>JAOTON010000032.1:0-179511 GCA_034440635.1 Lepas anatifera
AAGCGTCCAATTGGCCAAAAGCCTCTTTCTAGCTTGAACATGCTTTTATTTGTATTCGCATTCTTATGGGGCTTAGAACGAAGGAATTTATCACTGCACCAAGCATGATCAGATTGCACGCCGATTTAAAGTCATGACACGAATTTGTAGAATTTTTTACCTAAAATAAAATCGGGAGAAATGAAAATGAAGCATTCGCCCTATTACCATATTTAATCAGAAATAAAAGCTGGATTCAGCGCATTCAGCTTCCATTGTCCCATAAAATCAACAGTCTGGAGAACTATATACTCAAGGTGCTACATTTAAAATCCAGAACATTATATAAGAATATAGCACGGCAGGATGTATTGGCTTCCGACGCGACGCGTATGTACTGCGGTATTGGACGTTAAAAGTAGTTTTAAGAGTGTATTTATAAAACTCTAAAGGCATTTTTTTATTGTAAATGTCAAAACAGTTTTCCACCATTAGCAGTGAGAACGGGAAACCGGGTCTCGTACAAAAACACGTAAATAGACATCTGACGTATGATCTCCATATTGACCATTTTGTAAAAAATGC
Source organism: Lepas anatifera (assembly GCA_034440635.1). NCBI lineage: Eukaryota > Metazoa > Arthropoda > Thecostraca > Lepadidae > Lepas > Lepas anatifera. The sequence goes on from JAOTON010000032.1 coordinate 565, forward strand.
ACCGGCACGCTGACAGTTCGCATCCGTGTAAGTCTTTATATTGCTATTCCCTGCCTGTGCAGGTCACCAATGCTGTGGCTATCGCATGAATTCGGCTGGGCGGTGTGTCCATCTTGAGACTTGCGGTAATAACCTAGGAATAAAAAGACTGGTTGTCTTTCCGGTTCGAGTCAACATCGACAAAAAATAAATTTGAACACATCCAGCCATAGGAGGATTTCGTCGCTTGGAGACTCCTGCGTTAACAGGAGCTTTTGCGGTATCACCAGTTGTTTGCGTTGTCTTGTGCCAGATGGGAGTGGGTGTTTGCTACTGCTAAACATGGAGCACCACGACCTCAGACTTTAACCATCAATTGAGACCGGCGCCAGCCTGGACCTGCGGAGGAGCCTCTGGTTGGCCAGTGTCGGAGCTCTCAGGTAGAAGATATCATAATCGATGTGCGTGTTGCCGCAAACCGACCCGGTTTTTAAGTGTGAGCTTGAAAATTTCCGATGCGGTTTGTTTCCGGTCGGATGATACATCCCACTAAGGTATTCTATGAATATGTTTTTCCTTTTTTCGCCAATGTTTTCCCTCGTTATGTGCTGGCGCTGCAATCATGAAAACACTGCTTGTTAAAGAAGAGTTTTAAAAACTTGAACCAGTTGGAGCCGTGGCCGTGACCTCAGAGGGTTAGTTGAGTTCCAGCTTCGCTGGCGGGCAATTTCTGAGAAAGGGGGAGGATCACGTCACGGACGGACATCTGGCCGAGCTTAAAGCTGAAGCTTTCATCTGGAATGACCTTGCTTCGAGTTTGAACCTTGCTGATCAACGCTTTGTGATCGATTGTGGCGGGGGATAATCTACCAGTGCAGTCAAAAAGTAAGTTCCGGAACTCTCCAGCGCAAGCATTTATCGTCAAAACAACTATTGATAACTCATTCTTTAAAATAAACTTCCCACGTTTCCATAGCGCTCCCAGCGGCGAACCAGTCCTCGGATGGCCTTGGCGGAGCTTTATTCACTAGCATGTAACCCTACTTCCAGATTCGCAAAATCAAAAAACCATCAACTTCTGCGCCCGGGTTATCAGCGACGTCGGAAAACACGGACTACATTTCCGGTGTAAGCAGTGAGAGGCTGAAGTGGCCGAGACGCCAACAGCCTCATTCACTATCACACACTTTCCTCACTTCAATAAAACCATTCGCACTGGCACTCCACCACATAGCTAACACCATAGGCCCACCACAAACATTATTCACACCGTGATGTTACGCCGGTCAGCGGAGCCGTCTTCCCGTGGGTCTGACCAGCCGGCGGCGCAGGCTGGCGGTACCGGGGCAGCTCTGCTGAACGAGCTGATATAGGAGAAGACGTTTTCAAGGCAACTCTACGATGTATGCTGGAGAGACAGATGAGAGAGCTGCAGTGACTGTATTTGTTTTATGTATGATTTTATGTGTGACTTTACTTGTATGCATGATTTCGTCTTTTATCCTGTAAGTTTATCTTATTCTAAGTGTTGCCTTCTTTTAACGACTGACGTGGAAACACGAAAAGCCACCCCATTGTTTTTAACTCGTGTGGATTTGTTTCCTTAATATGATTGAACTGAACTGAACTGGTTCACCATACCGGTGGACTGGTATACTGTTAGTGCAGTCGCAGCTGGGGGGGGGGCAGAGAGGTGGCACACTTCCACTGGAGTTATTGATCTTTGGTCTCTAAGTAAAGAGAGGAAACCAACCTCAGCCTCCGTTACTTTTTCATTCAGGAAGGAAGCTCTTTAAAGCCTTCTGGTAGGTATCTATATGCAAAGCAATTTTATCGGAGGGCTGAATGGATCAGTTTTCTGGCCTCCGGTGAGACATCGCGGGACCCAGTATGGAACTGAATCTTTGGAAATCTTCAGTTTATCGAAAATGATGTCGATACCATTCCACGCATTAATCCCCAGTGGGTTTCAGCGATTCCATCCATGGTTCTACGTCTGTCCGCTATTACCAGATTTTCTACGAGGTGAGGGGGACCGTGTCGCACGGCGTGGGTGGCCCCTCTCTCACGTGCGTTTTGTCTATCGCAGTGTAACGACCACAAATCAACTTTCTAATCTTCTCCTGCGTACCGCACTCATCCGAGAAAGCCTGATTCCCTAATACATTCCCCAGCTCTAGATGAATTTTTCTGAGCCGATTTGCCTTCACAGCGTCAAAAATCTTATGATGGAGCTTTGCGCGATTCTTTTCAGTTTGGGCCATTTTGGGTCAGTCTCCTAGAAATCCACTTGATGGAATCTCGATAGTGACTAAAACCTAAAAGGCCTACAACTGAAAATAAGACATGTATTGAAAGATAAAATTTTATATCCTACAAACTTGTAAAAAAGCACTTGCACTTAATCCCGTGTGCTAAAAGTAATGGCTCTCCGGAACTTACTTTTTGACTGCACCTTGTATGTGAAAATATAGACGTGTAATTCGATCAATGGTTTCCTTTATTTTAAATCAGACGCTCCTGTGTGTTGCCAGGTAGGCATTGAACATATTACCGGTCAAGACGTGGCAGCATCCGCTGAATTGGAGACATTATCTTCCGTCCAAGTCGTATTAACAATCAATTAAAAAGCCGACATAATTCAATTGTTTTGTGCAGCACCTCTATTGCCAGAAGCCTTCTTGACTATGATCAAGGGACTCTCAGAGGAGAGAAGCTCCCCCAAACTTCCTGAAACTGAGGCATCACTACGATGCGACCGACAAGAATTTTGGAACTCGCACGCAGCGTTCAATGCGTAAGCTCTTTCGTTTTCTCTTTCACGACGCGTCGCGGCCATTTCCTCGATGCTTCGGGTTTCGGGTGGCGGTTCTTTGGCGGGAGGGTCGGCCGGCGGGCGGGCGACTGCTGAAAACCAGGCGCGTTCTGGCCGGGTGACGTCTTTGTGCTGTGGTCGCTGCAGTGTTGCGGATACGGGCCTGTTACCTCACCGGCCGCGTCCAGGCTCAAAGGCGTTTACTGTGGCCCGCGCCTTTCCGTTCCATGCGAGATTTCGTGGGAGTCCGATATGAAAGTAGGCGAAGGACGTCGGGCCTGAAGTGCGCATCGGGTCGGCCGCCCGCCGTGACCGGTTTCGGCCGGCATCCACCCGGTCTAGAGGAAATTGGCGGCCAGCGGTACATTTGCTATGAGATCATGGAATGCTTTTGATAACCAAAACTTTGTGTCGTTTTGAGGCGTGTAGGGCAAAAAGCAGCTCATATGGAAAAGGTTGTTAGAGACGTAGGGGGAGGGTGAACAGGAGGCGATTAACGGGGAACCAAGCAAACTCTGCCGTACTGAAGACCCTTTTCTCAAAGCCAGCACCGACATTCCAAGGGCTTTAAGGTGGCTTAAATTGCGTAACAGGTTTGGGTCCCTGGGGTGCGCTGGCTACCACCTTATTCCGTTATAGGTGGGAGGGGGGCGGCAGATATCCAGCAGGGTTCTGCTTTAGGAGCATCTCTTGACTTAAAAGACCCCTCGCCATGGACGGAGTTGCGGTTACATTACTGGCTGGTCTGTTTGTGATAAGTTTTCGTGCATCGGAAAATATGGATCGGCACGGGCTCTCGTGGTGAAGATGCCAAAATGTTCTGGCTTGTGCTGGTTGTAGTGGTGGTTCTTCTGGCGGAATCAGCAGCCAACAGATCCAGTAACCATAGATCGTTTTAACTAAAATGCTCAGCAGAAACTGGTTGAAGAGAAGCATTGTATTATAAGCACTGTGCACTAAAGCCCCTTAAAAACATGAAGGCAAGTGGCACCAGAGGCTGACGGGCAAACCCGAGTTTGGGGGGGCAAACCCATGTCTGCCTCTCCTTACTGGGGGGATGAAGATTTTTGCTCTTCAGATATAGTGTAAACACTCTTTTTCAATGCTCGACAGCCACCTCCTCCAAGTGCATGATCGCTCTTGGAGGGTGGGGGGAGGGTGGGAGCGAATATTTTTTTTCTTTCGGACCTAGTGTAAACACCTTTTTTCAAAAAATTATCCAGTGTTTGGGGGCATAAGATAGTTTGCTCCCTCCAGCTTGCTTTAGGGGGGGCAGGGCCCGGTGCCCCCCTGCGTCCGCCAATGGTGGTACTGCGTAATATGAAAAGTACTAGGTGACTGGGCGTCCTACATCCGGGAGAGAAACCCATGCTGTGGTGGATACAAGGGTGTTATGTGGCTCAAGCACCCCCGAAATGTCGAGCAACCCCGAGTGCTTGTAGTTTTTTTCAGTGGCTCTAGGCGTTTTATTTCGATCCTTCCAAAAATTAGAACGAGAGGACACTTTAGCCCCGTCTTTCCCGTGGCAAACTTCCTATCAGCGCGCATCTGTGCTCGGTTCTTGAATAAGCGGATGCGTTGTCTGGGCAGGTCCAGCCAGGGTACTGTTAGAAAGACTGCGACACCCAGAAACTTCATGCCTGAGAATATTTTGTTTACCTTCCGGGATGACGTCAGCCGAAAACTGCCATCAATCTCCCGTCATCAAACATCGTACCTTCCTCTCGGTCTGCCGGCGTTGACGTTCCAGCCTCCCGGTCTCAGCCTGGCGCTGACCGCCAACTCCGGTTGTGTGGCAGCCCCCTCTCGCTTCATCTTTGTTTACACTGACACTGTCACGAACGGACGGCACTGGCCGGGTTTTACGCTGGCGGCTCTGGAACTGCAGCGGCCAAGTCACGTGGTTGCTTCCCGCCGAGTCGCGTGGCTACTTCCCGCGGCTGGCGGGTGGCTTCCGCGAACGACCGGCTCTCTCTTGGATTTTATGCGAATTTGGGTCGAGCATGTGTACTGTACTGTGCACTGCTGCGGGTATCACGAACGTATTATCGGCTTTAGCTTTGTGGGGGAACGTCACTGTGGCACGTTTGACTCTGCGTCAATGGAAACTTTGTTTTTCTTTGTATTCTTCTCCTAGTATTCGGAAACAGTGTTTTTTGTGGCTGAAAAACAAACTGACGCATTTTTTTAGTGCTTTTTGCGCAGAACGCAGCTGGTTCCTTGCGTGGTGTATCACCCTGGTTTGCAAGGTGTTATCAAAAGCCTGCTTCGAACTATTTTTTAGTCGGAAATTTTCCCCTGTACTGTCTTAAACGTTGGAAGCCCTGATGCGGCCCGACAGCTGTGTGTCCCTGTGACTGGTGGGGACACACACTGGGCGCATCCGGGGGAGGGGGGGGTAAAGGGGCCGTAGCCCCCTCACAAGCCCAAAAATAGTATCTCTTTCCCCCAAAGGGCCAGATTTTGGCCTTTTATGTTAAAAAATACTGTTTTCGCTTATTTTTTCGATTTAGCCCTCCAACACGTTGGTTTTGCCCTCCGAAAGTTTCTACTGGATCCGTCAGTGTGGACACAAGAAGAAGACCGGTGGTCGTCTCTGCGACAATTGTGCTTACACCAGGGCGGCTGGGGCCGCCGCAGCTGTGTGTTTTCGAAGACACCTATCGCAATATACCCAGATCGCAGCGCGGTGGGCGGATCCCGGCCGCCGCCGCCGCCGCAGCTGTGTTTTCTGGCGACGCTCTGCCGCCGTTACACCAGGGACCAGCGCGGATGGGCGGATCCGCCTGCCGCCCCAGCTGTGTTTTCTGGCGACTCTCTGCCGCCGTTACACCAGGACCAGCGCGGTGGGCGGATCCGCCCGCCGCCGCCGCTGCAGCTGTGTTTTCTGGCGACGCTCTGCCGCCGTTACACCAGGACCAGCGCGATGGGCGGATCCGCCTGCCGCCCCAGCTGTGTTTTCTGCGCAACAATTTTTTACCGCCATTACACCAGACCAGCGCGATGGGCGGATCCGGCCTGCCGCCCCAGCTGTGTTTTTCTGGCGACTCTCTGCCGCCGTTAGCACCAGGACCAGCGCGGTGGGCGGGATCCGCCCGCCGCCGCCGCCGCAGCTGTGTTTTTCTGGCGACGCTCTGCCGCCGTTACACCAGGACCAGCGCGATGGGCGGATCTGCCGTGCCGCCCCAGCTGTGTTTTCTGGCAACACTCTGCCGCCGTTACACCAGGAACAGCTCGGTGGGCGGATCCGCCCGCTGCCTCAGCTGATGTTTTCTGGGGGCAACACTCTACCGCCATTACACCAGGACCAGCGCGATGGGCGGATCCGCCTGCCGCCCCAGCTGTGTTTTCCGGGCGACGCCCTGCCGCCGTTACACTCGGGACCAGGCGGTGGGCGGATCCCCCGCCCGGGCTGCGCACCCGCAGCCGAGGGCGCCCTGGGCCCGTGACCACGGCTAGGGTTACGTCAGCAAAACAGACCCGTATGGATTACATCTAGCTTAGTGGCTTGCGCAGTGTGTACTGCTATTTTAAGTCCCCAATGACGGATAATACTTATTTCCGTTTGGTGTTCGCTGAGGTGGCCCTCATCTGACCGCGGATTAGAGTTTTTGCGTCAGGAGGCACCCTCGTTGGATTTCTGCCGTCAACTCGTGTTGATGACTCTCCTGGCTGGCCCTATTGAATCTTACATTTGTTAAGTATTTTGTTATGTAATCATGATGATGTATAATGTTATCATCGACATACGAAAAATGACTCCCAAGTTTTCGACTCGTCTTCCGGCCCCAACCAGACGTTAACAAAAAGTGATATATTCGATGCCAAGGCTCTTTAGCCATTCAAGCTGACATTGGGTTCATCCTAAATGAGATGACAGCAGGAAACGGCCGGCGCGTGTGTTCATTATCCCTGAACCGGCCACAACGTCGGCGGCGGCCGTTCTATAATTATCCTCCCGATTGCCGGCAAGTGCCGGCCGGCCCTCCACTCACACACCGCCTCCGGCTATTTTCGAGCTGACACCTCGTTTCTCAGTACAAACGGCTGCGGGAAACCGCGGCGCTGTTGAAAGTCGTCAACCTGATTTTGTGACATCAGAAGGCGGAGTGGCGGTCAAGCGGTCGCCTGTGACGTCATTTGAATGTGGTTGGACGGAGTTCCGAGCTTCTGAGCGGAGCTGGAATCGCCCCGGTGAATGGAGTCATCCGTCCAAGTGTGGTCCGAATCGTGAAATGCAGGCCAATTAGAAGCCCAGCGCTGTTGTCAGAGGGGAGAGCGATGATTTATGGATGTCATGGCCATTGCAGAGGTGTGGATTTTTATATCTGGGTTGCCCAGACGCTCCCAATGGAAACATTGAATTAGTGCTTAGAATATCCTTTAAATTATAGTGTTTTTCAGGTTTGAAGATTTTGTGAAGGTTGGTTGGTATGTACTATTCAACGAATCTGTGAGAAAAATGCAACTTGATGTTATGCTGTGACCTTTTTCATTCGCCGGTGGTTCTTGACTTTTGTTCAAATATGGGCACTCTAATCAGTTTCGAGGAAATCCACGCCCCTGCAACGTGTAGCAAAGGAGTTGCTGCTTGATACTCATAGAGAATCTGACATCGTTATGATGCGATTTAGAATTGAAAGCAGCATCATTGGTCAGTGTGCCGATTATCCCTTGCCTTTAATTCCTGAAAACTCATACTTCGTACTCATATATCCTTTATTTGTGAAGGCTTGATTTTCCTGGCCTCAAAACTTACTACTTCTTCTTCATACTTTAATGTTTCGGTTGTCTAAAACTCATTCTTTGTTTTATACTTCCATGCATAAAAACGCATGCTTCGTTTTAGACTTTGTTTGACCTGAAACGTGGCGTGTTTAGGGAAGCAAACGTTCGTTCTGAGAGCAGGGAGCTGATATTATATTTAGGACTGAGTTCAGCAGTTGGTAGAATCTGCCGGCGGAATCTGCCAATATGTTTTTGTCGACAATCTGCTCGGGTGTGCTTCTTCTTAAATTCAGCCGGGAGAAATCTGGCAGATTCTGCCGCGTGTGAATAGACCATTACACCAAATCTCCTCCTGACAGCTTTCAGGGATACATTTTCTGTTTCCAGTCTCATCTTGTTGTTCTTACGACCATTATCAAGTTTGCTCAAATCAGGAAAAGCTTGACTTGGAGAAAGACGTTGAGCCTAACTCATACAAAATTGAGTGGAACATTGAACGGAAAACTGCGATGAGATTGTTAAAGTAAGACTTGTCTTGGGCGTGGTCATCTACCATAAACCTTGTATTTCAGGTCATTGATTCAGAGTGGAGTAGGGCAAAGCAGCAAGGTTCCTCTGGAGCTGGGAGATTCGAGGGGAGGGGTAGGCGCGAGAGGGTCTGATAGTGGAATTAGGCAATGGAGGGGGTCAGTAGGGGAAGGGGAGGCGCGGGAGGGTCTGATAGTGGAATTGTGCAATGGAGGTGGGGTCAGTAGGGGAAGGGGAGGCTGCGGGGAGGGCCTGTTAGCAGTGTTGGGCAGCAGCAGGGTAATGGGTCAGGAAAGCTAACAAACTTCACTCTGAGCTCCAGTCTTGTGCCGCACTCTCCGAGATTTGAGCCGGTGTCAGTGGGCCTGCAAGGCGGTGGGAGGAGGTCAGCGGACTGGGCCGAGCGCGCGGCTGTAGGGGGCGTGGAGGTCACCTGCCTTGCCCGGCTCTGAAGCAGCTGCGCGACCGCGAGCGGCCCAGCTAGCTGCGCCGGACCCGTGGAGCGGCTCTGAAGCAGCCGCGCCCGGACCCGGTGAGCGGCTCCTGAAGCAGCTGCGCCTGACCCGTGGGCGGCTCTGAAGCAGCCGCGCCGGACCCGTGAGCGGCCCTGAAGAAGCTCGCGTCGGACCCGGGCGGCTCAAGCAGCGCCGCGCACGGACCGCCGCGAGCGGCCTCCGAAGCAGCTGCGCCGGACCCGTGGGCGGCTCTGAAGCAGCTGCGCCGGACCCGTGAGCGGCTCTGGGCAGCGCTGCACCGGACCCGTGAGCGGCTCTGAAGCAGCTGCGCCGGACCCGTGAGCGGCTCCTGAAGCAGCTCCGCGCCTGGACCCGTGGAGAGCGGCTCTGAAACAGCCGCTGCACCTGCCGCTGTCTGTTCAACAAGCGCTCCAATCAGCTCCAGCGGCAGCTGCCGATATTACAGTCACCGCGCCGACGAGCGGCGCCAAGTCGGGCACGCTTTCCGGACGACCGGTAAACGCTCGCCCTTTGTCCGGGTGGAATTTGGAGCAGCCTGGCGGCACTGGGCGTATGTTTGGTAACAGGCTCGGTCCCGCGGGCTTTTAGCGGATGATGTGGTATGATTTACGGAGTGCAATTTTCAAGAATGGACTTTACGTTCGTCGCGCCTACGCCCCCCTCCAGCTTATCATGGCTGTGTTATTAGTGCTAGACCGGACCCGTGGGAGCAATCACATTAAGGTTTCGGCTAGTTTGTGGGTTAAGTTCTGACGGGGAAATCCCATGGCATCCCTGCCGATGATGGATTTGCACGACGTGCCTAATTATCCTGACTTAACTAGCCATATCAGATACGAGACAAATGTGCCTTGTTGGGGGAGGGGAGCGCCTAGTGAGAAGTTTGTGATGCCTCTCTGTCTGAGCATGAAACTCACATAGTCTGACATCGCCATTGCATGACAAGGCTCTGAATGTGTGTCGCTGCCGTCACTTGACCGGTTTCCGGCTGCTGAATGTGGTTTGGCTGGCGAAACCGAAACACAGCGGTTTACGGCGACGTCGTGGGGCCGGTGCAATATGCCAACCCTGGAGGATAAATGTTTACATTGTCGCCTTCCTGAGCAGCGCTTGTGGAAGAGCTGCGGTCGGTAGAAGGGAGGCAGGGGCTGTGTCCACACCCCCGTGTCTGGTGGTCCTAGACGTGTGCGAGCTCTCATCGATTACCGGAATATTGACGTCACGAAGGCTAATGGGCCCGCCGACCGCGTCACACACTCGAGAAATTCAGCAGGCTGTGTATGGTGTTGTACATAGGGGCTGTGTTGGCTCAGCCCAAACATGAGTTATTCGAAGTAAATTTGTTGTCTGCTTAATGTATGTAGCAAATAATTGTTGGTGCCGAAAAGGAAGGGTTTGTGGGGCATGGGTAATTTTCAGACCCGTAATGTATTGCATGTGTTTTACCGTAATATAAAGCTTGAGGAGTAAGATGATATTAAATGCTTAAGTGAAGGACAAATTACGTTAGAATTATTAGATTAATTTAAAAATTCAATCCCTAATGAGGCCAACGTTTTGCTTTTACAATCAGGGCTCAGGTATGCAGATGTAATTCAAAAGCGCAATTCAAATGTAATTAAAAACAACCGTTGTCTTGTCTGTTCGAATTACACACTACACACAGGACGTGGGACAATAGAATTGCACTCGCGTTTTTTAGTTGCATTTTAATAGTGCTTTTAATTACATTTGGATATTTGAGGCCCTGATGAAGCTATAAAAGCGAAACGCTGGGTTAAGTATTGATTAAGTGGTAAAGTAAATTCACAATTCTAACGTAAACGCCTTCACTAGCGTTATCAACCTGTTTCAGCCTAAACTGATATGATATTTTGCGTGGCTCCTCGAATCTGAGATGAAACATTACGTGCATTACGTGTTAGTCGGGTATTCGGGTATAACTCCTTTTCTGAATCAGGATTTTGCAAGAGGCAGAAATTCAGATGTGGCTCGCGTCATGACGGCCAACCCAGGGTTTATGACTTGCAATAGCACAATGTTGAAGAGGGGTTGTGCCTGAAACTAACTGTATTTTTAGATCTTGGGATTCGAGAAAGTTGGCGGGACAAAACTAGTTTGATAGTGATTCCTCCTACCGCATCACTAAGCAATGTAAGCAGCCTTCCGAGCCTGTAATTTGAGCACTGCCCTTGCGGATGGCTGGCCAGTTTGACCCGTTGGAGACCAAGCGAGGAGTATGTAAAGCCGTGGGCGAGTAAGCGGTGGGGAAGATGAGTAACTCGCGGGAGGGTTCTGCCCGCAGCACTGCTCGGGGCCAACTATATCAGTCCGATGATTAATGAGGACCATAGACAGATAGAGTGGTCCAATATGTCAGGGCCATGCTGTGCTGCGTGATGAATGCAGGGGAAACGTACTCGAAGCTTAGAACGCGCCTGCTGGAGTCCCGTAACACGCGCACTGGAGGGGGTCTGGCGTCAACGTGCAGAGGAGGGGGATCTTAAAAGGGCCCTCCCCGAGATCTCGGAAACTAAGAGGGTTAGAAAAACGCCCGTTGGGGGGGTGCGTGGGTGCGATAGTGATCTACACTATGACCAAGTTTCATTGGCCTAGGTCAATATCTTCACGGTCAAACGGGATCGTAAAGGTCAAATATGGGCCGTGCTGAAAACCTATTGGGAAATGTGATTATGCCGAAAAAGGCTAAGAATACACCAAAAGCAGACTTAAGCCATAGAGGAAAGGTACCACATAATGTTCTCTGATGTTTTGAGGGCAAGGCTATTCAAGGTAAATGACCTATGACAACAATATGACATATTCACATTTATGTTCAAAATAACTGGCACTGTAGCAACTTTTGGGCGAGAATTGAAGGTTTGACCTTGAAAAAATACCCTTGACCTTGAAAAAGACCTTTGACCTTGACCTTTGTCTCTGACCTTGACCACCCGTAACTATCGTCATCTTGAATAATGCCATCTGACCGGAATACTGTGGTCAATGACCTTGACTTGTGCCCCTTTGACCTTGACATTGACCTCCATGTGGGTTGACCTTGACGTATAACCTGATTATATGACGTTATGATGTCACCACTTGGTCTACAGTGTAGGCGAACTGGTGCAACTGCGCGATTGCTGCGGTATCGATATATGTCTGATTTGAAAGCCTATAAGTCAAATGATTATTGACCGATTTTCGAAATTCCTTCACCAATCGACGCACTCATGAATTATCTCAAATGTGATTAAATAGCGTTTTCTGGCAACGAACGGTTCTCCAGCTCTCTCTCTCTTTCTCTCTCTCTTCTCTCTCTCTCTCTCTCTCTCTCTCTCTCTCTCTCTCTCTCTCTCTCTCCTGAGCCGGAGCGTTGTCATTAGACGTCGCCGCCAGTCGCTGATCAGCTGGAGCCCGCCGGCGTTTGTCTGTGTCGTGATGACATCCTGTCTAGCCCCAAGGCTGGTCCCTGATTCAATATAATTACTTCTCCTGCACCATGGCACCACCATGCCACAGGCAGCGCCATTGGTGGAAAGAGGGGGACCTGCCCCTCCCGAAAATGAAAATTTTGCCACCGACACCATGACGTTGAATGGAAATAAATGGGTTGAAAAGTCCATTTTGCCCCCCCGAAATCCTGACACTTCGCCGCCTCTACACCATGCTAAGAGGGGCGCCTCAAAATCAACGCGGATTAGTTTACAGCTTAAATTGACCATTTGTAGGTGCTTAGTTCCGCTTTTGGTTGGCAAACACTTATATATAATTGCACCGCGAATAAGTGAGGTCACTTTTAATGACTATCTCTAGTTTGAGAGTATCTAAGGCGTTCAAACACGCCAGGTAGGCTGGGAAGTACAGTGATCATTTGAACGCCATCTCACCAGATGTGCGATCTCTACTGCCGCTGGGCGTATTCGCCGTAACCACCTCCCAGTCGGCAGCTGATGGTTTGTGGCGGTGTGGCGGGATCGTTCCGATTGTTCCACAAATCAATGCCTGATCAGACTGGGGAAACGCGTCGGCCTTATCTGTACAAGCTGCGGCTCTTTCTCCGATTATCTCGCTGATACATACAAAGCTGTATCTGTTCCAAGCCAGTGCCTCTGGCAGCCTCGCTTATCATCAGTCTCACCAACCCCTTGTAATTAGGCTGTGCGCCGCCGCCGTCGGGTGGGTGCGGCGCGTGCGTTCCGTTGGGGTGGGCGGTGACCGAGGGGACAGCTGAGCCGTGAGCCGACAAACACAGTCACTCGGCCGCCGCCGGCCAGGGCGCGGTCCGCCCAATCAAGGCCAACCGCTGCGGCATCCAGTCCCCTCTCCTTCCACCTGTTTTTGTGAGTCGGTGCTCGGCTGCTGATGCCGATGGGTGACAGCTGGTGGAGGTCAGAACCCCAGCTTGGCGTTTCGCTGCAGGATGCTTTTCTGCGCGTTTTGTTTCAATACTAGAAAATGATGTTCTACTCAGCCTGCTGATTAAATCATATCCAAGTGTGCTATTTTATTGGTTCAATGAAGCCGACGCTAGTTTTTGTTTGCAGTGGCTAGGCGGGAATTTGCTGAAGTGGTCTGTTTACAAACGTGGACACTAGCACTGTCACTGAGCAGCATGTTGTGGCGCCGCCCCGACGCCAATTCTGACGCGTTTGCTGGGCTGCGCGAGAGCACAATCAGCTGTATCACTTTTGTTATGGGCAGCATATTTACCATGGTTCGTTTCAGCAGCGACCTTCAGCGGCGATTAGTTAGGCATACTGTCTGCCATCTCGCTCTCAAGGGTGTGGTAGCCGAGTGGGTCAGCTCTGGACGGCTGTGACTGCCATGTCACCATCACGGGCCGTGCCAGCCCCGACGTGCACCGCCCCGGGGCGGTACTGACGTCGCGTGCCAGTACTGTGTGGGTGTGATCAGGTGTGGGCGCCACCCCCGGGTCAGGTGGTTCGTCTGGCCCACGGCCTCGGTAATGGCCGCCGTAATGTGATGATGTACTTCTTGTCAGAGATGTCCTTGCCGTTGGCACCGAACATTGGCTTTATGTGGCGTGGCAGGGCGAAGTGCACCGAGGAGAAAGAAAGTTGCATGCCTATCACTTTCCGATATGAAGGAAAACTCGCACCACTATTCACGTGTGATTGCATTGAAAAATGTTCAGCAGCCCAGAGCTGTCATCTGTGGGTATTAGCTTGATGCGTCGTGCTTTCTTCACATTTAAAGCATGCGGTGGGTGCGCAGCCGTTGTCAGGATTGGCGTATTCCGTTCTCGGGATTGGCGTATTCCGTTGTCGGGATTGGGTGGTGGGGGTTGTATTCCGTTGTCGGGATTGGCGTGGTCCGTTGTCGGGATTGGCGTGGTCCGTTGTCGGGATTGGCGTGGTCTGTTGTCGGGATTGGCGTGGTCCGTTGTGGGATTGGCGTATTCCGTTGTCGGATTGGCGTATCCGTTGTCGGGATTGCTGGTCCGTTGTCGGGATTGGTGTGGTCCGTTGTCGGGATTGGTGTGGTCCGTTGTCGGGATTGGTGTGGTCCGTTGTCGGGATTGGCGTGGTCCGTTGTCGGGATTGGCGTGGTCTGTTGTCGGGATTGGCGTGGTCCGTTGTCGGTTGGCGTGGTCCGTTGCGGGATGGGGTTGTGGGGGGGGGGGGGGGTGGGGGGGGGGTGTTGTCGGGATTGGCGTGGTCCGTTGTCGGAATTGACGTGGTCTGTTGTCGGGATTGGCGTGGTCCGTTGTCGGGATTGGCGTGGTTCGTTGTCGGGATTGGCGTGGTCCGTTGTCGGAATTGACGTGGTCTGTTGTCGGGATTGGCGTGGTCCGTTGTCGGGATTGGCTGGTCTGTTGTCGGGATTGGCGTGGTCTGTTGTCGGGATTGGCGTGGTCCGTTGTCGGGATTGGCGTGGTCTGTTGTCGGGATTGGCGTGGTTCGTTGTCAGGATTGGCGTGGTCTGTTGTCATTGTTGTCCATTGTAGGGATTGGCGTGGTCCGCTCTCGGGATTCTAGGACTGGGTGAGACAGAACTTTTTCAGAGTTAATGCTCACCGCTCCATTCTGCCTGGAATTTGGAGTGGTAATCACTGACCAGGGAGATAACATTAACCATGTAATGCTGACCTTGTTTTTATGCAGAGCAACGAGGGTTAGTGATGATACTCTGTGGTGATTCCCTCGGAAGATGCTGTGTTTGTAGTAGTGCACCTGCAGGCTGTTCCAGATGTTCCCTCTCTCCCAAACATTGCATTGTTTCCAGAACGTTAGAGGACCACACATATTTGCACATAACTGATTTTATAATTATAATTATTGGGGTTTCACGACGCATCAACTGCCAAGGTTATACGGCGTCGCCATCTCTCACCCTATTGCTAAGGATTTGGGGGATCAGATCGATTTTTTAGGGGCTCCGCTGGGCCTTGAACCCAAAGAATTTTTTTAGGCTGTCCACTAAGCCACCCATCCCACATAACCGATCTTATCAGTTCACTGTGCGGATGTGTCAAGACTGGCAAGCGCCCCGGGCTATTCGTGATGTCATAGTAGAGGTCAGGTCTCGCCCTGCATCATTGGTGTGAAATTTGGATGTCCGGAAAAAGCGTTCGTCGCTGAGATGAATTCGTTTTCGGACTGTGTGAATGCTTCAGATCGGTTTAACACAGGATGAAGGGGCAGAGAAGCTTGGGCATTCCAATTGATTCGTTTACAAGGGAGGGGTAGTTTTTTTAACTCTCGCTCTGGTGGGGGTGCATGAACACCCCCTCGGGTTTTTCCGGTGGCATGAAAAGACGAAAACGCGGCGCGAAGCGCCGCCGTACTTGATACACCTAATCCTTCATCAATTTCGCAACTTTCTCCTAAATTTTAAAGTTGGGTCATCTAAGGTCAGGTCACCAGTGCGGGTCAAGTGACCTCACCTCCAAAATGTTAAAGGTGGCATAAGTAAAAAATGAGTAAATCTATCGGATGGAAACTTTTACCACATAATTGGCACACCGAGTGCTACAACACATATTTTAGGATATTTTATATCGATGACCTAAGGTCAAGTACGGACCATGACGTCTACATTGGAAATACATTGGGAAAAACAGAAATTGGGCTCTATTTGTGTAGATACAGCTGAGAATACCTTCATATTCTCCTAATCGCAGTAACCTGAGCACCTTTCCAGGACCCTGTTGCAGTTTTTGACCTGTGACCCCTGAGAGGTCATCTGGGGCTACTTAAGCCGTTTTCAGTCTTAAGCTCATTATTTGCTTGAAATAATGATGCAGCTTTTATTTTGATATCATTGCGTTCGGATTGCTGTTGCGAGTCGATTGATATGCATATGAACTATGTTAGGGTAAAAGTGACCTTGACCTGGTCAGGTCATTTTTTACCTAGTATGGCCATATTATACATCATTCAATTCGCCGTGGCAAGAGGAAGCGAAGATGCCTAAAAATTATTCTATCTCAACTCTGTCAGACGCTAGAGCCCAAAATTTTCCTCAAAATGCCACTTTCTTTGACCTGTCATGACCTTAATATTGACCTAGGCCAAAAAGTGACTGATATAGTTTAGTCATGAATTTACATGAGCTATCCACCAGCGTTTGCGCTTTATCGTTATCCCGCATAGGGGTCGAGTTCGAGGGGGTGTTCAAAAACCCCCACCAGGGCGAAGGTGGCTCGGAGGCCTACCTGGGTGCGGATTAACACGCGCATTGACGGGGATCTGAGCCACCTTCGCTTTGACGGGGGTGGGGGCGGGTACCCGCCCCCCAAGATCTCGAGAACCACGGTAGGTAGCGAAAAACGTTAAACGGTGTTGGGTAGCCCATCCACTTTTCCACCGAAACTATTTGAAACCTTTTTCAGGTCGCATTTAAGGTCACGAGAGGTCAAAACATGCCGGCATAGGGATACCATGTAAATGAAGGTTTTCGGCCATTACATCTGAACAAGTAAAGATAGAGCAAAACTACTTAAACCGTATGAATGCTCTCAGCAAGCCGAATCGAATTATAGATAATTTGACCTTGCTAGGTAAATTCAAGGATTTGACCTGACCTGAGGTCAGGTCAAGGTTAAATTATATAAAATGCATGTTATTAGAACTGCAAATACAAGGCGAGTCTAATGCAGCTAAAATAAATGCTCTATCACCTTCCGTTACTGAGTTATTTAGTCAAAACCATTTTCCTATGTATTTCCAATGGAGAGGTCATTGCTCGTACCTGACCTTAGGTCATCAATATAAAAAATACCGGAAAATATTCTAGAGAACTCGGTGGACCAATTATGTGATATGAGTTTCAATAGGATAAGCTCACCCTGTTCCGACTTATGCTATCTTAAACTTTTTTTGGGTCAGGTCACTTGACCTGTACTGGTGACCTGACCTGAGGTGACCTATCCTTAAAATTTTCACAGAAGCTGCAAAAATGATGAGGGAAAAGTTATACCAAGTACGGCGGCGCTGCGCGCCGCCGTTTTTCTGCTATCTCCGAAAAACCCGACGGGGGGCGGGTACCCGCCCCTCCGTCAATGCGCGTGTTAATGGGAAACAATGGCTGAAACACTGCGCCCCAACCACACTCGCTCGTCAGCTGAGTGGCCTGGATCATATTCGCGAAGGCCTGTCGACTATCGCGTGTCAGCCCAAGAGCCGAGATTATCTGCATGAAGGCAGCGAGAATCCGGGGGCAAAGCGTGCAGACATTAACCAAAGGATTGACGGAGAAAAGAAACAAAATAGTAAAACTCGCGGTCCGACGAGTTTTGGGGGACCCGAGATCTCAAGCCCTTGACACAACTGCTTCAGCCAAACATTTCCAAGAAATAGCTCAAAACAGGTTTCGTTTCCTTTAAATAGTGGAAAACCGGCTGGTGGAAGGCTTTGGGCAGGTCACCTCGAGTGGTGTGCCTTCGATATACAGCACCTCTGGAATCCGTAAGATGATCGTGTGTAGGCCTAGCAGAAATAAACAGTTCAAACAAGAACAGTGGTGAACAAATCATCCGAAGAGAATGGCATGGGGAGCGAGCAATTCCCAGAACCTGCCAGAATCCCGTATTCTGCCACACAGGTGGACGGTCAACTCAGAGCATTTCATCGCAGTGATCTTGTACAAGACCCTGCTTCCTGCTCTCAGGCGTTTCTTCTGGACGAGCTCAGTTTGTGAAGAGAGATGGTGCCTTGGGTGTCGGCTGTGATGATCACGCAGGATGAGGTGCTGGCACCAACGTCCAGGAGGATCCAGGAGTGGTGCCAACTACACACGTCGGGGTTCTGGTACAATCTAACTCAGCCGGGGAACCAGCCAGATTTGAGTCCAACGAAACATTTGTAGAGGATCCTGAAGCAGAGCCTGCCTGGGGTGCAGAGTGCGGGGTTTGGGCCTGTACGCTAGAGGACCTCGTACCAGGCATGAAAAACGGGTTGCCTACTGCCTGGTCTTAAATGGTGACTGCATTTGTACATGAAATATTAATAAACATCGTATGCCATATGTTTTCTAGGCACCAGTATGGTGAGAACGAATTTTGGAGCCATATGACCCCAGAAGCTGGTGCGTTGTAAACCGCCAAGGCTTTCCCAAGGAACATTTGGGACATCCTGTATATCCACCGCCGTGGTTTCTATTAGATAAAGATTGGTTGTCATCTTTTTTAGAGTTCGGGGCATATGACAAGTCTTTGAGCCCGTTTGTGACGAGCTTCTGAAACTGCAGCTACATTTAATGTGAGAGGCATATTGACGGATCAGCTCGCATCATCGGGTCTCGCATTGTGCCGACAGAGCCCCGCTCGGAACCAACATCAGTGCACGGTGATGCGATCAAAGTCAATTCTATCAAAAGTCAATTCTCGAAAAGGCCTACAAGATTCCGCGTCCTACTTATAACTGCATGCTGAGAAACGCTCGGTGTGTTTTTATTCTGTTCGGAAAGTCAATTTTTGGGAAATTTAACAACATTGATGTTAATACACGGCAATGGAGTACATCGACCATCGATTGGGCTGCTTCCCTTTTGTCCCAGCCGAGCCCGGGCCTTCGATCGGGGCAGCTCTCTGTCTCTCGGGACCGCCGCTGTTGCTGGGCGCCACTGGCTGCGGAGCGGACTCATCAGACGTTGCAGAAGCGTGGCCGTCAGGCCTGTGATGTAGTGCATGCCCCGATATTTGACACTAGAGTAATGAACGCACAAGTCAGGCTCGGTTCCAGTTAGGAAGAGGGGGGGTGCTTTCAAAGTGGTTTTATGGCCCGTTTCAAACGGTGAGCCAAAAAGGCAGTATGGATGAGAAAGTTTGTCGTTGGAAACCACCTCCACGCATCAGATTGCTCCCCCTACTCCGGATGGTGGCAGTGGAGCCTAGTTTTAATGAAGGTAGCATTGCACCCACTTATAGACTACGAATCCGGTTGACGCACTTCTTTGTGTCCCGGATGGGCCATTGTATAATTGCTTATCTGGTACATAGCCCGTCGATTTCAAACATCCGTGTCCATATACTGAGACCGCTCCACGGTATCGCGGACATCACTTCCTCGGTTTTAAACTGCGCCACCAATAGCGAAACTGCTCGAAATTTCAAAAGCTTGATTATGACTAAAAAATGCCTAGCCTGGCTCTGTACAGATATGCAAAACAACCACAGTTGCTATTTTACCGAGCTGAGAAATGCACTTTATTGTTATTGTTTGTTGTGCTTGACTTGATTAAGTACGAAAATGTTCATGGCGATCCGCCCATCCTGCCGCATTTTGCAATCGGGCTTAGCTCAGAAATATACCTCAATCTTTTTATTTAGTATTTTCCCTTGTCTCGGGGTCCTCGCTTAGTCCCTATAGCAAGCATCTGATCTGCTTAAAATCCCCACCCAAAAGATAATGAATGCCTCCGTATATTGCTCCCCGGCAGTAAATTTCCGTTGAGCTGCCGTTATCCATGATGAGTCCATCGACATGCAATGTAATGTGTAGTTAACGACACAGAAGACAATCATCGGGATTTCCACCGCAGAGGTCGGCAAATCTGCCAACTCGCCAACAATGGTGGTGACCAAAGAAGATCACTTCGGTGACAAAATAGGCAAGATTGTGCCCGCCTCAGCATGAAAAGTTGATGCTCAGCTTGCCAATACGCTATTTAAGATTTCAAAGGACTTAAGAGGTATGGAAAACAATCCACTATTAGTTCCAAAGCTCAATATTCTTAGTCACTGAAGTTTGGTTTGAAATTCTGTTTATGACGCTTCGACACTTCTTCCGATCTCTGTTCCACCGCATGCGGTTTGTGGTAAGGGCGCGCCCAGATTTAACATTAGCTCTTCCACTGCGTCAGGCAGATTTGCCAGGCGACTTGGTCGGTAGCCCGTGATTTTATAGCGCAGGTTGTTCATACACCACTGAGTGCATCGGAGATAACGTTTACTCTCCCGTCGTACTTTCTTTTACGCACCCGAAAATGATTTATGAAAGCCGACTGTTTTATTCGCCCACATATGGCAAACTTCAGTTTTACGGCGGTAGTATCGGAAAGTTTCTGCGCGGCGGAAATATCGTTAGACGAGGTAAGCGGCTTGTATGGCTCCCAGGCGTCGGCCAACTCGGTCCATCCAATCAGTGGCGCTCGCTGGGCTCTGGCAGCATCGTCCCACCAGGACAGGTGATCACATCAGGGCCCGCTGGGCCGGAAGCAATTCCGCCGTTCGCCCCACCCCGCCGCCGATGGCCGCGTCTGATCAGCTGGCTAGACCGAGCCGGGTCCCCGCTGAGCAGCCTTCTATCTGTCGGTGTTCTTATGAAGTGGTAAAATCGGGTAAGGTAACTGACAATTACCCCGGACACATGAGCAGCTTCAGAACGTACTGTCGGGACGTGTGGTACACTTTTGTTAGTCCTTCTCAGGAAGAAAGACTTTGTAGTCCGTTTTTAGGTATGTTCCCTGAACGGATACCTCCTCATGTATCGCAGGTAAAAACTCGAGTGCGCGCGGGGGTCAAGCACAATCGATGCCGGGCGACGTGGAGTCGACCTGAAAGTACGCACTGGTGCCCAGCGGCCCCGCAGACGTCTCCTGAAAGCTGATACTTGTTGTTGTCTTTGTGAAGCGATCCAATCAGAAGCTTTGGCATTGACATCGGGGCTGTTTTGTAACCAGTTGCTGATCCACCCTGTGCTAGTTGTTGATCCGCCCTGTCGGTCCAGCATCAATCAATCCCAAGGTCCACGCACTTTGCAGCCACGCATCCTTGGCAGTGCGGCCCATTTGTGCCGGGGGTCAATGCTAGCCGGGTTGTAGCTGCGCAACCGGCGCACTGGCACTCGCTGCGGGGGCAAAGAAAACGTCCGGTGGCAGACTGGCTCAAGTGATGACAAGTGATGAATGCATGCACATGTCTTCTACATACGACATGATATAGAGCGGGTTCGCTTATTGGTTCTGAGCGCCTGCCTGCTGATGCAAGTGTGCGGCGTCAATTTCCGGTGGTTCCCCTGAATAAGTGTTGCTCTGGTCGGCGCAACCTTTCAGTCCCAGCAGCAATAAAGCGGGTTGATCTGGAACGGTATCCAGTATGATGGATGTTGAGCGAGGGGCCGTGTGGTGCATCACGCCGCAGTCCTCCACCAGGACCGCGTCAGGGAGGGCGAGCCAGCTGTATGTGTTCTGCGTGTGAGTCATGGGCACCGTTCCAGACATAAACAGACGGTCATGCCCCGCCGGCGTCGCCGGAAACCGACACAGGCCACCATGCAGGCCGATATGTATAGGTCGACCTGGATTCAGTGGGGGTGTTCACTTGTGTCTGCGTTTGATGAATTTCCTTTAAAATCCTACGGAAATTATGGTAGTCCGAAGTGGGTCGAAATCTGTGTCGATTTTGGTGAGCACGGTACTTTTTTCTTCGCTTGTGTTGGATGGCGTCCGCGAAATTGCATGGCATCACGTTACTCTATCACTCATGGTTTATTTCATTCACGGTGTGTTTGTGCGGGGCATGCAGTGAAGCGGCCTTTTGACGTTGCCTGGGATGTGTTTCGACTGGAACAAAGAACGAGGCTCGCGGCCAATCCTACCAGCTGTCAGTAAAACGAACGGCTCCGACAAACAATCTTCCCTCTCAATTTTCTTTTATTTCTTTCATTCTTTCTCAGAATCTATGTGAGTCTTTAAGTTGGTTTGAAAGCGCAAATAGATACAATGATTTGCGTTTCCCTGCAACTTGACGGGTGTTGCTTTAGTTCCGACGGTTCGACAGTTACATGTGCTTGTTGCCGCGCATGTGTAGGCTTAGTGAGCAAACTAGCGTTTGAAGTCTCGTCGTTGCTGCCACGTCATCGTCATCATATTTTTGGTTTCAGGGCACACCAACAACGTAGGTCATATGGCGCCCACGAAACACTTCGCTTCACGTTCTCTTCTGGCCTATCGCTGCTTGCTCGCCTGCCCCGTGAGAGATTTCCTCGTCTTCGGTTTTCATATCTATGCTTTTGATTCAAATTACGGAGAAGGTGTAGCGTGTCTTTACGGAGTGGGCGCGCAACTTCCGCGACGTCTGCCTAAGTATGGATACAACTTCACATACCAGTCACATGGCCCGGCCCCTCACAGCCCGACCCTTCCCTTCTGGGGATAATGCTGATGGTTAGGCGTGGAACCCTCCGGTAGGTGTAGGCGTATCGTACCCGAGGTCAGGCACGATACTTATGAAACGGACTATACAGGCACTGGCGGATCCAAGTGGGTGGGGGGAAAGTGGGCAAAAGGGCAGTGGCCCGCTCGAAAGCCTGAAATAGTAGCTTTTGGCCCTAGCTATGTTTTAGTGATTTTTCTCTATTTAGGCCCCCAAAACGTTGGTTTGGCCCTCTAAAAAAGCTGCTACTGCATCCCCGAATGTATACAGGTGTATGTTCGCCTTCTGCCAGCGGGGTGGGTTTATTGTACTTGCATTTTAACAGCTATTTTCATGATTCAATAATCTGCGCTGACGGAGAGCCGGCGTGGGTGTACGTCCTCACCGTCATAGCCCCAGGAAGTGAGGAGAGGCGTGGCATCGGGTCGCATCTGGCGACCCCGAATCTGACATTTATTACGAAGGGCCCATTTGTGACTGGAATTATCAAGCTGGAATTGCTGATGGATAAGACAAACCAGCTGTTCGGACCGAACTGCATGTGGAAAGCTAGGTGGATAGCTGAAAATAGATCTCCTGCAAAGCTCTTGTATTATTCACTTGTTGACTAGGAAACTTTTCTACTAAACACCTGTTCACTAATGATGGCTGCTGTTTGAAATGAGCAGCGCTAGAGGGGAAACAGAGTGGAGATTTAGGTTTCAGTAGTCGCCTAAACAGCCAGGTGGGCTGTCACCCCCGGTTGCCAGTTGCACTTCATGAAATAATCTGATGTTTTGTTGTGTTTCTATTCTGTTTTGCGTAATGTTCTGCAGTTGTGATTTTACTGGTAGTAGAATTCAACCGAATCACCGGTTCACGGTCTTGTAAAGTCTCTGCCGTAATCATTTTCTTTTCCACGAAAATGACACTTTTGGGCTCAAACGAAAATATTTTAGAATTCGAAAGAAAACTTTTCTCTCAAAGGGACTGTTTCCTTTTCGGCATAATAGACGTAGTTAGCAGACCATAATTGCCTGCATTAAAGTACACAAAGGCTCTTGCCCGACAAGAAGCAGACCTTTATTAAACAGAATAGAAGCCGTTTCTCACTGCGTTCGTCATCGGCTTCTGATATTTTTGCCTTAACCATATTCCTGTGGAGGGATGGGTGGATTATGTGTTTACTCATGTTTTTTCCGGGGTATCTCCAATACGGTTCGTGATAGGTGTTTCAAGCTTCTTCGCTTTTCCTTAAACTAAATTGGGCAGACTGCCGGAAATTTGCTAATTAATATCTCTGGTAAATTAGCGATGGAACTATGGACCGGTATTTAGGAAGGATATATTCGCCAACCGAGCACGATCATGTGCGGTGCGTTGTAGGGTTAAATGGCATTGGTTCTTGATGAGAAAAAAACCGAGAGGTTTCAGGCGAATGGCAGGGAGCGGGTACCAACAACAGTCCTAAACTTGCTTGCAAAATATGTGTTGGAATACTCTGCCTCAAACCAATTATTGAACACCATCCTGACATATCAGCTCTCCTTGAGGTTTGTTCCTTTAAACTCTCCTTCGTTTTACTTGTTGTCGGACCGTCATCCATTGGTGGACTAGTGGATGCTCCTTACTGTCTCCTCCACATATTTCAATGCTACATGCCCATTACGACGGCGCTTGAAAGCCCACTGCACGTGTGGAAGTGCTGGCAGCAAATGAATGCAAGTAGGAATGCACAAGAAAAATTATCAGAAGACTCAAGTCAAATGGTTAAGCGGGAAAAATATTGACTAGTATGTCCAGACGCTCGATCTCATTGCCAAACCTAGTTTCAAATACGAAAATCCCGTGCCCTGCGCCTTGTCCGTGTTTTGCAGCTGCGCGATTTCGCATCTCTGTGATGTGAGGCTCTGGCATGTGATGAACCCATAGGGGACTAATAGGCCCACAGCTCTGCCTTGGTGCAGCTGTAATGCTTCCAGCCGCTTATTACTGGCTCCGAATCGTTAGTCTCCAGTAACGCCGACAGCTCGGGCGTCACATTGGACTATTTCCACGGTTACGCTGCTAGAACCTCGTGTATCGTAGCTTCCATTCGATATTGCCCGTCTGCACGAACTGCGACTGAAGACACCTTTTCTGAGCAGTGAATCTAAACCTTGACTTAAAGAAGTACTTATATGATCGTTCAGACTTACTCCATAAAGGGTTTTTGGGGTCGGAGCTTTTGATCTGTATTTACAGAGCTTCGTCAGCGAATCGGAATAGGTGTGTACCCACCTACACACTTAACCCTAACAAATGAAACACCTACCCCACAAAAACCCTACAGCGTCCCCAAGCACACTTTGTGGAGTAAGTCCGAACGATCATATACGAACCTCCGAACTCCACACCATGCCTGTTAAAGAAGTACTGTCGCTGTTTGAGGTGATGCGAGAACTCGCCCTTCCGCGGGTGCCGCGTTGTCCGGATTTGGTCTAAGCGGAGTGATGGTCCCACTAATCCCGGTGCAGTCCCAGTCTGAGGTGTGCGAAAACTTTCCCAAGGTCACCTCATATCACGCTACCAGTCAGTGCGGATGGGGTCGTTTAGAGGGTGAAATTTCCTTTTTCTGGGGCAGATGAAATATTGATCGAGTGGTTTCTTGGTATGTCCTATCACATGGTTATCTCAGTTCAAATCCAATTTCTGAAGGCTGCCACATTCCCTTCAAGTCTGTTTCAGGACCATTTCTTGTTTTTTTTAGGCCCAGAATATCAGTGGTTAGGATGCAGATTATGTTATTCTCTGGACAAATACGTCGTGTTATTTTAACATTTTTCCCTGACCTCTAAGGTTCGAGCTTGCTGACCATTCAGCCATAACCTTGAAACGTATTCAAACCCATCGAAGACATGTACTGTGCAGACACACTGAAGAATTCACAACTTCCGTCGGTTATGAGAATAACGTCACCGGTGCAGCTATTGATTTCGATCACTGCATCCCCAGTGGCACGTACTTGCAGATCCTGACGCCTTTGGATTCGTTTCCAGGAGCTGTCCAAAGCACAGGAGAAACAACAAACAACTAGGTGGGCAACCTTGCCTTAAGCCACGCGGAGTCAAAAGTAATTATGAGCTTACATCCGAAGAGATGGTGCTGTAAGACTGATCAGCGTCTGATCAACCGAAGGTTAAAGATTTGCTGGCTTCATTTTGAACCGGTGGTGACGCAGCTGGCGCCGGATGCAGTGACGACAGACCAGTCCTGTCGTTCCGACGGTGAGGCGGGACATTGACCCACTAGCACTGGGCCGGCGGCGGTGGCGGCTCCATCCTCCAGTGTCAGTTGCCGTCTGCCGGCGTGGTAATCGATGCAGGCAGGCGCCCGGGCTGCCGCCGCCCAGCGAGCTGGGGAAGCACACGCTCAGCTTCCAGCTGCCGACAATCCCACCCTCAAACGCTTCCGGGTGACTTCGTCTGCCGAGGCCCCGCGGCAATGACCGCCGTGTGACGGCAGAGGTAGGCGCGCCTCCAGTCCAAATAATCAATCTGGTGATGGCGAAGGTTACTGGAACCTCGCGAGGGTGGGGGAGGGGTGGGGGTAGGGGATGTGGCGACATTGGTTCTGGGGCAGGGGCTGCGTCATCGGTTCTGGGGATAGGGACTGCGGCGGCATCGGTTCTGGGGATAGGGACTGCGGCGGCATCGGTTCTGGGGATAGGGACTGCGGCGGCATCGGTTCTGGGGATAGGGACTGCGGCGGCATCGGTTCTGGGGATAGGGACTGCGGCGGCATCGGTTCTGGGGATAGGGACTGCGGCGGCATCGGTTCTGGGGATAGGGACTGCGGCGACATCGGTTCTGGGGATAGGGACTGCGGCGGCATCGGTTCTGGGGATAGGGACTGCGGCGGCATCGGTTCTGGGGATAGGGACTGCGGCGACATCGGTTCTGGAGATAGGGACTGCGGCGGCATCGGTTCTGGGGATAGGGACTGCGGCGGCATCGGTTCTGGGGATAGGGACTGCGGCGGCATCGGTTCTGGGGATAGGGACTGCGGCGGCATCGGTTCTGGGGATAGGGACTGCGGCGGCATCGGTTCTGGGGATAGGGACTGCGGCGGCATCGGTTCTGGGGATAGGGACTGCGGCGGCATCGGTTCTGGGGATAGGGACTGCGGCGGCATCGGTTCTGGGGATAGGGGGGCTGCGGCGGAATTGGCTCAGGCGTGTCAGTGGTGACGAGGATGCTTCCATCTGATTTTTAGTCGGTATGCAAATTTAAGTGTGGATTGGGTGAGACAAGGGGAAGGTCGGAACGTGTAAAAACATGATCAGACTAGATATCCGTTGGTATGTTTTCGGCACAGGTCTGTTTTTAACTCGAAGGTGGTTTCGTTTATCACGGAAACATCCGTTTTCTCAATCTCCGCTTTTGGGGGGGGTCAGTGCATGACTTCCTTTCATTTTATTCAGTTTCATTCTCAGGCCGTTTGCGCCAGCTTGATAATTTTCGCTACTCATTGTTTGAACTTCCCCAAAAGTGGAGGTTTTTGAGCTGAGTACTTGTATTAGTCATCCCAGTATGCATAATCTTGTACATTCGCTCAGGATTTTTTCTGTCATAAATTATATCAGGGGGATTGCTTTTTTACGCGTCGGACTCCATTTGCTGCTAACTTCAAATGTTTTATCTTCAAACTGTTTTTTTGCGATCGAAACTATCCATATAGGTAGTCGGCAACATTTGAGCAGCATTAGTTTGACAACAGCGTCGTTGTGAGCTGCTCGCTGCAGGCACTGCAGTTGCCTGAACTTGAAACACAACTTCGCGAACATTAACCGGTGGCTAAGGGGTGATTTGCTGGGCGAGAGGGGGCGTGCCACGGGGGCGGGGGCGCCGCCACTTTCATCGTGGGGCAGGAAGCGGCGGCTCCTGATTGGCGGAGCTGGACTGACGGTGGCTGACAGCCGACGTTATAGCGGCCGACGCGGCAGCCGGACACGGCCCAGGCACGACCTGGGCATGGTGACGCAACGCTAGGTACTCCTCCACTTGCGAATCCCCGCTACGAAGCCTCGACCGAACAGGCCAGCGGCTACGATTTTGCGGGGTTGCGATGTTGTGGTTAGCGTGTTCGAGCCGACACGCAGCCGACACGGGTTCGAGCCTCGGCGGGTTCCGCGATCAAGGAAGGAGTTGACTTCCCGGGAACCGGGAAGTAGTTGGGGACGCTATATCGCCCTGGAAGCTGGTGTGACCAGAAATTAGCCTACATTGTTCTTGTTTGCGAGTGATGCCGCTCGCTCGTGGCAGCACATGTAAGAATGAAGTGGGAATCAGTAAGTGAATTGTGCTTAGGAAAAGGGAGGAATGTCGCTGAACCGGTACGAAAAATCCGAACAATTAAATCCAATGTTTTGATAAACCAAGAGTT
Source organism: Lepas anatifera (assembly GCA_034440635.1). Lineage (NCBI taxonomy): Eukaryota > Metazoa > Arthropoda > Thecostraca > Lepadidae > Lepas > Lepas anatifera. The sequence continues at coordinate 28,115 of JAOTON010000032.1, forward strand.
TTGTTGGCAGCATGAGCTGGAGGTAACCATGAGTTTATATCCGAAGAGTCTCTCTTGGCCGGGCAGTTTCATGTCCGTAGGAAGAGGAAGATGCACTGGAACCCTCACTGTTAACCCTCGCCCCACCGGGGGGCCATCGATGGCCCCCTAAGGTTTTTCCGGGATAGCAGAAAACGACGAGGCGCAGCACCGCGGTTGAGGGCTCTACCTCTCACTGCATCATTTTCCATCATCCCTGAAATTTTTAGCCGGGTCACCCAAGGTCAGGTCACCAGACGAGGTCAACCAAGGTCACCTCTTTCAACTTTAGGCTCTGTAAGAGCTACATTTCAAAGTCGATCGATTTGAAAGTTCCTACACTTCATGACCCTCCAGGGTCTACAAGGTGTATATCCGGGATTTTTCGATTTCGTGCCCTGAGGTCAGGTCACGAGGCGACCTCTCCCATTGGAAAAGCATGGGGAAAACCTGTTTCATGATATAAAAGCCACAAAATGATTGCAAATACTCAGACTGCTCAGGCAACGTTTTTGGACACCCTTTCACAGATCCCAGGGGTCTATTTACCCTTTGACTTTTCCAAGGTCATCCAAGGTCACCAGAGGTCAAAAACAGTATTTTGACAATAACTTTTGACCTAATTAAGCTAGAGCGGGGAAACAAACACCATCGTGTTTGTCTTGTCACTGGCTTTCATTTGATATACGGCAAGTCACTTTTTGACCTTTCGTGACCTCAGGTCATATTAGGTCACGAGGTGACCTCTGGAGGTCAAACCACTGGCAGGAGGTCTTTACGTTCCACATAGCGGAAAAAGTACTGGCAATTTCCTATCAAATGTATTTTACCAGGCCTCAATAGCTCTAATGGCATAAGAGTTATGACCAGATTGCTTAATTATTGCATATTTGAGTGAAAATAGCCGATCTTGACCTAATTTGACCTCTGGAGGTCAAACCATTGACCTAAGCACTAAAACATGCGAATTAATTTCTAACTGAATTCACGCGAGCTTTCTATTGCACTTTGCAGATTTGCGTTAACGCCCATATTTTCGGAGTTAGAGGGGGCCATCGATGGCCCCGGTGGGGCGAAGGTGGCGCCGGACCCCGGTGGGCGCGGGTTAAGCCAATAGTGACGCGGTAAAACTCCTCCGTTTCGTCATCGTCTACTCCGTCCCTGTCATCGTCCGACCACGCTTCAAGGACTGAGTTCCTATCGTGACGGAACGGGGCAGACAGAGCGCATGCTACGTTGATGCCTAAATATTGCTCCTGATCGGCTATGTTTTTAAAAGGTTAACACGGGGCTGGTTTTCGTGATATACAGTGGCCTGACTCGTGTGGCGAACACATCAAGTTCGACCACCTTCAATGCACCTCACTCTAGCACTCGTCGTCCAGGGCAGAGCTACGGGCATTTAACCGGATGGCCACCGAATCATTGTTTCACTAGAGTGCATTTTTACCCGGTAAATTAAAGTCTAGCCCTTCGCAAGAAAGTGTTTGATACAGTTTTCTTCAATATGTACAGTGCCATGGCCACTTTATCACACGATCCAGCCAGTTGTGGGTGAGTTTGCAATAAAAACGCTTCATGGAAAGCATATCTTTGGTTGAATCCATCACGGCGCGCGACAATTTCCCAACTTATTAATTGTTGCAATGTGTATTCACACTGCCTTATTTAAAGCCAAATGATGCGGTGTGAATTGAGATCATGGTACCGCCGCGTGGCGACTTGGTTTCTCCACGGGACCCCTGTCCGAGGTCGGCCTTCATCCTCACCAGTCGGCAGCGCCCCCGGTCGACGGCCCCGTGCCGACTGTAAACACAGCGGGTGCCGACCGAGACCGCCCCCGCCCGGAGGGGCCCCGCTCAGGTTAGCTGCCCAGCACGCCTCCGCCTCCTGGTGAAGAGCAGTGTAGTCGTCCCGCCGACGGCGGCGTCAGCGAAGGCCGCGCTTCCGCGCTCACCTGCGCCCGACTGCCCGCTGTGGCGATAATGGTGCCTGGCTGCCGGGGCAGCGTCACCACCGCCAGCCCAGACACCGGCTCCATCAGCGCCCCCAGCGGGTCAAAGGTCGCCGCCGCGGCAGCACGGCTGGAACTCGTGGAGGGCTGAGAGCTCTGTAGTATTGCCTGGTTTATCGTAGTTTATATCATATTCATATTCATACGTATCAGTTGCTCGTCGAGCTTGAAAATCACGGTGCACTTATTGCTGACCGCTATCATACGACGCAGTCCACTTTAATTTTTTAAAAGCCTAGGCGCATTAAGCGTGGTGCAAAACAATGGTTAAGTATTTCCAGCTGCGGTTGATCCCTTTTTATCGTGGTGAGTGGCTCTAGCTGTTGATGGGATCTGGGGGACATATATGTTCATTGAAATTGCAATTATGCTTTGACATTCATATCTAGTCGCATGACATGTCTGCAAATTTAATGCGAGCTTGATAGCTAGATGTAAGGAGCGGATTGTTTGTGAATTGCCTGCAATGACGTGGATGTAATCCATCCAACTCAAGTGAAAGTGGTCTGCCTGCATCGCAAGGCCTCCACCACCCCGAACGGGCTAGTCGAGAAGCATCGGGGCAGAATGCCCGGGGCGCTTCACACGTGCCGCAGGCCATTCCTCGGACCGGTGTACCGCTCACTTCCAAATAAATGAGCCAAAGTGGGCACGCCCCAGCCTGCCCCGATTCAGCCCAGCAGGCCCTGGACAGAACACAAACTGGGAAAGGAAAACAGACCCGTGCACGACCTCAGCGCTCTGCTATCGACTGTTGCCGCTCGATAGCCGATCGCATTGGCAGCCGTTGCCCGGTGGACCACAGGTGGCAGCACGGTCGACCTCAGCCTAGGCCTGCACCCTCGACATCCGTCTGTCTATGTGTGTGCGTTCAGCGTTGCCAGGGCGCGCCCTATGACCTCAGATTTGCTGGCGGCTGGTCCCTGCCCCGGTTCCGGCACGTGCCCCCCTCCCCTCCGCCAGTGCCTGAGCGACTCCGACAGAGGTAAACACACTGAGCAGGGATGTTGGGGCCAGGCTGTACGGCAGAAGCGCCCGGAGATCTGGTGCACCGTGCAACGCGAGATTATGATCGACATTTTATCGTCTGGCTTATCTCCTGGTCATCAGTGGTCATGCGAGTGTTCAAGAGACATATTAACTGGCGATAGGGCATCGTGTACCGCGGTTGGACCTCAGTGAGACGGAGCGCGGCTTGAGATCGGTTTTGCTCCTGGTCATATAAACACTGGTGCTGCATGAATGAGCGGCTTTGATATTGCTCCCTTTCGGCTGGCGTTTGGGCGGACATCATAGCTGCCGGCGGGCGGGTTTGTTTATTACTGCCGTGACTTGTATGTGCAAAGCGATTAAATATTAACATGACACTGACGAATACAGACATCAGATTGCAGCCATGTTGTCTGGACTAACGGGTTAAACCTCGTGCATTACTGCCGTATGTTCTGATAATTTCTGTTGTGAACTCACTCAGCTCTCCCTTTGATCACGTGATCACATTGCTGGAGGTTTGCAAATGCACTCCAGCCCCGACCTCTCCGGCCATGTCCCCCGAAACGGCCAATTTGTACCTAAGTTTTAACACATTTTGGTCGATTTTTCATCAATAGAACACGATTTTGTCCCATTGTTTTGCCTGGGTGGGGTCCCGAAATATACACATGCATACACATACACGGTTATGTTCTCAAAATTAGAGGAATATGACAAGGCTACCACGATTAGCGCAAAAACACTTGTGCTTGATTTTAAGCGCTGTTCGTGAAATGCAAAGCATTCAATCATAACAGATTACGCCCACCAAGGAGGCCCATCCTCCGCGGCCCCACGATTAATTGGCGCCATCTCGGCAGGTGCGATGCGGACGGCGCCAGGTGGCTGGTGGCCGCCGCTGGTGCTGCTGCTGGCCACCACCACAGGCACCAGCGGCACCGGCCAGCACCCGCGCTCTGACCGGGAGACGCCCCACTACACCAACGAGTTCGCCGTGGTGGTGCCTGGCGGCCGAAACCGGGCAGAGAGGGCGGCGCGCCAGCACGGCTGCTCCGTCGTCGATACGGTACGTGTCTGGTTAGCTGAGGGATCGCCGCAGGGGTTCACATGTGTCACGGCTGCTCTGTCGTCGATACGGTACGTGTCTGATTAGCTGAGGGATCGCCGCAGGGGTTCACATATGTTCTGCTCTGTTTTCGATACGGTACGTGTCTGGTTAGCTGAGGGATCGCCGCAGGAGTTCACATATGTTCTGCTCTGTTGTCGATACGGTACGTCTCGCATCAGCTGGGGTCTATACCTGATGGGTTCAAATGGTTCGCGCCTGTCATCCTGCCATCAACCAGTCGCCGATGAGCTGGGGCACTCTGCTTTTAGGTGAAGTCTGTGAGATGAATTATTTTATTATAAAAGTAAAACATAACGAACGTTATTGAATGTTCCATACGAGCCCCGCACTAGATACCTGATACACCGTTGAATAATACGCAAGGAGACATTTCATAAAATTGCGGAGATAATACGCGTATAAAAGACGCAATGGCAGCTGCGCAGGCCCCTCGGGAGGGGGTTAATATTATTTGAACAAGCATTGTTATAGTAACCCTGTTTGACCTTTAAGCTCGACTGCTAGAAGGGCAGAGAACTATGCCAAAGTTGGGCGAAGTTATTGGTGTTAAGCGATTGTTGGATATAGTTTTGAAGCCGCCGTGCTGACAGTTTTGTCCACATTCGACAAATCTGGCATTGATGGTGGAACCGGGCTGTAATGGGCACTCGGGGCTCCGCCGGCGCCAAGTTATGACAACTTACGACGCAACCCGAGGTCGGCTGGTGGCCGGAGTGTTTTTGAAACTTTCACTTGTAATCCGCGGAGGCGCTGTTCTGTTTGGCGCCGTCCAATAATGCGGCTTAAGGACAGTTTGTTCAAGGAACGCGGGATTCTGTCTTTGAGGTGTCCGCGAGATTTAATTGGAACTGACAGACACCACCGGACCTGACACATTCTTCCAGCGCACACAGTCCAAACGCTGAGGCCACAGGTGGCCGGGCCAAAACTCCCACACATGTGCATTGGTATAGGTAATCCAGCATCGGGTTTCCAAAACTCTCTCGTTAGCTCACTAATGAATCATGCATTCAGTTCTTTTGCGCCAACGGATCATTGTTCACGCAGCGCTGTGAGAGCTGTTGAATTATCACCCTTTGTGGCCCCAAGCAAGCAAAAAAAGCGAATGACTGAGAGCTTACTGTTCTTGCTTATTTTTGCCACTCTTATTGTGACGTAAATCATATGCTGCCTAATAAAATGTCCAAATCGGGGCCTGTTGGTTTGAAGTTATAGCTGATTGATTACCTCAGAACCACAGGCTTAAACTATTCTGTGTCTTGATGGTTTCAGAAAGAATGATCTTTTGAAGTGGCCATGATAATGCTACAAATAGTTTTTGTGTTACGAATCATATATCAATCGAAATCAGACGTTGTAGCCTTTACGATTACGCATAACTTGCTGTGTGCGTTATGTTTTAATTGCTTCAAAAAGTTAACTGGTTGAAAATTGCTGTTTATTTTGCATTTATCGAAAATTTCCGTAGAAAATCAGTGGTGTATCACGTACCAAGTATCAGGTCAATGACACTGCAAGCATTACATCATCGCTGCTGTACGCACGCATGCTTGCACGCTGCCCCTCACAACTGATTCTTAAAAAAACCCACCTCCCACTCTCAGGCAAGCTCGGGCCCAAGCAGCCGACCCCAAATTGATCCATATCTCTTTTCTGTGGTGAACGGTGTTTTTTTTAGCTGTGTCCGCTGCATTTAGGCATACATGTGGGATGTTGGAACATAACCGGGGCCAAAAACATTAAAGTTGTAAAACTACTGAACATTTGCTCGTGCTTAATTCTTTTTGAGTGCTGCCAGTTCCTTCCATTTTCTCGAATAGTTCTGTTTTGTTCTCCGGTTTGACACACAGGTTGACTTTTGTATGAGTGTCCGTGTTGATACTATAAAAAGAAATGCTAAAATTTAACCAAATATGATATATAAATCAAATATTTTATCTTTCACGCATCACTTTTTTCGAGCATATTTAAATTAAATGAAAGAAATTTAATGGTAATGAAATGTTTTTTTCCCTATTAAAATGAGTGATGAAGTGCTTAGCTCACCGACAAAGCAGGCAGAAAAGATAACGTCACGGAGCCAGTGGTGGATCCAGGGGGGGGCAAAAAGGCATTTGCCCCCAAACGGAGAAAAGTCGGGAAAATTGTTTTTCCTTTCCAAAGTGATCGACATCCTTTCTCCAACTCTTTTAGTTTATAGCGAGTTAGTAAGTTAGTTAAGCTCAGGTAAATATTGGGCTTTAAATACGAAAAAGTATCTTGAGCCCATATTTTCATCCTGTCATGTTTTTTCAATGCTTTTCGCCCCAAATACCAAATTCTACCGAGAATCTATAGCGCAATTTTTCGCTGCGGAACGTTTTTCGACTGGTTTGCCCTCACAAACCTTCCGGCTGATCCGCCACTGCACGGAGCAAATACAAAATTATTTTGAACCGGGCTGGGTGGCATAGTGGATGGCGCGTCTGACTACTAAGTCGCAGGTGCCGAGTTCAAATCCCGGCAGAGCCTCTGATTAAGTTGATCTGATCCCCCAAATTCCTCCCAACAGGGTGAGAGTTGGCGACGCCGTATGACCTTGGCAGTTGGTGCGTCGTTAAACCCCAATTTTATTATAGAGCGATGCCGCCACCTGAGGCGCGGCCGACTGGTGCTTGGCAGTGGCTCACTGTAATTTAAACGCAGCTCATCCGGCCCGAGGACCGGCTGATTCGAATCATTCTGGGAGATATATCGTTCCAACTGGATATTTTAGAAACATTTTCATTTTGAGACGTTAAACAAGGACTGAAAATCCTTCAAATTCGTCTAATCGTGGTAAATCGTCGTAGTTAGTTTTTACGACGAATTTCAACTATTTTGGAATATCAAGCTGTGATTCGTTTTTGCGATGAGTTTGAAGGATTTTAATCCTCTGAACATCTCAAAACTATAATTCTTTCTGAAACACCCTGTAGGAATGATTTATCTCTCAGAATGATTCGACTCAGCCGGTTCGGACCGGATGAGCAGCGCCTAAGTTGAATCGCTCCTCTGCCACGGATCAGCCGGGCGCGCCTGGGGTGGAGCATGGCTGGCTGCGGTCCACAAACTTAATTTTCTCGCTGCTCCGTGACGCTGTTTTTCTGCCTGCTTTGCCGGTGAGGTCAGGATTTCATCACTCATTCGGCTTTTTCTGATTAGGTCAGAATGGCTCTGAACGGCCGATTCATGTGCCAGCCATTGTGATGATTGTCTTGCAACTCTCAGGCCATGCGTAAAAAAGTTATTTACTAATGGCTTGGCTCTGCTTGTCTCGTCCGCAAACGAGCAAATCCCCCAAGCTGCATTTTCGCCCCTCCTCTCTTAAGAAACCACCAGCAGTGCTTTATTATAGCCTGCGAGGTTACAGTACACTCGTCGTTTAGCGAAGGTCGTGCCTATTTCCTAACCAAATGACTGAGCCCCACCCTGGGGACTATTTAGCCTCCTTGGACGTTTTGCCGCCCCGTTGATATATCATATATCAGCCGCCGGTGCATTCAAACGCTTCTGGGGCTGTTCCGGGTGCACCAGCGATAATGTGATTAGGCACCGCTCCTTGGGGGCCGTCTCTTCAGTCTTGCACTGCCGAATGGTTTCGGTGGTGCCACCCTGCAGAAAACACACAGATCATACTGATGGATGGCGATGAGCTTGTTTGTTCGATAAATTATCTATGCTGTCGGGAGGTCCCAGGCTGCGAAGTTGATGCATCAGTGACTGTCGGTAAATTGACCCTGGCTGCCAAGGACGTCGCTGTTTTGAAGCTCGTTATGCTGAACATGCCGGAAATCCCAAGCAGAGGGTGCGGAGCACTCCGCTGGGTAAAGCGGTACAACTGCGAGCTTAATGGCTCTGCCCCAAACCACCTATTTTATAGAAGTCGTCGTTACTTGTGTCCGTATCCTCGATTGCATGTGTCGTTATCGTCTATCGTCGGAGTTCTGCGGCATCGACAATGCCGCTCAGAAGTAAGCATTTCCGCTGCGCGTGTCCCAGCACCCACGACAGACCTCCTACCGTTGCGACTGCACGGCGGACCTGTCTGTGGCGCGTGAAGAAGGTGAAATACAGTCGGGCCGTCGTCCCTGCTGGTTCTCTTGGACGATGCTCCGCCGATGGATATATCGGCTGTGATCGCCTTTCTCGGATGGCTTTGGTTCAGCGCAGTTTACTCACCCAGTGGGGGCGGGATTAAACTGTTTCCCTGGTTCACTTCGACAAGCATCACAGTATCAGTATTAGAATATGAACGGCTGTTGCATTATATCTGGTTTTTAGAGCACCAAATAAAGGCTAAATTAAACTGAGCTGTATATATATATATATATATATATATTATATATATATATATATATATATATTTGATTGATATATATATATATATATATATATATATATATATATATATATATATATATTTTTTTTAATATATTCACTTCTTATTTCATATTGCAAACTTATGACTTAGGAAGTTTGAGATTGGACTCGTTACTAAAACCTGAATAGGCCCTTGTTTCCATCTCTGTCGTGTTGGCATGCCTTTGACTATGAACAATAAGCTTTCATGAAATGTTCTTGACTCGAGAAAAAAACTAAGCAAGTGTGTGGGCGCGCCACCATATACCGATTTGTGGACGGATGTCCTGCCGTGCCGCAGATTGGGGAGCTGACGGACCACTACCTGCTGGAGTGCCACCAGGTGGAGAAGCGCTCCACGGAGCAGTCGCACCACCACGTCAACAAGCTGAGGGATTCGGATGACGTGAGTATAAACAGGCTCAGGCTGTACATATGTAGCTCGGGCTTATAGGGATGGGAACGACGTGCGCTCAAACAGGCTCATGGGTTTCGACGATGGAGTATAAGCACTGCTTCCTCAGCCCGATGGCCGCAATGCGCATCACATTCTCCCTCTCCTGGATATGCCAAAACAGATGATTTTTTCTTCAAAATCCAATTCTGAAACTGTTTCTCAGCATTAGGCACATGCATCATCTTTCCACCACTGAATAAACACGGCAGCCTTAACGCCATCTGTTGTTCAGTTCTTGCACCAGTGCTTAACAAGACCGAGAATGAACGGGCGGACCGAGAGTACGATTGCCGTGGCAAGTGAACATCTATGATACTGATGATGAGAGCGGACGTCCTCAGCGGAAAATCGGTTGCGGGTCCTACGATTATTTCACCATGTATTTGAATAGCCCCTGCATGTGATTTTTGCATGCCGAAATGCCGTGAATGGGCCTTTACAGAGAGTATATGATCAAGGTTTTGGACATCGCCGAGTATTAAACGTGTTATTTTGATGACGTCACACATTGTTTCAGAAGATGAAATATTTTTCTTTGTTTTTAGCGTATGGAAGTGGGGAAAATGTTGTTTCATTATTTTCATTTCCTCTTTTGTTCCTAAATTACTCTTTAGAATTTTGACAAAGTGGTTCATTAACAAGCTTAATGAACCACTTTAACCCTTTAACAAGCTCATGGTCTCACATGCCGTTAGTCTACAGACCAAAGGACTCGGATGATGTGGTTAGGCACAAGATTGTCAACGAGGACAAGAACTCGGCCTTTGTGAGTAGTTTTCAGTGTTATCAGATAACGTGGGGAAGAACTAATAATCTGAAGGGCTCGGGCGATGTAGGCTGATCGTGCCAGCTCTTCGTGATCAAGCCCCCGCTCCCGCTGGACGTGTCAGGATCGGGGTCGAAGCGGGCAGACGGGTATTATTGGCCGAGACCGCCCACTGCATGGGCTTGCGCGGATGATAGGGTCTGTCCGAGTTCGGGATGTGAGAACGTGGATGGCCGATGGGAAGTAAGCCTGTATTGATGAGAATTGACCAGATCTTCAGCGGTTTCTGACGGGGTGCAGTTGAAGTTTACGTAGTTTTAAGTTGTAAGTTTTACGTACGTAGTTTATTTGTTTCATACAGGAATATAATATTCTACAACGTCGTGCATTTTGACACCACGGTTGCACATTTTAGAGACGGATCATTCGATTTCGTTGTTGCCATTCGATATTGGTAATGGCATTTTGGTTCAGGCAGGGTCAACCGGATTATTCAAAATGAATAAGACGACCAAAAAATGGCATTGAAACTAGTCGGTAAGCGAATGGTGACATGAACAAATATCGTGTTTACTAAAGGTTTGCTGTCGAAATGTTGGATGTCGTTTCCTTGCCTCATATTGGAGTTGAGCTGAACGACTCTCATTTTTACTCGAATACGTTGATAAAGGAATGTAGCTCCGCTCTTAGATATAATCCGTCGAAGGATTTATATTTATGCCGTAGTTAGCTGGATATCTGTCAATTGAAGTCTATGAAAGGTGATTTATGATTCCATTTTTCTAATATAGGTAACTTGGATGAGGGCAGGTCAGGGAAACTGTTCCCTAAGCTTTTCGCTCGTGTAGCCATTGCACTCACTTCGGAAAACAGCCAGGAGTGACGCATACACGCATAAAGGCACTAGTCCTAAACATTTTTCGGTTCTGTTTTGCGTTGTCATTAATTCCCACGTCCAGGAGCGAGCTGTCCTTAATAGCTTGTTGGCTGCGCACTATACCAGTCCTGCTGCTGCAGTATTTCCCCCAGGAGGCTTCTGATTACTTCAGTCGATAGCACTGAGGGCTGATGAAACCTGATATTCTCGCTCCCGGGCACTAACCTCTGCCGCTCGATAAGTACAGTAGATGACTTGACGTACCCTCCCCCCTCTTATGTGACTGATCTTGGTCCCCAACTCTCTAACGGCAATTGGCTTTGGGTATGGGCTTGCATCTCTTGGGAAATTAACTCATGTCAGTATTTTTTCTTAGTGAAATCATTGTAATTTCGTAGGTTAATACGCAATAGCTATTGCGAAATCCACATTATTTTTTTCGTCCCCAAGCGTTGTAGTCGATGCACATTGCAGTGATCCTGGTCTGGTAGTGAGTTAGTAAAATTTGCCATGGGAAATATGTGACCCGCCAACGTCCAATGAAGCGATTGTGGCTCCTAGGTGGTCTGTCGCGAAATGCGACAGTCTGCATATTTTGGCCCTTACTGACGACGGAAAAATGTAAAATTTGCCTTGGCAGCCCCCTAAAAATGCTTCGAATTCTTCTCCAGATCCATTGCCTTTTAATCAAATCCTGTCAGCGTTGGTGGCGCCGTCAGATAAGAAACGCCAGAACTCTCAGCTCTCCTGCATCTCCCTGGCACCTGGCGGGTCCCTGGTGCTGATTGAAGGTCAGGAATGGTAGCCCATCAGGTGGGACGCTACTTCTGACATGAGGGCCACGGATGTCAGTTCATCAAACCGTCGCAGCGTACCCAGATGTTTACTTAGAATCGACCCCCGGGCGCGGACCCGCTGGAATGTTTCATGGAATGGAACCCTCCGGAATGTTTCACGCGTCATCTGGACGTGGCCAGTGGACTCGGCTGTTGTTTGACTCGCAGTGTACCGTGTTTGCACTCCCAGATTCGTCTGCACGTTGTTGCTGATCTGATAAAAAACACGATTATGCTTAAGCATCGTATAAGTGTGTGCTAGGCTTCTGTTGGGTGATTTTTGCTTTGTGTGTGTCCCGTCAGATTTTGTGGGCGGACCAACAGTACTACAAGAAGCGGAAAAAGCGGGATGGCAGCGGGTACTTCCCTACTCTCTTCGATCATTTCAGGGTAAGTCGATGCCGTGGACTTTTCAGATTTGGATCAGCTGTCAGATCGGCCAACGTTCCAGTCATAGGCGGATCCAGAATTGCCTATTGCCGGGGGTCACCTTCCGGGGGGAGTGTGCCATCCGGACCAGGGGTGCACCACTTTTGACCGGAAAAACGATCAGGTGGGCGCAAAATCCAATCAGTGGGCGCTGATTTTCACACTTGGGGAGGGGCTGGAAGCGACATTTCAGAGGGCGCCATCGACCTTTCAGGGGGGGCGCTGTGACCATTTCAGGGGGTGCCGAGGGACGAGGGGGGCACGTGCCCCTTTGCCCCTGGATCCCCGTATGGTTCCAGTCCACTTTCTGTTCATCACTCGAAACGTCGTATCTGATCAGGCTGTACGCCGTACTCACGGGGTTGTATTTAAAAAGGCTGGCCTGGCTTAGCAAAGTTGGGGTGGGGGGTCATTGTATGGATGGATAAGGCCTGTTTATGAAATCACTGATGAACCCAAGATGCATAAACATCTTTAAATTGTGGTGTGCACAGGGGCGTCGCCACTTTTGAGGCATTGAACAGTGACGATGTTCACCAATCCAAAGAGGAACCGGACTATCATTAAATTGTGTGAGGCTCTCCGTTCCATTCAGAAGGCCCCTTTCGATGCCGGACGCCTGGAAGTCTGAAAGTAGCCTCAGTAGTCTGACCAGCTGTGGCGTTAGAACCCTGCTGGCCGGTATGGCGAGGGCCCCCTTTCTGCCGATCCTGGGCAGTTCAAGGACACCATCCGACACCTTAAGTGGCGCTAGGGGCTAACGGCGGAGGGACCCATCGTCATTGACGCATGCTCTGTTCATATTCCAGGTCCCTGGCATGCATGGGCCGGGGCTCCTTGCGCTGACCGAGCAAAGTTCGGGTGGAGGAACTGTGCGGCATGCTCTGATGCTCTGCCTAGACGGTAGGGCCAGCTACAGGAGGCCAGCTACAGGATATTATATTTTAAATATTTCAAGGCCAGGCTCCCGTAGAGGTCAGTAAGGCCCCGTCCCCGTGCAGTTAGTGGCACGTGATGTTTCTTCTTATGGCAGAGTTGTGCTCCAGCACCATCGATATGTGCATCAGCTATATAGTTATATATGGACCCCGGCATGGGCTTCATATAGCCTTGAAGCTTGAAGTGATCTGTGCTGATATCATTTGAGTAACGCAAACATTTTCACTATTGCTATATGACACAATTGAATATCGGACCCGCCTCAGTGCAGTGGCCCATAAAATTCGAAGGCTCCATCGGAACCTGGGATAGGGGACCCGGTGGACAGAAATCCGTGGCATACGTCTACGCCTACCTGACCTTCTGTACGGATATTGTGCCACCATCAATGCTAAATCACGCTACTTCGAATTGAAATAGTTGTTTTCAGGTTTTTCGTTGAGTTTTTTTGTGCTCACACGGAGGTGGACGCACGTTACCGGACAGCAGCTGCATTACGGTAGTTCGCCGCACCGGCACCATACCTGGTAAGTCTTGGACTAACACGACTATTCCCGTGCCGACAGGGGCCGCTGAGGTTCGGCGCATCGCCGGTAGGCGGCTCTCGCTTCGGCGGAGGAGCACGGGCTCACGCTGCCAGCCTTCGGAGTACCCAGGCCTACTGGCCGGACCCGCTTTTCAAGGACCAGTGGTACTTGGTAAGTGTAGAAGGTGCTGTGGGGACAGGAGTGAAAGCTGTCAGTGGGTACTGCTTTGCGTCAGTGTATGCCATTCTGGTGATGCTGTGTCTGTGCGCTATACTAGTGATGCTGTGCCAGTGTATTCCACCCTGGTTACTCAGTGACGTCGGCAGAATGGAGGCGCCAAGGACGGCAGCGACATGAATGTGATCCCGGCGTGGCAAGGCGGCTACAGCGGCAAGGGCGTGGTGGTCTCCATCCTCGATGATGGCATCCAGCCTAACCATCCCGACCTAGTCGACAACTACGTAAGTCCCGGCCGCTCGGCGCCGGGTCCGGTCGCTGTTTGCCTGTGCCCGTGTCGGTCGCGGATCGTGGAAGGGTTTTTAAAGTCAGGTGCGTGGCCGGTCAGGTAGCGGGAGCCGCCAGTCGTTTAGATCGCCGCATTTAGTAAACGCCCGGGGCTGAAAACGTGAAGGCAATGTCTAGCAATACAGTCTGGAGATATACAACACTGCTAGGTACCAGGTCCTCCAGTTTCCGGCTGTTAACTGTCCTTCCTTTGTTAGTTTGGAAACTGCCGGTCTCTGAACATTTTCTCTCTTGATGTATAGAGGACCGATTACACTGAAGGCGACTAGCACTAACCAGTCCTACCCTGGTGGCTGTGATACGAACCAGAGCTTCTACGTCCTGCCGTGAGTGCAGGGCTATCATGCGCGGCGATATCAGTGCAGTTTCCCCGCAGGGGAAGAGGTATCTTTTCACTGTTACGTGCTTAATTAGCTGACTGACTCTCTAAACTCGCCAATCATCCACTCGTCCTGCGCAGCCGAGCCCAATCTTCAAACGATATGGCTGCCAGCTTCGCACCGTGTTTTTTTGCTCTCGTGGAAATGGTGTAACACAAATTCTGAAGTTAAAAATACAAATATTTAGTGGAAACTTTGCCCTTCTTTGCTTGTTGAAGGACCCTGACTGCTCTGTCACGCGCTCATTGGCGCGACCTTAAAGTCAAATAACAAACAAATGCACCGTCTCAAGCATGGCGTGTTTTTTTCTTAACACACTGAGCGATCCATTTGGAACGTATTTATAAGACGCTCAGAGGCCAGTCTATCCCCGCCATTATGGTATCGGTAGACCATCATTATCAACATTTGGTGTTTTAGGGTCGGAATCACTCCTGCCCTTTATAAAGATCAACTATGCATGTCTGGGGGAAAACCCGTGTATCGCTGATACCGTCTGTCGTGGTGTGGATTGTAGGCGGTTGGCCACCTAATTGCTGCATACCACAGTGTTGGGTGGAATACAGAAAGTTCCTTCCCCAGTGAAGAATAAGTGACGGATTAGCTATTTGTTCTAGCTGTGACAATGACACACCCTGGATACAAGAGCAGCTTTTGTACGCTCTATTTACTTACCGGTCGTGCGAACGGACTTATCAACGGGCGTTACCGGGCCCCGATCTCAGGTTCTCGGTTACAGCAGTGGACATGTCGGTTGCAGAAGTGAATTGTGGGTGAACCTAAACAGTCATTTCCCTACATATGATACAGGATGGTCTTGAAGGGGCAGCATTAATTTGCTCGGTATTTCGTGAATACACGCATTAACCCTCCTATAAATATGTCCGGTTTTTTGTTTTTCACAATTCATGTTTAACTTTTCATCTCCAATAGAAATTTCTCAGTACGTAAATGGAACGTACTGAAGCGGCCCTGGGCTCTATCTGTATCAGCTCTGTATCAGCGCGCCAGCAGGGAATGTGACAGGAGAGGGAGAGGTGGGGGGGGGGCTGACATGACCGGGGTGCCGACATCAGTCGACAGTTGTCTCTGTCATAGTTCTCCGGGCTGTCGGCTCATCACCAATACTCGCTAGCCACATAGGTGTTTTTATACAGCATATGTTTCTACATGGTTTGATCATCTTTCGCCATCTGCTATGTTGCTTGAATATTAGAGCCATCAATGAAGTATTTCACCGCCCAAATATTTCTACCTGAAATACAGCTTGACTCTGTTGAACAGAAATGTAAATCTGGATTATATTTTTAAACTGCGCATATATTCTAGCTTCTTTGTATGAGTAGAGGTCGTGCCTCATTTCATGTATTGAATGGCTCAGTTGAGCTTATACATATGTAGATCGCAGTAGGTCTGTTGTAATCAGTGGCATCTGTATGGATACTAAACGTTATACAACAATTACCAAAAACGTGTCATAGGATTATATCGTAAGAAACACTATACTATTTGTCTTCATTCGTACCTGGAACCAAGCAGAATTGGGAGAGAGGGAGGAGGGCTAGGTTACCTTCTGATGGTCCGAAAGTTCCAACAGAAGAAAGATAAGCACGAACGCGCTCGTGGAAGAAGGAAGACGCTACATGAGGGTCAGGGTTCGGTCCGCCATGCTTACATTTAAAAAAACATGGAAGGACACAACTTTTGCTCAGTATTCACAATTACAAACGATTTTGTATTTTCTCTTTCCGAAACGTTTACGAGCGCACTTTTCGTAGGGGATTTCCCCACCCACAGTGCCCCTGGAGTCTGGGTCAGTAGCCTCATTCCTTTCCGGTGGTGACTTGTCAGGTTGGGATCCATCATGGAGACCTTTTCATTGCTGTAAATACTATATCAATAACACGGGCTCACTTCTATAACATGAATGCTCATTGATATTAGTTGTCCTTTTGAACAGTCGATCCTAGGGGTTCGCCACCCAGGCGGAGAACAGGTTCAGCTTCTGCTTGTTGTGGTACAACACGGCCAGGAACGGACGGTCCACGTTGAATACAACGGATGGGGGCCGGCTGACTGAACTAGTGCGAACAAATACCACAGCGACTGCGGCCGCTGCCTCCGTGCCCTTCTCATTCACCTCCATGAAGACCTTGTGGATTACTTTGCTGACCACGAGACGTACAGGACTGATTCCGCTGAAGTCTGCTGACGACGTGAATATCCTTCTCATTCCGAGGTAGCTGAGTACAGACTTTAGCTCGTACTGTGATTCTATTTTGAACTTCGGCATGGTGACAATAACTCGCGAGCTGGAATAGACTTGGCTGTAGATGGAGTCGATATCGAGGCTGCTGAGGCTGTTGTACAGCTTGTTTACAGCTGCTTGTGATCGTTGCAAAGGCCGAAAGATCAACAAACTGTAGTCTTTGTTGCTGTACGGCAAAGAAACTACGTCGAAGTCCCGGAACTTGCGGTAGGGAAGTGTTGTCTTCAGTTGCATCATCGGAACCTGTCTGTCTCCTGATGACGTAAGGAACCTTCGCTGGCCAACGGTTTTGAATTTGTATTGCCACTCTCCCTTGAAGTAGAGAGCACCAACCAGGACGAGCTCGGCATTGTTCAGTGTGCCTGCATTCACCAGGTTCTTGATGCGGTCACGGGTCACCCTTGCGACGTCCGTGTTGATTGCTTGGACAGCGGCGGGTATGTTACTGAACCTCTGAACATCTGCACCGTAAATCGCATTGATGATGTTTAAGAACCTCCGCTGGACGCTGAAGTTTTTGCGGATGTAGATCCGTTTGAAGAGAGCTGTGGTGACGCTGGACGGCTGGGAGAGAACTTTGTTGGCGGGGATGTAGGCTGCCTTCAACTGCCGTTCATTGCTAATTCCCAGAGTTGTACCAATCTGTGAGGGGAACATTAAAGGGTGAATGCTTTTCAAGTAGTTTCATTATTCATTTTCATCACTCGAAGCAATAATGTAGGCGTGCATTGCACTTCCATCCTATTTTGTACTTCTTATTCTCATCCGAGAAATAAATACTGATATAACTATTTGGTTGTATATAAAAACATACATTATTATTTTATCGGCATTTGGATTGGGGTAAAATCAGATCATGAGCATGGAAATTACTTGCATTTCAGATGAAATTTGTAGTTGACCTGAAATGAAAATGTTGGTGTGGATTTACTTGGATTTAGATCAAACGTTTGGTACCTGGAATATACCAACGCTGCTGTGCCAACAAGGCGACTGTTTAAAAACATTCAGTGTAAGAATTTGCGTAAGCTGTATTTTCAGTGGAACATAAACACAACATATGTAAAAAGCATGTCACTAGAGACAAATTTTGTTGTTTCTGAGGGATAGGTTTAACCAAATTTTTAAGATATTCTAAATTACTTTTTTACACACTTCCCCCTTAAATCATACAGCGTGGGCTGAGTTAGTTGTTTTCTGAGTAAGTTAAATGCATGTTTATGAAATATTAATCATGGACACGTCACCTATCAT
The DNA here is from genome assembly GCA_034440635.1 of Lepas anatifera. Classification (NCBI taxonomy): domain Eukaryota; kingdom Metazoa; phylum Arthropoda; class Thecostraca; family Lepadidae; genus Lepas; species Lepas anatifera. The sequence continues at coordinate 45,908 of JAOTON010000032.1, forward strand.
CAAGATACACAGAAACCAGTTACTCAGCTCTCGCTACTAGAAGTACCAGGTTTTAGTGCTTGCCGTTGGTCGCTGTACTGCCAATCAGCGGAGCATTTGTTTCAGTTCACTGCTTCAAGCTTGGAAAAAAGACTGTGTGATTAGGAAAAATATTATCGAGCTTTGGTTGCGCGAGGTGCGTCATAGATGTGACCACGAAGGGAAATATGCTGATCATTAGCTGCTCGTTTTGAAAAACCAAAGTAGAGGCTTGTATCGGAAATTATCTACCTCGCGCTAGTCTTCTATCGGAAATTACCCACCTCGCGCTGGGTGTTGCCTTTGGCGCCGAGCCAGAGCTGGGACAGCACGTTGGTGACCAGGAAGGGTGACACGGCCTGGTTGGTGCCGCGGTTGGGAGTGACCTGGCGCAGCAGGGGCAGGTCCAGCTTGTTGGGTACGGTGGCGTTGGCAATGACGAAGGCCGCCGTCAGCGTCGCCCACAGGCGCAGCACTGTGGAATTGTGTGTTTAGCGTGAGTACTTGACCTTAGTTTTGATTTTTCGGCAGTTGATAATGGAATTGATTGCGAATATGCGAGCTCATTTGAAAAAAAATACTTTGAATAACTTGTGCTATGTCGGTTTTGCAAAAACTTTATGAAATTACGTCTGAAGCTGCCTTATTAAGAAGGCTATGATCTTGGGACTTCCAAAGGTTAGTCTGCCTTATAGTTTGATAATAAGGCTTGATGGCAATGTCCTTTACCTACATTTCTTAAGTCAGAAGCTTTGTAAATTTAACTCCATAGCTCGCTGGATTTTATATTCAATTTCAAGAGAATGGCTTACGTGGAAATGATTTGTCAAAACGAAGAGATTGAGTAGCAACTCTTGCAAATATTTTTATTTTGATCTTGTTCTTGAGTCTTCGAAGTGGAAAATGTATGATACTGGTTGGCAGGATATTTACCCATTAACGCCCGCACCCACTTCTAGCTTTCAGATTGGCAAAACAAATGTTTTCCTATGTTTAGAATATGCCAAATAAGATTTTCCGCAAGTCTCAAACCAATATCACTTTTAGATTCTGAGATATGATACCGGACAAAAATGACCCGCTGGGCGTTTGGGACATCGGCTGGCACGACGCGGCCGGCTCCGGGGCGGTGCGGTCACCGCACTCAGCGGCCCAATGCGCATCGCTTTTACTGCAGTTTTGTGAAGTGTTTTTATTTCCTCTTGTGTATTGGCGATAGTAAAATGTTGAGACATGTTTATGTTCTCCAGGTTTTAATTATAGGCAGCACTAACCGCATATTTGCAAATAGTATACAATAGTGGCTAACCTAGACTGATGCTTTGCGAGGTGGATGGACTAAAATTGTGAAAATCATAGTATTTTAAGGATAACGTAGTATAGTATAGTATAGTAATATTAAGAATATAAGGTGAATATCAAAGGTTTTGGGAAACCGTTTCTTTTGTCTCCACCCTCTTCTTTCTCCATCTTCCAGACTTTGTGATTGGCGCTCACTGAGCTTTCAAAGAGTAATCGTAATATTCAGTTTACAGATGAAAAGTTTTGAAAAATCAATCCATTATCTCCCCTACGCGGTGTACATACATTAGCGTGATTAATCTCCAAATCTCCAAGCGGGTCCATTTCCATGCTTCCATCTTTTCTTTGGAGCAAGCAGCTCCACGTAGGTCATGGTCATAGTTGCATCAATGTGAACCTTCGCATTTCCAGGCACGCCGCTGGTCATTGTAATGGCGGTCAGCGCAACATCTTTCTCATCCTCATGGCTAATATATTTTGTGATGGCATACTCATGATATGCATTGATGATCCGCTCCGCTATCTTGCGCATTTAAAACAACTTATTTTGCTTCTTTTCCTGCAAAGCATTTTATCTCTACCATTCCTAACAAATCTGCTTTCGATATATTTATGTATCCGAGGCGGGATATTTCTTCTCGATCCAGGAGGGGTTCTGGACGGTTTAACGTTGGCACTGCAATCCAAGCCTGTGGAGACCAAGTCTGTGGGAGACCAAAAATCCAGGCGGGTATTGACCCCTCCCCTAACTCCTGGGATGCTCACTCATGGTAGTTTCACTTGACTAGAACCAAACAGCAACACGTGCTAATTGTGGTTCAGACAGAAGTTCTAGAACTTTCCATGCTTTCGCCCCTTTTAAGTTGCGCCCAACGTTTCACACTGCACCATCTTGCCACAAAAAACCAGCGCGGTGGCCGCGATAATTCCATCTCAATTTGTTAGCTGGTCATTGGCTTTCAATCAGTGGTGGACCCAAGGGGGCTGGAAAGTCGCAAGCCCCCCCCCACCAAAATGTCAGTGTGCCTATAGTAAATGCATAACTGAGGGCTATTCCGAGGCAATGACGAGGGAGGCACGAAATCCCTAACCCCCCACACCCAATGAAGTCCTCAATCCGCCACTGTTCCCTATCCTCTCTATCCAGTACACACAATCCATCAAGGGGAAAAGAAAAGGCTCTGCTAGTTAACAGTAAGGTCATGCTAACATTTCGTTAAGTTTTCAAAACCCCCTGAAAATTGTCTTTGATAACGCGTTCAGAAAACACTGGAACCATCTTGCATGTTTTCGTAAAATATATTTGATAGTCATTCCAAAATTAAGACAGACCCTGAGAACGTTGGGAAGCATTTCATGAGCTTCACAGTTTCCAAACCTATCGACATTGCACTAAAAATATTCATATTTAATAAAAAAGTCTATAAACTGGCAACCCTGAATTCGCAGGACCCACAATACCTCCATTTCCTATAGGTAACATTATTCACCTAATCCACGGGACGGGACGACAGGACACATCCTTTTCCTCTTTTTTCAGCGGCCCGAAGATGTCCGCAACGCCCAGCGAGTCATTTTTGTCCGCTTCATATTTGACGATGTCTCATGGCAAAGCCGTTCAAGAAAATCTTACTGTTTCTTCACCATCTGACTCCTTGTGGTCTTAGCTTGATGTCAATCATGCAAACTCTTTTCGGCTTTCCATATGCTATTGCAAGAAACAAAATTTGCAAAGCTATCTCACGTTGACCAAAACCTCCCCAAAATAAGGTCCACCAAAATCGTCCCATAAAACCCTAGGGTTTTCAAATGCATTTTTCCAGCTTGTCCACGCTCTGAACAACGCATCCATATCATAAACATAAAGATCACTTCACTGGCACCGTTTCTGCAACCTGTCGTCAGAGGACAAAAATTACCCGCTGGGCGTTAATGGGTTAATGGCCTATGTCCTCGAGTCCTGGATGGGAAATGGCTCTAGTACACTGATATTATATATTCGGGTACAGCCCTTTATCAGAATCAGGTAGGTAAATGATGGGTAAAGTCATACATTCTTGGTCATGGCTTAGCAAGACCTCGGATTGAGTTTTATGCCAATGCCTTTTAAATGAATTCTGTAAAAAAATTGATGTCGTAACATTAATACTCTGGCTACCTCTAGCCTAAGGATATTGTCCACAATGCAACAGAAGTAAAGCAGTGGTTGTGTGACAGACTTTTCATGTATCTCAAACACGCAAATGAAATAAATAATTAACATAAATCAAGTGAGTGAAATAAACGCGATGAAAGTTTTCATTTGTTTGAAATGAATAAATGAATAATGAATCGATAACTGAAATACATTAAAGAAAATATATATTTTAGATGCTAGATCAAATAGGTACGTAAAATGCATTAAAAGTCTGTCACACAATGACTGGTCTAGTTTTGCTGTAGTGCGAACGTAATCCTTATGTTAGAGGTAGCCAGAGTATTATTGTCACGAAATCAAATTTTTCATAATCCAATACGAAAAGCAATTTGAATGAAACATAGAGATCTACTATAACAGATAGATAGTTATATATATTTTTAGATAGATAGTTATACTATACCCTCGGCACAGATAGTTTAGTAGATCTCTATGGAATGAAACGTGATTCCATGTCCTGCTACACTATGACCAAGAATTTGTGATTTTACCTTTCGCTTACCTACCTGATTCTGATGAAGGACTGTGCCCGAATATATAATTCGGGATTCGTGGAGGCAGTCTGTTCATCCTGTCAACTTAAACTCATGCTCCTCGCCTCGGCACTCCGAAATCTAGGCATCAATGTATGATACCGGTTGAAAATATATCATCATAGATGCATGAGGAGTCTAAAAACTTTATTACCAATCTGGCTCGAAATGGATTTGTAAACGCCTTGTGGTACGTTATCAATATGCTATTTTTATTGTACCTACATTGGTTTCTAGATAGGGAAGGACTTATAATTATTGCATTATTATAATAAACATAATTATTGTTATGCGATAGCGATTATTAGTCGTCACAGAGTTGCGGAAAAAGGGCTCAGGAAAAAAGTCTCCTCGGGAAGATATTTGAATCCCGTTGCTTTTACCTTATGGTCATTTTTGCATAAACGATTTTGGTGCTTTTGCATCAACAATTTTGGTGCAAGAAACTAACATATGCGGTAAACTTTCATACATGAATTGCGTAGTAGAATTTCTGAATTGACCAAATCATTTTGAAAAATGATTACGGACCAAAAACTGGCGACCAACAAATCAAACAAACAAACAAAAAGACGCATGGAACTTTCCCTATATCTTCAGAAAAAGGTACGGGTGATGTCTGTCTCTTCTGAAAATTTTCTCACCTTCAGCAAGTCGCATATTTTCTTGCTCTATGCTTGTAGGGCGTGACGTTACTTCTGTGATTGTCGAATCTTCATTGCTGCCATCAGGACGGCAGCGTATGCTGGTGCCTCATCCCTCCCGGAGCTGGTGGGTAGAATACAAAGAAGTGGGAACCACTGACGTTTGATTAGGTCAGACTGTGAACTTTGACTGTGACAGGTGAGCTGTGAGTCAGCTCTGTAGTGGGACTTAGGGAGGATTTCGTATCAAAGCAAATCGTATTTTACTTGACGTGTAGCAATGTGTTCATGCTCCATAATGAGGATTGCTGCGTTTGATGAGGTTTTGTGCTAGTCATAAAAGTTAGAACATTTACCTAAAGAGTCGCTGCATTGTCTGGTTTTTCATAGGTAGGATACTAACATAGGTATTGGACCAGGGATGGCTGTAAGATATCCAACTTCGCCATATACACCTTGTGCGTGCGTGCATGTTTCCGATTTTCAACAAGTTGCGAATGAGCATCGCAGGAAAACTGGCTAGTTTGTACACCCTGGTAGGAGTCGTACTTTGTAACATGGCTTGGTTTGCCTGGTTAAATGCAGAGCATACAATTTAATAACTTTTGGGGGCTTACCATTGCACCAAATGCCTTGCTAATGAGGCGTCGCCAATTCTTTCACTGTTGGAAGGACCGGATAACCTTAGCTGTTGATGCTTTTTAATCCCCCCCGCCCCGCCCCTGTTGGAAGGGTTTCTCGGGAGCCAGACTACTCTCTGCTCTTTGTCGAACCTTGAACCCGGGTAGGCCGCGTGGAAAGCGCGATGGAATATTATATAAAACTGTTGACAGGATAGTATGCTTTCTGCTTTTCTTTATCCCTGCCTGGAATCCGACTGAATGTCGGGATTTCGTGCATCCTGTCAGAATAGTTCAAATGGAAGAAACACTGACACATTGGTGGAAATGGCAGCCCAAATTTATAATCTGAACTGGAACTCAGGAAACATGGATTCCCGTCCTGGAGCAAAAGGGTGCATGGACTACGTGCGAGGAGGGGGGCTAAACGCTAGGCCATAAATTGGGTCGTATTATCAACGTTTATCGCCTTGCATGGACTTTTAAAGTGAGATCATTGGATTGAACCCGTGCATTTGTAACGGGTTACATTTTTACTAATTCTCGCCTGTCCTGGAGGGGTAGAAACCTTAAAGCCAAAAATCCCACCAGAAAATCCTTCTGGGCCTTCCTCAACACCGTCTACTGAAGAAAAAAAACTCCGATCCAGAGCACGTGGCATGATATGAGCCAGACCGTCAGGGATGGTCACGTGCCTACCAGCCATGTGACTGAGGCGCGTGACAACCCCGTGACCAGGCCACATGGCCGGAAGAGAAAGAGAGGAGGGGTACCCTCGAGAGCGGCAGGAGTTACGCTGGAAGTGGCGGGAAGGTCGGAAGCAGTCGAGTCAGGAAGAGGGTGGCAGTCGGGACAGGAGGAGCAGCAGTGACATAAGAGACAGCCGGGCGAGGAGGGACGAAAATGTCGGAGGTGGCTGAAGATAAGGACAGCGGAGCCGGAAGAAATCAGAGGCAGGAAACAGACAATGGATGAAGTAGATGAAAAAAGTCAGATGGCAAGAGAGAAAAAGTAAGCTGGGAGTGAAAAATCGGAACTGAAGGATTCGAGATGCAGAAAAAGACAAACGAAACGAGGGAGGGCAAGAAGTCGGACGGGAAGAGTTGCATTGCACAAAAGCAAGAGGCGAAACTCGAGAAGCAAAAGGAAAACTACGAAAGACGTTTTGATAAATGGAAGCAAAAATGCCAGGGGAGGAGGAAAGAACTACAAAATCCGGCCCGGGACGTCAGCGTGAGTACGCCTGCAGCCATATCCATGGCCAGCCCGTTTCGACATACACCCGGAGAAATTAGTGTAACCGCAACCCTCCCTTCTCCCTTTTTACCTCCTCAGAGCAAGCGGACCTGGTTCAAAAATGTAACTCGAAATTTAGGGTACCGAGGCTAAAATTTAGCAGTGAATAACAAGTTTTTGCGTAGTAATTAGTCATTATATTATTAGCATACGTTAATATTATACCATGAATCTTAGTTATAGTTAATATTAGTATGCACATGCCAATTTTACAGTTTTTCCTAAACTGAAGGTACCGGATGAATCGGAAATCAGGAACACGCCAGGTCAGGATATTTGGTTAGGTAAATTGTTAAATTATGGGTAGGATTTAATATAGCGTGAAACTCTCCTTTTGTATTAAACCGAGCAAAACATGTGGGTATTTTGTTATTAAAGTGCATGATTCACACTGGACCCCGTGCTTCACCTGTCATTCCAAATACAGATTCGAAATTTTACATCAACTTTCCCCCTGGGAGAACAGTGAAGGCAGATATGATCACGAAATGAGGATTGACGTTCCGTTACCCGTGCCCTTGTGTACAGCGTGTCTGTAGGCAACGGTGAATGGGTCATCTTCGGAAGGGATGCAAACGCGTTTTTCCAATGTTTAATCACCCGACTCCGAATCAGCCCGAGGCGCGGGCTGGGCTCTAGGGCGTCCCTGCTCAGCAGAGGCGGTTGATGTGGTTCTGAAAGTGGGTGGGTTATGCCTGCCTAGTGCCTTCAGTAGAATAGTCAGAGATGCCGGGGTAATGCCAGAGGCGCACCCGACGAGAACCACCCAGATCCCGTAAGGCGACAGTCGCTGGGAGGGCAGAGGCACTGATTCCTAAGAAACCGATCTACCGTCTCCGCTCAGTATACTGTCTACCTAAAACCCAGCTAATTATCCCATCGCGCATGATACATTGCGCTTATTGGAGGGGATGGGGCAAAATTGGCTGATTAGCGGCGGGCGGTGGAATCCCCTACTATCTTTTTTCAAATTATCTGGCCTAAAACAAGGGGGTGGTGATGATTGTAATTTTGTGCGTTATTGTTTTGGACTTACTGGGTATGCAGAGATTTCTAGTCAGTTGAGCAACATTGGCGGGAGGGCTAGTCTAAACGGGAGGGTCTCGTGTTTTATTTCAAGTGGATTTCAAGGTGGACATGAGACTTTTTTTGTAAACATTTTTGACTGTTCTGTTTTTATGACTCAAGTGACGAGGGTAGATATAAGGACCAATGGGGTTTTCACGAGAAAAACTGCTCAAATGCTTAGATCACACTATAGCCGGCCGAAAATTTTAAAGAGAAATACTGACATTGCAGAGGGGGACGAGAGCGAAAAATTTAGCCACCCACGCGGAGCCTAGACCCACCACCTATATGATGACCCAGAACTGACCCGCCTCATAGAGAGCAAGCCGATTTAACATCGCCGGGACGGCCTCTGCTCTCACTATGAATATTTGTTTGTTGTGTGGGATCCTTCAAAAGGGAGGTACCAGTACACGTTCTCACTTAGAATATTGGTTCTGCTTGAAAATTGAGGATGTGTGCTTCGGTGGTAGAGCATTTGTCCCTAGGTTTCGGTTCCAAGGCCTGGCTGATTTTCTGAATACGTGCAACTTGATTACCCAAAGGCCTCCCAAGCTGTATGTAGAGAATAAGCGAAGGAATTCGGTACAGTGGAAAATAGCGGGGTTGCGCTTTCATCAGCGCAGTGTTTGGTATCGATTGTGACATGATGCGGTCGCCTGCTACACCAACAGTATTATTTGAATGGATAACCTCGTCACCAAAAAAAGCCAGAGGATTATGCGCTGGTTGTGGTTCTTTTGATGCCGGAGAAAATGGGCAGCGTCTGAACCACAAGTCCCCAGCATCGAAATGTGGAATCATGTGATCTTTATGTAGGATTGGTGTAAAGTTGGGTACTTTCGGAACGAGAAGTCGAAAGTTACAAGCCTTAATGCGAAAGGCTTGGCTGCCGAAAATGTTAGATGGATTTGGGTTCGTGAAGTTTGTTTGATTAAAATGAATTGTTGCCCATCAACACAAAGCTGAAGATTCATTGATGCCCCTTCACGGAGAAAACAGACTAAGTGCACATTTAGTTGTATAATGAGAATGGACAAACTGTAGTTTATTTTGCACTTCCAAAACGTTAGCGAAAGGATCCACAAGCGCTCGTATGATGTTGGGTGAACATGCTGGCGGGTTTGTATCATAGATACGTTCCAACGGATTTACGTCAATCACCAGTCTCTTTCCACCGATACTGCTTGTTACTGGGACGTGCAGCGTGAGTTCAGTCAATTCAGCATCGTGAAGCCCTCTCCATTTATCGGACTTAGGGATTGGCCACCCAGGCGGAGAACAGGTTCAGCTTCTGCTTGTTGTGGTACAACACGGCCAGGAACGGACGGTCCACGGTGAAGTGCACGGGGGGTGGGGGGGACACTGGTGCTGGTGAGGACAAACACCACGGCCACGGCGGCCGCTGCCTCTGTGCCTTTCTCGTTGACCTCCATGAACACCTTGTGGATGACTTTACTGACCGCGAGGCGTCCTCGACTGATTCCGCTGAAGTCTGCTAACGACGTGAATATTCTGCTCATGCCGAGAGTGCTGAGTGCAGACTTTAGCTCGTACTTTGATTCTATTTTGAACTTCGGCATGGTGACAATAACTTGCGAGCTGGAGTAGACTTGGTTGTAGATGGAGTCGATATCGAGGCTGCTGAGGCTGTTGTACAGCTTGTTTACAGCTGCTTGTGATCGTTGCAAAGGCCGGAAGATCAACAAACTGTAGTCTTTGTTGCTGTACGGCAAACGAGACTACGTCGAAGTCCCGGAACTTGCGGTAGGAAAGTGTTGTCTTCAGTTGCATCATCGGAACCACTCTGTTTCCTGATGACGCAAGGAATCTTCGCTGGCCAACGGTTTTGAATTTGGACTGCCACTCTCCCTTGAAGTAGAGAGCACCAACTAGGACGAGCTGGGCACTTTTCAGTGTGCCTGCATTCACCAGGTTCTTGATGCGGTCACGGGTCACCCTTGCGACGTCCGTGTTGATTGCTTGGACAGCGGCGGGTATGCTACTGAACCTCTGGACATCTGCACCGTAGATCGCATTGATGATGCTTAAGAAGCTCACGCTTGACGCTGAAGTTTTTGCGGACGTAGATCCGGTTGAAGAGAGCTGTGGTGACGTTGGACGGCTGGGAGAGAACTCTGTTGGCGGGGATGTAGGCTGCCTCCAGCTGCTTTTCACTGCTTATTCCCAGAGTATCGCCAATCTGTAATGGAGAACATTAAGGGTTTGAATATTTGTAAAGTAGTTTCATTTATCATCTATATGATGTGTTAGGCCCCGTCATATTTTGTTCGTTGATAACGTTTTTTCATCCCAGAAATTACCTAATCATATTTTAACAATCTTGTTGTGTGCAACAGCTGGTAGCATTGGACGGACAGTTTGGTTTTGAGAGCGTATCGGAGAACATGGAAGGAAATAACCCGAATGAATACATATTTTCCACGTGCATGATATGTTATGTAAGTTCAGACATTCTAGGGAATATAATATGTTAATGGAAGTTCAGACATGCTAGGGGATATAATAATCGCGCAACTCATACAAGAAAACGGTGCGTGTAATGGCCGCGCCCGAGAAATATCGTCCTTCAAATGAGCTTGCCTGCTGATTCGATGTTAACCCGCCGAATGGAAAGACCTGCATGGAAAAGCTCATTCTGCGATTGAAAATGGTAGGGCTGGAAAGAGCACTGTCGTCCCGACACCCCTGCCTTTACGATAGAGAGACTGTTGGTCTACAGGCTCTGATTAGGACATCTCTGCGTGTGGAGATCGTAACATACCTTAAATATGTGGTGTTTTTCCCAAGAAACGGGTGATTTAAGGCGGGAGAGGCTGTATCTGGCTTCACCTCTTAGCTCACGTGTTCTGAAACATTGTTTCTAATGTATCGGGTTTTAGGCTGTATACGACAGACCGTCGGTAGTGAGCTAAGAGCTCTCAAGTGATATATGCTAGCCAAAGCTATGCATCTTGGAAACCAGAACAAGTCTTTTATCGGAAATTACCCACCTCGCTCTGGGTGTTTCCTTTGGCGCCGAGCCAGAGCTGGGACAGCACGTTGGTGACCAGGAAGGGTGACACGGCCTGGTTGGTGCCGCGGTTGGGAGTGACCTGGCGCAGCAGGGGCAGGTCCAGCTTGTTGGGTACGGTGGCGTTGGTGATGACGAAGACCGCCGTCAGCGTCGCCCACAGGTGCAGCGCTGCCGGTTAAATCGTGTATCGTGAACCGGGCACCTATCGTACATTCCGGGTTTGTTATTTCATGAGAATGAAATTAAATGAGCAGGTAGGGGGTAAACAAGGAGTACCTTTAGCGTCTCGTAATACGAGTACTTTTAGCGTCAATGTACGTTTGAAAGTGCATACCTTACGAAACAGGCTGTGCTGTGCATGGTTACATATCTGGAGGGGGTTTTGGAATTGTCGCGACCCTTTTGGATTTCGGGTCACCATAGGGTCTGTATGGGGTTGGTACTGCCGTGTCAATGTTAACCCATCCAGTCTCCCCCTTCCCCTGCTCCCGGTCGACAAGATACGTCCTGCCCTGGAGTCTCGATTACCGGAGGCTAAACGCACCCCCCCAACTTGAGACTTAAAGTTGCCACAAATGACGAATTGAAATGGACCTGTGAGAAGCATTTGCTATAAAGCTGTGCATACGGGGATTTTGTAGTCAAAAGGGTAACGGGGGGCTCAGATTATCTGATCGTGTCAATAGAAAACGATTTCGGCCTGTCACGTGTTCGTGAATTTTTTTAGGTACCGAGAATGTTTCAGGGAACTTATTGTATCAGCACGTAGATTTCGCAACTCATATTTTCGTCCGCTCAGCTCGTGCTGAAAAACAAGCATGGACCGAGAACTGACAACTAACGCATCTGAAGTTCATTAATGTAAGGCAGTCATTCGCCCTTATTACCACAGGGAAAAAATTAGATGGTTTTTCTTGGTTGCGAATATTTTGAACTTACCTGTAACTAGTAGCATATTTGCTGCTATGTCTGGTATGTTTGTTGTTGCCTCGATGATGGTCAAATCTTCATTGCCGCTACTAACGGAGCAACTTATACTGGTGCCTGATCCCTCTCATAGCTGGTAGGTACAATACAGATAACTTGGAACTACTGACGTTTGATTAGGTCAAACTAGGGGCCTCGATGACGTTTGATTAGGTTAAACCTGGGGTGTCGAAGTGGGCAGCCTGAGGAGCGCGGCCCCTATTGAGTAGACGCCTCCAAAATCCTGGGATCTAGCTGTTTTTTGCGTTGTCGACCTCTCAGCGTGGAGTTGCGTAATTATTTTCAATTTCAATATGTTTTCTGCCCCGCTAGCGTGTTCAATAACAGGTTTATTTCTGGACGTGCCCTACACCCCTGCCCCCGGGCCCCCGGTCATTGCAAGGTCGAGGTACGTCACCCCATCCCCACGCCAGAAAGCATGTCTCAACGCCCATTTCAGACAGACATACGTGAACTTTGGTGGGGAACGGTGACATATGAATCAACCGTAGCATGTATGCAGGCGTCATATTTTCTTAGATCTCATTTTCACATTATAGAGGGAAAGACAGACCAGAAAAGAGCGAGTATAAAGACATCGGTTTAAGAGGAGAGAACAAGAGAAAACAATTGCCATGCCAGATAACACCCCCACCCACAACATTTATCAGGTCGCTCCCATCAGGCAGCTTATGAGCGCGTCAAACTGGCCAATCGAGAATGGCTACAGGTGAAGGTCTGTTCACAATTCACGGCTCTATGGATACCAGAAAATCCCGTAATGTGCCCGTTAATTAAGTGTTTGCACTTAGTTCGCGATCGGGTTAATTAGAAAGTGTTCACTAGACATAGCTATTACCACTGATAAACAATGCGAAACAATGCTTGATGATGTCAGCCACTGCTACCGGTCAAGTCAAAATACCAGACCTGTGCACCCCCCCCCCAAAGAAAAGGCACAAATGATGAGACAGGCATGGATTGCAATTGAAATTAGTGGAATCGAAAAGACATAGATGATGAGAAAAGGAAAATCGAAAAGGCACAGATTATCAGTATCAAAATCAATAGTCGCTGTCATATACCGTTGGTTGTAGCAATAATCTCTTGGCTATTATATTCTCATCAGTATTACCATTAACCCTCGCCCGGGTGGGGGTCTTTTTAGACCCCCTCCCCTTGGGTGTTTCCAAAGTGACCAAAAACGGCGGCCCGCAGCGCCGCCAAACTTAGTCTAGCTGTTCCTCTGCATCATTTTTACATATTTTCTGAAAATTTTAGCTCAAAGTCATGTCAGGTCAGGTCACCAGTCCAGGTGAAGTGACCTCACCTAAAAATACTTAGGACTGCATAACTAAAAGGAGAGTTAATCGATCAAGTTGAAACTCATACCACATATTGGGCCCACCAGGAGCTACACCACATGTTCCAGGACTTTTTATATTGGTGACCTAAGGTCATGTGCAGAGCATGACCTCCCCATTGTAAATGCATGGGGAAAATAATGAAATGAGCTTTTCTCAGTAAGGATGGATGGAATCAACTTCAAACATCGGTCACGGCTTGCTCTTAGCCCATTTCTGAAGTTGATACCAAAATTTTTGACTTGTGACCTTCGAAAGGTCACCTTAGGTCAAATAAACATTTTTGCTGTTTTACTCTATAAACGTTTAATAAACAAAAATATAACTTATTTTTTTCAAGTGTTTTTATAGTCACTGCAAGTCAAATGATATACATCATGACTATACCAGGTCAAGTTGAGTCAGACCGTTGACCTGGGCCAGGTCAAATTTTTAAATTCGACCTGGCATAGCAATATTATATATCATTCGATTTGTATTGACGAAGGGATTGCAATGGTGCATCAACTATGGCTGCATCTTGTTTGGTTTGGAAGTCATTAGCGAAAAAGGAAACGCCCTTATGCATGGGTGGCTATGGACATTCCCAGCAACATTCCCCATATTCAGTTACCTGTAGCTCCCTAGGCTTTGACCTGAGCCGAAAATAATTGCCACTGTAATGAAAGAGCAGCTAAAGAGCTTTCGAATGGTATTAAACAATTCTAGCTATCATAGTTTCTGAGATAAATTATGTTTTCTTAGGACATCTCATATTAGCGATTTTGACCTATTTTGGCCTCTAGTGACTTTTATATTGACCTGACGAGAAAAATGACCGAAGTATTTTCGATATCATTTTTGAAGAGCTTTCGATTACCGTTTTGCGCTTTTTTCTAGCCTTCTTAGTTTTTGAGATCGTGAGGGTCTTTTTAGCCCCCCTCTCCACCAGGGCGAAGGTGGCTCGTACCCGCCACCGGGGCAAGGGTTAACACGCGCATTGACGGGGGGCGGGTACCCGCCCCCTCGGTTTTCGGAGATAGCAGAAAAACGGCGGCGCGTAGCGCCGCCGTACTTGGTATACCTTTTCCTCATCATTTTTACAACTTTTGTGAAAATTTTAAGGTTAGGTCATCTCAGGTCAGGTCACCACTACAGGTCAAGTGACCCTACTTCAAAAAAGTTTAAGATAGCATAAGTCGGAGCAGAGTGAACTTATCCGATTGAAACTCATATCACATAATGGCCCCACCGAGTTCTCTAAAATATGTTCCGGTATTTTTGATATCGATGACCTAAGGTCGGTACGAGGCATGACCTCTCCATTGGAAATACATGGGAAAAATGGTTTTTACGGAATAACTCAGTAACGGATGGTGATAGAGCATTTATTTTAGCTGCATTAGACTCGCCTGGGCTTTGCGGTTCTAATGATATGCATTTTATATAGTTTGACCCTGACCTGACCTCAGGTCAGGTCAAATCCTTGATTTGACCTAGCAGGTCAAATTATATATCATTCGATTCGGCTTGCTAAGAGGATTCATATAGTTCAAGTCGTTTTGCTCTATCTTTACTTGTTCAGATTTAATGGCCGAAAAACTGAATTTCATGTTATCCCTATGACGGGCATGTTTTGACCTCTCGTGACCTTAAATGTGACCTGATAAAAAAATGGTTCAAATGTTTTTGATGGAGAAGTGGATGAGCAGCCCAACGCCGTTTACCGTTTTTCGCTACCTACCGTGGTTTTCGAGATCTTAGGGGCGGGTACCCGCCCCCGTCAATGAAGGTGGCTCAGACCCCCGTCACGCGTGTTAAGGCGAGGCGAAACATCAGGCCGCCCGTGCCGAATCACGCTCTGCGCTGAGTTACCAGTGATTAAAGTCAACTTTAACCTATTCCAGCAATGCAGGAAATGGATCAGCTCATAACGTCATGTCTCATTGTCCTGCCCAGGGGATCCTTCATGTGTCGCCCAATACCTCAGCTTCATTAAGACCTGCTTTCAGTTTTAATTCTCTGAGGCCTTTAGTTCGATCCAACCTTTAGTTTATGCGAGATCAAATATTTGGCCACATTTGGGCACTAAAAGACCACTGTAAGAGACCAGGGGAGCTAGGAAATATCACATCTCTACTAAAACTTCCCCACCTTTTTTCTATTTATCATTGTTGACTTTAATATGAACTTGAACAGCTGGATCGGAACTGTCAGTGGCCCGGCACTTAAACAAGAGGCCAGGCGAGCTAGGAGAAATGAATTCTCGACTAAAACTTCCCGACGTTTGTTCAATTCATCTTTGCAAACCTTAATGTTAGGTTTGCCCAGCACTTGAACAAGAAGCCAGGAAAGCTAGGAGTAGAGTAAATTGTATTGATAAAGTACAATATTCACAGCAAAGGAAAACGTATATGTTATGCCTGTTCCATTCATATATGGGTTTCGTAATGTGGATCGCTTCATTTTTCGTCAAGGACGGCGGATTCCGGGGGACAGGGTGTACAGTTGCACACCCTGAAAAATTAAGGTTGTGCAAACTGATATTTTTGCCCACCCGGTTTTGGCTTCGTCCGGGGAGGTGCTCCCTGGATTTGGGCGTCGCGCCCCCCTGGACCCTGCCCGTGCCCCCAGTCGGCCAAGAGAAAATCAGGCCTGAACACCGCCTACCTGAAAAGATAGGACCCTCTGTGTGAAATAACGACACTTTCACATATGGATGGCGCTTTCTGACATCAAAGCCTCCCCATGGAGAGCAAAGAGGCTTTCTTATTTATCCACTCAACGCAGGGAAATCATGTCGTCACCCCTCCGTCGCCGCCCCCTTGGGTCGGCCTTCCCCCCTGAGTGGGCTCCCCTTGGGAGCCGAAAGCGCCCCCTGGGGAGGAAGGCAACCCCTCCCGAAAATCTTGCTCACCTGCTCGAAAATGGAATGCACTGTCCCTGTTCTTCGTATTTTGTACTAGCTAGAAAGTTTGTTAAGTAACTATTTCCGTAAGAAAAGCCGGTATTTCATTTTTTTAATTTTATGCCTTAACGACAAGCGTTAGACCGGGACTCTGACTTTTCTCCCTGCAAGGGCTTACCTAACACATCCCGGCATTTGCACGCATGCGTGTCTTCTATCTTCCGTAATAAGTTTTCGACTGGGTTCATTGAGACCCAGTTTTGATGTCATGACTGAGAAAAATGGGTGGAGTAAAAAAGCTCAGTTTGTGTGCTCGTATATAAGTCAATACTCTTAACACAGCTTTGATGACTGCTTTATATATTTCTTCATCAGTTTATTTTTTTATACTAAAGATGCATGCATGTAAGTTAAATACATAACTTAAAATATAGTTAAAAGTATGCATGCAAGTTAAAGTGTCTTAAAATGTGCTCATCTTCATTTTTACGCAATGCCCACAACGTAAAAAAGATGAGCACTCGATTAGCGAACCTGAATAGAAAATACAAATCCTTATGAATTGTAGCATGCATACAATCATAAACCAGAGAGTGCCTCAACATTATACCCTATTTTCTGCGCTTTGATATGGATTCAGGCGGGACAGGGGCGGATTCTGGCGGGACAGGAGGCGGATCTGCAAGCAGACTGGTCCTAGCAGGGGATCTGGGCCTGGGAACTCGGTTCACGCTTCTCGGGCAGAGAGCAGCCACATGACAATGTGAGGAAATCGCAACTTTTTTGCGTTTGAAATTATCGCTTCATTAGCAGCTAAGTCGACATTAGTATTCTGTTCTTGATTTGTTTTCAATAAACTTAGTAGGGGCGGCCAGGCATCACCACCGCCACACTGTTTTCCTTTTGCAAACTTGCAACTTTCAGAAGTCCTGTTGTTCGAACAATATGGAATCTGTTCATGATGTGGGGGTGCGTGAGGGAGGAAAGGTAACGGAAGCTTCAGTGGGTGAGGTAACGGAAGTCTTCTCTTTCTGAAGGTAATAGTTGAAATTGGAATTGAATTGGAACGAGAATGACTCTCATTTGATGGTAATATAACGGTCCAAAGTCGACTGGCAGCTGTTAGACGTCGGTTTAACGAGTGGACCGTTTGTCCCCGCTTCACGTGCCGTGTTTTGGTTTTTCTCTTCTCGGAGTCACAAGTGTCTCTTCAGGGATGGGTGTTGGAGACTTTGTTCAGGCAAACATATCATGGGTCGAAGACGGTCCAGCTACATCATCGTTGAACGCCAGTAGGTCCCTGACACGGAACGTACTGGTACCATTGTATTATGACGTTCCGTGGCACGCCTGCTCGGGACTACCTTGTCACATACCCGTGGCAATACGCTGTAAATCGGGCTGGCAACTAATATGGTTGCGGCCCGCTGATATTGGACGTGACTTATAAGGACAGGGAAGCCATCTCAAAGAAAGAAACCGGAACAGGCACAGCACTGGCGGGCCGACCAAAAGTGAAACGGACCTGCAGATATAAACCAGGTGGAGCAATCATTGCAGTAATGAGATGGCTGTGACTACCATAGGTTCCACCAGATCCGGATTATATTTTTAAAACAAGAAGTTTAACATAACAGTTTCCATTTTTACATTTTGACCGTCAATGAAGACATCAGTGAAGACGCTAATGGAGACGACATTGATCCTTTATTCTTTCTCTTGTTCTTTTATTTTCTCTCCTTGTAACCATTATCTGAAGGGAGGAATTCCATAAGGCACTCAGTGCGTAAGACATTCAAGTTGGAAAAATACTTCCAAAAATTCAGACTCGGAAAGATGGCCAAAACGAGGTCGAAGTTATATGTTTTGCTTTCGAAAATATTTGTGCATGCATAAGCAGGAATGAATTAACCAGGCCAAATCCAGGCCATCGTCTTGCAATTGAGAAATGTTCATGTCAGGATAAATCGATACTAACGGATTGTTCCCGGAGCCTGTTCCGTGTCAGACGTTTTGTAGCGGACCTCAGCCACTCCTCCAAAGAAATATCGCGCCATAATCGCCTCTGTTGTGGTAGCAAGGACTTCATTATACATTAAAAATATTGGCTGCCCTTTCGTGTTGTTTTTCATGGAAACGCAGGCCATAGCCCGTAAAACCTCTGAACTGTTCCCGGGGGGCTATCCTGGGGCGCAAACGCCGTATTGGTGCTGATAAACTCTTATCGGGTTTTTCCTTTCGCCTCAAAGGAACTGCATTTTAACCGTCAAAACATTGATGTTTCATCTCCTGATTTTTTCTAACATACCCCGTAACAGACATTAAAACCACCGGACTGATGTTCCTTGCCAAATTAGACAACAGAAGATTAAAAACTAAAATATTATCCCAAAAAAGTGTCAGAAATAGTTAAAAGTTTGGATTTGAGGACCTCGGATTAGGTTTATGGGGAGAAGGGGCCGGAGAGCTCCTGCATGATCTTAGTATTGGTTAAAGGGAATGTGGCACATTGGTCGAATCTCGGAATTTAGTGTATTTAGGGGTATTTTAGCCGAAAATTATGAAAATGTCCATGATTGTTCTGAAAAATGTACACTAAGTTCATTTTTATCTTTAAAATGCTCCTCTAGGGTAAGGAATAAACCTCTGCCTGTACATGACGTCATGATCTGGCCACTACTGCCATGTTCAAAAGGCTTCAATGGGCCGACTTCTCACCTTGACATCAGCGTGTCGTCACGCTGACAGCTGACAAGGGCGGCCGGCTACTTGGGTACATTTTGGGTACATTTCAGTGCCCTCAAATACCCAAAAAGTACCGGTGTCCTCCCTTTAAAGGTAGGGTGTCACATTCCTTTTAAAGGGAATGTCCACCTTTATAATGTGATTTTAACTGAGATAGCCAAGTTGTAAAGGATGCCGGAAAACCCGATACCCAATATATTATTTGTCCTGAAACTCAAAATTTCCGTGGAGAAAAGCTAAAACCTACCTGACATTTACCCAAAATTTGCTCCAGCCAGGCGGCCACAGTTGTCAGCTGTTGGTCTGACGACAGCGCTGACGTCACCGTGAGTAATCAGCCAATCGAAGCTCTTGAAGCCTATTGAATATGGCAATAGTTGCCAGATCATGACGTCATCTGCAGGCAAATGTTTATTTTCCACCCTAGAGGAGCGTTTTAAAAATCAAAATATTGAGCTCATTGTACATTTTTTTCAGAGAAATCATGGACGTTTTAATGATTTTCGGCTAAAAATACCCCTAATTACACTAAATTCCTGGATTTGACAAAGGTGCCACATTCCCTTTAAGCGGTTAGACTAGAGCCACTTTGAGAAACGATTTTTCCCCGCGCTCCATGCATGTTTTCATGTGATTCAGAAAGGGAAACATGAACGCACTGAGCGAAACTATTCCCCGTTTTTGCATCAGAACTGGATCTTGGCATTCATCCTCGTGTTTGGGCAGAGGGTCGTTGCTGCTAGAACTAACGTGGCAAAACACGGAGTGCGTGCATTATGTGATGATACGAAAAATAATAGTAAGAAACCCGTCATCGATGTATAGCATCCTGTGTATCTAAAGTAGCGTTTTTGAAAATTTAGAGGGCGCAGTAAAAATACCGCCGGAGTGAACACTAATTCTGGGGCATCGGAACTGCTCGCTGTGTTAATGGCCGAGATCATACGTGGTGTTGTCGGGGGGGGGACATTTCTTTTGTCAAAATTGTTTTCCAGTCACATTGAGAAAGTTACATTGAGACCCGAAGTCGAAATTAACGATCTTTGATGCGAAGGGGGTTTCGTGTGCTGTATCTTAACCCTTGCCCCGGTAGGGCGAGGGGGTGTTTGACCACCACCCCCCCGGGTTTTTCTGGTGGCACGAACAAATGGTGGTGGAAGTGCCGACAAAATCCCGACACAACATATGTGTCGGGATTTTTTTATATCGATGACCTAAGGTCAGGTACGGATCATGATCTCCCCATTGGAAATGCATAGGGAAAACGGAAATTGGCCCAAAATTGTTATATTTCTGTAGATACGGCTTGGAATACCCTCGCATTCTCCAAATCCTAGTATCCTAGTCCCCTTTATAGGCCCACGTTGCAAGTTTGGACCCGTGACTTCTTAGAGGTCATCTGGGGCTACTTAAGCAGGTTTTCAGACTTGACTCAATAGCTTTGCAGGAAATGATGATAAAGTTTTTATTTTGATACCATTACCTTTGCATTGTTATTGCCAGTAGATTGATATGCATATTGACAATGGTAGGTAAGATGGTGACCTTGACCTGACCTAAGGTCAGGTCATTTTTGTGTTTTGACCTAGTATAATAGTACTATTCATCATTAGATTCTCGGAAACTAGAGGAAGCGAATGGTGCCTAAAAAAGATCATAACTCAACTCTGTCAGACGCTAGAGCACAGAAACTCTTCTCTAACATGCCACATTCTTTGACCTATCATGATCTCAGTATTGATCTGAGCTGAGCCAAAAAGTGATTGTTGTAGTTTCTTCATGAATGTGTATGAGCTATCCCCCAGCGTTCGCGTTTTTTCGCTATCCCGCATAGGAGCCGAATTCGAGAGGGTGTTTGACCCCCCACCCCCACCAGGGTGAAGCTGGCTCGGAGGCCCACCGGGGTGGGTGGTAAGGGTGAAGAGGTTTTCGCTTATATTGGACAGCTGCCTGTCAGCAGAAAGCCAATAGTGCATTTATATCCTCTTTACAGGGAACACATCACATTGTCAATTACACATTAAATACGCAGGATGGCAAGTGATAATGTATTTTGCACTTTCCAAAACATATACGAGAGGGACCAAAAAACATATCGTATGGCATCGGCATAGCGGATGAGCATATCGTATCCTAGTGGATATACCGTTCCCCTGTGCCCCTTTTACCACATGCCAGTGACTGGGCGGTGCACTTTCTGCGGATGGGTATAAATCACCATGGGCTCTTCTTTGCAAATGCTGTAAAGTTGATAGTATATCTGAAATAAGCCATCTTCAGCATCGTGAAGCCCGGTGCTAGTTCCCGGCTCGATTCATCGGACTTAGGGATTGGCCACCCAGGCGGAGAACAGGTTCAGCTTCTGCTTGTTGTGGTACAACACGGCCAGGAACGGACGGTCGACGGTGAATTGCACTGGGAGCTGGGGGACACTGCTCGTGGTGCGGATAAGTACCACAGCTACTGCGGCCGCTGCCTCCGTGCCCTTCTCGTTGACCTCCATGAACACCTTATGGATGACTTTGCTGACCATGAGGGGTATATCGCTGATGCCACTGAAATCTGCGAATAGAGTGAACATTCTGGCCATTCCGAGGGAACTGAGTGCAGACTTCAGTTCGTATTTTGATTCTATTTTGAATTTTGGCATGATTACATTAACTTCTGAGCCAAAATAGAGCTGACTGTAGATGGAGTCGATATCGAGGCTGCTGAGGCTGTTGTACAGCTTGTTTACAGCTGCTTGTGATCGTTGCAAAGGCCGGAAGATCAACAAACTGTAGTCTTTGTTGCTGTACGGCAACGAGACTACGTCGAAGTCCTGGAACCTGCGGTAGGAAAGCCGCGTCGTCAACTGCATCATCGGAACCAGTCTGTTTCTTGATGACGTAAGAAATGCTCGCTGGCCAACGGTTCTGAATTTAGACTGCCACTCTCCCTTGAAGTAGAGAGCACCAACCAGGACGAGCTCGGCATCTCTCAGTGTGTCTGTATTTACCAGGTCTTTGATGCGGTCACGGGTCACACTTGCTACGTCCGTGTTGATTGCTTGGACAGCGGCGGGTATGCTACTGAACCTCTGGACATCTGCACCGTAGATCGCCCTGATGATGGTTAAGAAGCTACGCTTGACGCTGAATTTTTTGCGGATGTAGATCCGGTTGAAGAGAGCTGTGGTGACGTTGGACGGCTGGGAGAGAACTCTGTTGGCGGGGATGTAGGCTGCCTTCAGCTGCTGTTCACTGCTAATTCCCAGAGTATCGCCAATCTGTGAGGGAGAAAATAGACGGTTGGCATGTTTTTGAGCAGTTCCATGCACCATTTCGAAGACGTGTAACGTATCCATTAGGTATATGCCTATCTTTCATAATCATTTGTAATTATTCCCGTCCATTGCATTTGAGAAGCTAGTGTAGGACTTGTGTTTTGACTGAAAAATATCCAGTAGGATTCGATCGTAGTTAAGATTTATGCCAGCATCATAGCATAGACACTGCAGTTACTATTAAAATAGGGAAAAGAAGCAGTCCGTTTCGAAAGAAACTTCCTCCGGAAAGGAACTTCTTGGTTTTGGAAATTTGATTATTGCGGAAAATGGTTTGATGCTGTAAATCTCAAAATGTGATTCCGTACCTAAAGTTGTAGCCTGAACTGGTATTAAATCGGGATTGTTGAGAAAACTGAGCCGCCCCGGTAGCTCAGTTGGTAGAGCGTTGGGCTCCGGCCCGCTGCTCAGAAGCATGCAGTGGCAGTGCATGTCCAGGCTTGGGATCGGTTCCCCTGAGACGCTCCGGCGCTCAATAGTTTACCCGACGTACAGGTCGGCTGGCAACTGACTGATGAGAGGGTGACCTGAGCGGGGCGGCCGTCCCTGTGCTTTGTGGGACGTTAAACTTTGGCTTCTAAATTGACCTTCCATTGAGGGAGTTGCTCGTTCGGGTGGTGGGGTCGGGGTCTCCGTGACAAGTCCCTTGATGACTTTAGTGAGACTCCGACTCCGGCAGCCGTACTAGGAACAACTTGAACAAAATTTAAAAAAAATAGTTTGATGCTGTAAATATCAAATTCTGATTCCGTACCTAAAGTTGTAGCCTGAACTGGTACTAAATCGGATCGTACGAAATCACGCCGACAAATTGGGCTCAAAATTTTGTGATGTGTAACAATGATGAGGCGTATTGTGTATCCATTTCTACTATTTTGAACTAAAGTGCATGACGCTAGGAACTGGTGTTAGCGTACTTCTCTTCCCAATTAGTTATGCTTACATTATTGAGTGAATTTTTGTTTTCTTTGCATGCCCTGTGATTCGTGTAGGCTAAATTTCCAAAAAAGATACCAGAAAAGTAAATATGACATGGAATGGGAGAATGTATCATTTCAGGATTGATTACCCAAAAACATTATGATTTTGAGGCATTTTCATGCATAAATTTATCTTTAAAATATTTTGGAAGGGAAGTATGTTGGACGTTTTCACTTCACCCAGTCAATGTGATACAATCAGCTAAAGGAACGGGCGATATGGTTGAGAACAGTCAAATAACTGGTCGTCGTATCCAAGCTCACCCTATTAGCTGTTGTGGTGTTGGGGTGTCCCATCTCATGTAAGTGTCGAAATGTGTATATTCATAGTTCCATGTCGCTAGGGGACTGCTATTTGAAATGACCCACGCTGCTGGAATACCTCAAAACCACAAACATTAGGACGGCTGTCACTACAAGGTAAGTCTAGGAGAGGGAGGGTTGGGTATAGACTTTCCCTGCGTCCGTCGCCATCAGTATGGCTATTTGTTGAGTGTTCTGAAAAAGAACATGCTTGTCATAGCGCCGTGCTTCATTTTCTTCTTTTTCAATCGGGATGGGTATGGAGATATAGGTGCGTGATCAGAGCGGAGCCCGTGCCCCAGCCCCGCAGCCTGCCTGGCTGTTGGAGAGGGAAGAGGCTCAGGCAGAGCTGGACTGTGCTTAGGACACTGTTGTTTCTCCAAAGGCGGTGAATTTTGGTACAATTGGATTATCAATTTACGGGTTTTCTGTGGATTTAGGAGGTTTCGATATGCTCGACAAGTCTGAAACCTCAGTGTGTATCCCGTAAAAGTGGCACATTCCTTTAAAGGTGAAATACAGTGTTGTGGAAACCCAAACAAGGCTTTATTGGAAATTACCCACCTCGTCCTGGGTGTTTCCTTTGGCACCGAGCCAGAGCTGGGACAGCACGTTGGTGACCAGGAAGGGTGACACGGCCTGGTTGGTGCCGCGGTTGGGAGTGACCTGGCGCAGCAGGGGCAGGTCCAGCTTGTTGGGTACGGTGGCGTTGGTGATGACGAAGGTCGCCGTCAGCGTCGCCCACAGGCGCAGCACTACCGGTTAAATCGTGTCGGGAACTGAACACTTTACATGATGCTTGAATTGTAAATTAATAGTGACTGAATCAAAGGGAACATGCTAAACCCTTAGAACAATGTTTCGACCAACTCTTACCTAGTTGATTTTTCAAGGCTTTATAAAGTACTAAAGTTTGTGCGACCTGACCATTTGGAGGATAAGCAGGACATCATGGAGAGTGCACAGTGGCCAATATGTCGATTTAGCCTGCATGTATTCCAAAAAGCGAAGCTCTGTTTTCTTGACTACTTCTACGCCTTACAGCCCAGAATTTCCTGTATTTTTGAAAAATGGAAATATTTTTTGGTTTAAGTGTTTGTAATCGAGGGATGAGACACTGATATGACCAGTGGGTCAGATTAGCATACTAAATGAGCTTTAACCGTGGACCATTAACTGCCTCAGCCTTCCAGTCGCTCCGCCGTATATGTTGGGTGACATCGTGTTGCACTATTGGATTTTCACGTCAATTTAGTATTGCGTGCATGTGCATCTGGAGCAAAAACATAATGCTCATAAAATTGAAATCTTGGTTTGAACTAAGCCTGAATCCAGTGCCGGTTGACCGGACCTCTTTTAGAACATTGCTCTTCTGGCGAAAAGACGGCTCACCCATCTCCCACTCGCCGCTCAACGACTCACCCATCTCCCACTCGCCACTCGACGGCTCACCCATCTCCCACTCGCCACTCGACGGCTCACCCATCTCCCACTCGCCACTCGACAACTCACCCATCTCCCACTCGCCACTCGACGGCTCACCCATCTCCCACTCGCCACTCGACGGCTCACCCATCTCCCACTCGCCACTCGACGACTCACCCACGTCCCACTCACCGATGAGCACGTGGTGTGACTGGAATTGGGAGTTGGTTGGCTGCACAGTTCTACCGACGGTATATGAGCTCTGTATGAGTTAGTTTTGGTCCGCTCACTTGGCGAGTAATGCGAGTAATGCGATCAATAGTGACAGTAAGCTTCAGAGGCTGAGACATAATCAACTTTTGGAACATGTTGTTGCACCTACCATGCGTTTCAAAAACACCCCCCTGCCCAGCTCGACCAGTAAGTATGAATGTTCATTCAGTAGTTACGTTTATCAGCCTATAAGATGGTGAAGATCCTCCAATTTTAAGATGATAGTTTCAGAGTTAAATATAAGCTTTTAATTATCATGGCGGCCCAGTCAAAAATGTCCGGACTAGGTCCAGTCTCACATTTGTTGGAGCTCATCAGTGGGTTAGTACATCTGAGCAGACATGAGCCCTGTGTGCGCACTCTGAATGAACGCTTAGCTTCCGCTTGGTGAAGAAACCAGAATCGTCCAATCGGTAGAAGTTAAAATCTGCAGCATTACTCTGCTTTGTTCAATCTCGCTGATAGAAACTATATTGAAAATACGAAGGTCGGTGACTTGTGTGGGCGATTTTTATTTTCGTTGTTCTCACTCATTGTACCTTTTTGTATGGGCACGGGTTTAGTCAATCTAGAAACCGATCATTTCTGTCAAACAAGAAATACTGCATGAATTGCGTGACTTTAAGCTCAGGTCGTCAACGTCTCTTTAACCCGCGTTTAAATAAGTGCAGACCGAAATCTGGCAAAAAATGGAAGTTACCACAGAGATAAAGACTTGAATTTCGGACCTGTAGGTACATATGCACAATAAGTCCGGATATATATGTTTCCGGTTTTGTACTTGGTCAGCTCACCTGTTGAAAGTTGCATGGTCGCCGCCGTGCTCTAGAGTGTGTGTTGTTGCTTGGGTGGAGGTTGAATCTTCACTTTTGCTACACACAAATCAACTTATACTGGTGCCTGTCGCTCCCGGAGCTTGGTTGGTAAAGTACCGAGAAGTCGAAATCACTGACGTCTGATAAGGTCCCACAGACAACCATGCACTTTAAAGGTGAAACAGTGACAGATCCAGGACAACCTTGGGGGGCCTAGGGGCTCGAGTCCCCCGCCATTGACTTGGAACAGGCTTCAGTTATGCATTTACTATAGGCACTGACATTTCGGGGGGCTTGGGCCCCCTAGCCTCTTGTATCTGGCGGTGCCTCTGGGTTATGAATCATCTGGAAGTCTGTCCTGGGGAGCTTTTCATAGCACATGAAAATTTATCGTATTTTTGTCTGAATATTTGGTATATTATGTACTGAGGGTAGGAAATTGCTTGGTTCTATCTGAAATTGAGTTATTTTGTATTTTGTGCCTGATCTGTAGGTTAAAATATTTTCACTCGGTAGTTTTCGTGCAGGATAGATTTTACGCCACGTGCGTGTAAGCCTAGTGGCAATATCGTACTCGCCGGCTGAAAACTCGAGGAGGGGGCAGTACGTTAATAGCGAAGATGGGATAACAACTCGGTGTATGAACACTCCTCCGCCCGAAACCAAAAACTTTATGCCCCTTTTTGCCAGAGACCAGGCATACCCTTTACCCATCGTCCATTGGCAGTAGATCAATTTATTCACGAAATAGAGGTGTTTATAAAACCTTGGAGAAGCTAAAAAGAAGAAAGGAAAGGACAAACAAACGTTTGCTTCCGGGATATATGTATGAGCATACATCAAACGACAGAAGGCTTTAAGGGCTTTATTGGTGTGAAAGACAAGAGAAGGCAATTCTAATAGGTCCAGTGTGGCCTGACGTCCGTAATGTTAAGTGTCGTGCACCGAATGCTCCATTTTGGACCATACTTTGAATTTTATCGGTAGAAAAATAGTTCGGCTGAGCTATTTGCGTTTCGATTCAGGATATAGCCATGTTTGGGGAACGCAGACATGTTGGGGTTTTTTT
This sequence comes from Lepas anatifera, assembly GCA_034440635.1. Lineage (NCBI taxonomy): Eukaryota > Metazoa > Arthropoda > Thecostraca > Lepadidae > Lepas > Lepas anatifera. Next base: position 72,775 of record JAOTON010000032.1, read on the forward strand.
CGCTGGGTTTCACCCAAGATCCTGGATTTTTATCGCAATGTTTGACTTATTTGGCTTATTGACGCACCAACTGCCGGGGTTTCATGGTGTCGCCAACTTTTTCTGCGTTGGAAGGGTTTTTCGGGAGCTAGATTGCTCCATATTCATGGAATCCGCCGGGCCTTGAACCCTGGCCGGCGTTGTGGAAAGCGAGTTCGCTAAACACTGCACTGCCGCTCCCCCTATTCTGGATTTTGGTGGTGCACTTATCCTTGGGCGGAAGTGCTTCATTTGGGAAATAAATAGTCTGGTGCCGTGGCTTGAGGTCGTGTTAACGGAGCGATGAAAACTCAAAGGAAATATGACACTTTTATTATGGGATTTAAACTGAGATAGAGTGATAGAGCATGCCAAAAAACATGTAGATGGAAATTTAATTGTCCCCAGAACTTTCCGTTCTCGGAGATAAAAGGTTCAAATTAACTGCCGGCCGCCTACCGACCCCTCCCCCATCCCCGGGTGGTCACGTGGTATGAGTTGAACGCGGGAAGGTATCATTGTGTTTAAGACCGCTGCGTGGACAGATATTTATTTCTTTGACCTCTTTGAAACCTACGTGCTAAACGTACCTTTGGAACGGGCGGTTTTAAATTGTGATATAACCTTGAGCTAAGGTCAGGTCAAGGTCACCATCTAACTTAAAATAGTCAATATGCATATCAAACGGCTCGTAATAATAATCCAAACTTAATGGTATCAGAATAGAAGTTTTATCATCATTTCCTGCAAAGTTGCTGAACCAAGTCTGAAGACCTGCTAAAGTATCCCTAGATGACCTCTCAGAGGTCACAGGTCCAAACTTGCAACATGAACATATAAAGGAGTTTAGGATACTATGATGAAGGAATATGAAAATATTATAAGCTGTATCTACATAAATAGAGCCATGTTTCGCCCAATTCCCGTTTTCCCCTTGCATTTCTAATGAAGAGGTCATGATGCGTACCTGACACTAGGCCATCGATGTGAAAAATCCCGGAATGTATTTTGTAGTACTATGTATTTTGTAGTATGCTGCCTTAAACAGTTTTGGAAGTAAGGTCACTTGACCTGCCCTTCTGACCTGACCTGAGATGACCCAGTCCTAAAATGTTGGGGAAAGTTGCGGCATTGATCAAAGATAAGGTGTGGCAAGTACGGCGGCGCCTCGCGCCGCCGTTTTTGTCGTACCACCGGAAAAAAACCCGAGAGAGGTGTTCAAACACACCCTCCCACCGGGGCGAGGGTTAACGGAAAGCCCGGGCTCATTGTCTTCAGTCTAGAAGCCTTTACTTCATGTCCCAATACTGGCGAGGAATTGTGCTGGGCACGTTGATTGGAGAGCGATAATGTACACTATTTCAGCAGCAGAAATTGTCTGGGATGTTCTTTGTCGATGCGTTCAGCGTATTTCTCATTCATGTGAAGAACCTAAGTCACAATTCGCAATCACGACTCAACGGGCAGAGTTGGGAGTATCGGTGTATGCTCATGTTCTAAGAGGTAAATTTCCAAGTCCGTGAACTCGCTGCTGTGACATGTTTCTGCCGAGAGTTACTTCAGCAAACCGCTTTTCTAAGCGCCGATGCGTTTCTAGATTATTTTGAATGAAAACAATTGCATTATGAACGATTATATATTAACTCTTTGACCCCGCTTGATAAGCTAACGTTGATTCCTGCACCATCTTTTTGGAAAATACATTTTCTAATGCATTTGCCGTGGGGTCCACGACATTTCAGGTCCTCTGCCACATTCATGGCTACCTTTGCCATCATCATCGTTCTTCCCTCCATCCATTTCACGTGGTGGGATTGGCCACCCAGGCGGAGAACAGGTTCAGCTTCTGCTTCTTGTGGTACAGCACGGCCAGGAACGGACGGTCGACGGTGAAGTCCTTAGGGATCCTGATGCTGGTGACACCTATCACCACCCCTACGGCAGCCGCTGCCTCTGTTCCCTCCTCGTTGACCTCCATGAAGACCTTGTGGATGACTTCGCTTACGAGGACGCGGGTGTCAGTGATGCCACGGAATTCAGCCGACGTGGTGAACATTTTACGTATACCGAGGGCGCTCAGTTGAGATTTTAGCTTGTACTCGGACTCAATTTTGAACTTAGGCATAGTTACGATGACCTCCTCAGAGCTGAATTGCAATTGGCTGCATATTTGTTCGATATCAAGGCTGCGGAGACTAAGGTACAGCTTGTTTACAGCTACTTGTGATCGTTGCAAAGGCCGGAAGATCAGCAATTGGTAGCTCTCGTCATTGTATGGCAAAGAGACGACGTCATAGTCTTGGAACTTGCGGTAGGCGAGCTGCGTTTCCAGTTTCATCATAGGGACCAGTTTGTCCCCTGATGATGTAAGGAAATTCTGTTGCTGCGCTGTTTCGAATTCCTTTTTCCACTTTCCCTTGAAATAAAGCGCTCCAACCAGAACCATTCGAGAACCTTTCAGCGCACCTTCATCCACCAGGTTCGTGATGCGATCGTTGGTCTCCCTTGCGACGTCACTGTTAATGGCCTGGACAGCGGCAGGAACGCTGCTGAACCTCTGAACGCTTACACCATAAATTCGTCTGATGATCGCCAAAAATCTATCCTTGACCGTGAAGCCTTCGCGGATGTAAACACGATTGAAGAGGTTTGTGGTGACGGAAGACCGTTTTGAGAGAGCTCTCCGCGCATCAATGTAGCCGGTTATCAACTGTGGTAGGCTGGTGATACCCAGAGTGGTGCCAATCTGCCAGCGAGAAAATTAGGGGTTAAAATGGAGATGGAGATCTAAAGATCAAAATGGAATGGAGAGATAAAGATAAACTTGCGACTGGACGTATTGAGTTTATTTTGGCGACATAAATTGCAAAAACCAATGCTCAATACTAACAATGAAGTGGGGTTTTACGAAGCTCTTCTCCGTTTTTTCCATGTTGTGATCAAAAAGATTTGCTGGACACATTATGACACCGGAACGAAAAATTATAAAGCGCTCATCAACCTTATGATAACGCGTGCCTCTCAACTTCCCTTGTAGCCCCTCTCCCCCCTCTCTCTCGCTCTCGCTCTGTGTCTCTCTGTCTCTCCCAGGCTCATGCTTTCGCGCTTTGTCTAGCATTGTTGTCGAGTGTCCGGTGTCAACGATGACACGTTTATGACTCCAAAGGACTGGGAAGGTTCAATCCTGCTCCAAGATGTTGTCAGGCTGAGTTTCTTTAAGAAACGTGCTGAGGATTTTGTCATCACTACATGTCGTGAATTCTGATTTTGTTCTAGGTAAAGCTGCTGAAGGTTTAGTGTGATCTGTCAAATCACAGTCCAAGTTAATGAGAACTGCGCCGAAGCTATCAGATCATAGCACTTCGATTCAACCTCGCGTGCCTCCGCTACCCCCGCGGATTTGTTCCGGGGCACCAAATTTGGTCATGGCCTACCCAAGATACTTAGACCTACTGTTTGGGAACCAGTACAGTGTATGCTTACTAATCGAGAACTATATTATCATCGCCTCAGTTTTCATTTAATTTAATCCAGGAATTGTTCTTCAAGTATTTTGCAGCCATTTTAATATTATATGAACGAATGGACGTCCCCATCTAATATTCTTATCTCAGCCTTTTTCAATTTTGACAACAAGCGAAGCTTTCCTGTTCGAGTAATCCATTAAAGGGAATAGAACACTTTTTCAAATTCTAGAATGGTAAATTTCTGGACAAATGAGTTCTGAAAATCAGGAAATCGCATTTTATCTCCGCCTGCAGTCGCTCAAAACTCGGATATCGCTTTTTGTCTTACTACGCTATGTTGACTCAAGTATTGCGTGTAATCACGAATCTGCTAGCTTGCGGTGGCTTGCGATACATAAGGCTGCGCATAGAGATAGGTTGCGTGACCATGCCATTTATTGTTAATATTTTTCACGTGACGTGCTGCCAGATTGAAAGGGATTCTTCGTGGTTTGAAGTGAGTTAGTATCTTTGAACGATAGGTCTTGCGGAAATCGTATGCAGATAGCTTTGGGTGAACTTAAATATGTCAATAGTGGTTTCTCGACACGCTCTACAAAACTGCTATCTCAATTTGAACCCCACTTTAAAAGTGGGGCACTACCTTACGAGTTTGTTTCGTTGATAAATGTTGAAATGTTTTGGCAACTTCGAGAAATAGCGGGACATAGCGTCTCTAAAGCCTTTCCATTTTTTTGTCAGTTTTTAATTCCCACCTTCAAGGCTGGCGTAACAGAGTTCACGCCAAAGTACGTACGTTAATGTTCGTGCACTTTGCGAACATGAGGTGATAACTATGTTCGCTGACGACGGAAGCAACGGGGCTATTTAATTTTTTAGGCATTTGGAAAAAAACAATGCACGAGCATATTCTTCTTATCAGTGTGCGCGTTAAGTTGGGTAAATCTTGGTATGTATAACAAAAGTTCCTCACCTCATTTCTCGTGTTCTTTCTGGCGCCGAGCCAGAGCTGGGACAGCACGTTGGTGACCAGGAAGGGTGACACGGCCTGGTTGGTGCCGCGATTGGGAGTGACCTGGCGCAGCAGGGGCAGGTCCAGCTTGTTGGGTACGGTGGCGTTGGCGATGACGAAGGCCGCCGTCAGCGTCGCCCACAGGCGCAGCACTGCGGATTAATGACCTTCGTAAACGGGCTACCTGGTGTGAGCTGTGAATTTGTTCACTGAACAGAAAGGGAGCATTTATTTATGAATGCGAGGGTGTTGAAAAAAGTTTGGAGCGATTTATACAATTTTTAGTATGTTAAAGCCACTGGAATCATGGTGCGAATGTTCTATGGGGAGAATACTTTTTGTTCAGGTATAAAACTAAACCCCTATTACAGTTTCAAGCTTCATTTCACTTGAAAAGAAAACTTTGATTTTATAAACTGAGGTTGGCCATGGTTTGATGGGGGAGGTTCTGGAAGCAAACTTAAAATATTTACGAATATATGATAAGAGTATGTGGTTCAGTGTTCTGAGCTGAAAGTTAAAAAGAATATCACCTTCTAAATAATAGTGAATTCCGCCATTTTTATTTTCATACGCTGTTTTTGCAGAGTACTCAAGGTGTGAGACTCACACAGTCAAGTAAAATTTTTAAGCTACCACAGAACTTGTTACCCGAATTCTGGCTTGTCTAGGCTCGGGGTCGAAATATATAGACCAAATGACTCAGTCAGTGACGGCGGAACGTCCGAATTTAAGGGGAAGGGGGGCACCATGCACTTTTTGAACCCATTTATTTTCAGTCAGCACCATAGGGTTAGTGTTAAAATTTCGTATTTAAGGGGGCACCGGGGCACGGTGCCCCCCTCCCCAGTTCCGTCGCCCGTGCTGTCAGTTAACAAGTGGAGCTAAACAAAGTTCATTCAGGTGGACTGATATCCAAAAAGTGTGTTAGACAACTATTTTGGTTGCAAGGATATTTATTTCTGGAATCGAACTGATTTTTAACTGACATTTTGCGTCCAGAAGTATTATTATTGGGAAAAAATCGTGGAAAATAAAAAGCCGTCAAAAGATTTCGCTACCCTTCTCCTCACGAAAGGGTATTATTTCTTCTGTTACTAATATGACTGACTTACCTGTAACTAACCGCATACTTCCTGCTTTGTCACAGAGTGCGCGGTGCCGTCTTAATGCTTGTCCAATCTTCAGTGTTCGTACCAGTATATCAGTTGTTGCAAGCGCTCCGTGCCTGTAAAAGCTTGGAAGAAGACTGCAGAGAATCCGGGCCGCTAGCGTTTGACGGGGACACACAGACAGCTGTGAACTTTAATGGTGACCGCTGAGCCATGATTCACGTGTCACCAACTTTTATAACAAAACTGATTTTTCTTCGGGTGTCAAGGCTGGAGTAGTGCATGATGAGATAATTGTATTTTTCGTTATCGTCCGTGCCGTGATTAAAATGAACCAAAACCAAAAATAACCAGATGAACTCGTATTTTTTTTTTTAAGACAGTCTTAGCTAAGAATCTTAGTTGCCGATGAGGGCCCAGGCATTTTTTTTTCTAAAAGGTCCGCCACCCCATTTTAAAAGGCAGCCAGGCGTGCCCCACCGCGATCCCAGCGACAACAGCACCCTTACGTTAACACCAGAAACATAAAATTAAACGAGTCGCGGCACGCCCTGCTAGGAAATGAAGCAAAAACATAAGATAGCAAAAACAACTGTGTTACTATTTAAGTAATTGTTATAAAAAGGTTGCTTAAAGAAGGCTTCTGTAAAATGTTACAGAAGCCTTGACCATTAACCCACTGTTAATAAAAGAGAGAGACTGATCACACATAATCGTTTAGTGTTAGTGCTCATTTCCATGCAGACTACCTCATGCGGATCTAAGTTATTAGTTCCTGGAATCTAGCAGACGAGTAGACGAACTAGTAACATCTACCAGAAAACAAGGACTGACTGAGGCGGATTTTCTATATGATGATGAGGTGAGAGTGACTTAAGATGTGAGCATGATTTTTGCGAGTCCCACGTGGCAACACCACAGTGCGGACTACCACCGCGTGCTGAAACACTTTATGATGATGAGGTGAGGGTGACTTAAGATGAGAGCATGATAATATGTGTGTCAAGCGTGGAAACACCACAAAGTCATCTGACCTAGGGTGCTGAACCACAGACATGTTTAATATACGTTACAAGTAACGTCTTTAGAACCTGTTCTAGATGCTGAGGAGAGGGTTACACATGAAAGCATGATTACGCATGAAAGAGCCTCACTCTATAACCCCCTCAGGCCAGTAAGCGAGGAAAGCCCTGTTGCTCACCGGCCGTCAAAGGCAAATAAAGGAAGCTCATGCTTTACCAAAGATACATATTTCCTCATTAGCATAATCGGCCAGATGTCATGTCGACAAGAAAGGGCAACGATAAGAGAAGATTCGCGTCCACACTTACTTACGATGATCTCCAGGAGAAATGAAATCCTTTCAGATGATGATGAGGTGAGAGTGACTTTGATGTGGGCATGATTTTTGGGAAATACCACAGTGCAGGCTAGCACCAGGTGGCGATAATTTTTTCATTTTTTGATGATGAGGTGAGGGCGACTTAATATGAGAGCATGATAGCATGATGATATTTTGTGCGTACACCGTGGAAACACCACAGAGCACCTTAACCCCGGGTGCTGAACCACATACAGTTTAATATACGTTATTAATAACGTATTATCAGCTTAGTTTAGATGAAACAGCTTAGCTCTTACAATTTATTTTGTTATTTTTGTCTTACATAATTATTATCACTAACAATATACCGACCAGAGAAGCAAAAGTTAAAGACAGAATTCTCCTCGAATGATTTACATGAACCTTGTTTGGTTACATAGCGATAAGAGATACGAATCAAGTCTATTGGTTAACATACGAATCAATCGTTTCTTTTTATGATATTTTTTATTACTGCTTTGCTTGCTGGCACGTCTTCAATTAGTTGGAATTCGTTCATGAACATGGTATTCCACAATTTGGGCCTAGGCAGGGGTAGTGAATAAACGATAATTTCTATTCGAACGGCTGTTCGAGAAACGCATTTTGCCGAGTCCCATGACTATTTATTTTCTTATTTTGAACATAGTGCAAAGTGATTGAGGAAGGAGCCTGTTAGAAACTTGTGAGCCAGAAGAAGCATTTGGGATTTCGCTATATCACTAATTTTCAAAACCTTAAATTTTACGAGTATGGTTCGAACTATGTGGTAAATAAACATTTGCAATAAGTCTTACCGCTTTTTCTGTAACACAATTAAACGGTTCAGCTGTGATGCGTAATTTACCCCCAGCTAGACAACAATAGTTTAAATGAGAATGGACCAAGGAGTTGTAAAGAAGCAGTGCTATTCTTTCGTTAATAAAATATCTTATCCTATGAATAATCCCAATGCATCGACTAATTTTGGTCAAACATGGCTAATATGAGCATTAAATTTTAGTTGTTGATCAAGATAACTCCTGGTATTTAACTCTTTTTTTCTTGTATTTCCGGTTATCCAGTGATAGTTTTAACCGTAGGTCACTTGGAAATGGAGAGTAATGTTGACTGAAAGTTTTATCGGCATTAAGAGAAAGATAATTTGCAGAGAACCAATCAGATACATTCCGGAGAGCATCATTGACGACTTGTTGAAGGGTATCCGGTCTTTATTTTTAAATAATAGGGCTGTATCTCAGCATAAAGAAGACAGGACATATTTTCATCGATCAATGGCAAATCATTTATATATAGCAGAAACAGAATCGGCCCCAAAATAGACCCCTGTGGGCACCAATTGTGTATCCTTAAATTGAGATATTTCATTCTGAATTTTTACACACTGTTTTCTATTGGTCAGTGGAAGTAAACATATCATTAGCTTTATTTCTCATGCCATACCTTCCAATTTTCTTTAGGAGAATTTCAACGTTGACGGTATAAAGCCTTCTTAAGGTCAATAAATATACTTAGAATATGTTCCCCATTTTCAACCCCGAGTTACATAGTCTTGTAGCAGAATGATAGGCATATACGTTGATTTATTCTTTTGAAACCCAAACTGTTTTTATAAATAATTGAATTGGTAACTAGGTGATCCATTAGCCGTAAATAGCGTTTTTCTAAAATTTTTGACAGCACTGGCAATATACTAATAGGTCTATAATTCGTCAATTGAGATCTGTCACCTGTTTTGAATATAGGTTTAATTACAGCTACTTTCGAGAATCAGGGAAGACTGCATTATCCAAACAAGCATTATAAAATTGATTGAGGTAAGAAATGATGCTTTTATACGTTTTTTCAATAATTTGGTATTAATTCCATCAACACCTGCCCTACATCTTTCAAATTTTGTACAATAGAATCTATTTCATCTTCACTTGTTGGATATAGAAAAGTTCCTGTTCGCAATATGGGACCTGAATTACTGGGTCAGAGAGGAGGGATTAATTTTTGTTTGAGCTTAATACCTATAGTAGAAAGAAATTGTTGAATGCTTCCACTAAATTCTTACTCCACTTGTCTTATACCCTTCTGTGTCATAAACTGTTTCAGGTACGCTACTATTTTGCTTGATGCATTTCTTAATTCATTTATTGTTTTCCAGTTTTTTTGAATCATTTTTAACCTTATCAAATTCTAAGCGTAATATTTTGTTTCGCTTTGCGAATCACCTGAACCAAAATATTTCTGTACCTCTTGAATTTCTTTAGGTCATTTTCGTCCTTACTTTTCAATGTTTTATGTACAGTTCATTCTTAAGTTGATGGATGCAAGAACACCAGGTGAAATCCATGGTTTTTTGGTGGGTCTTACGATTACATTTGTGTTGATAAGAGAATTTTACTATACCTTCTTATAACAATCTATTATTTTGTTAGCCATAATGTTCACATCGTCTCTCCTTCGAGGCATTGTAACTCAATCCTTAAAAGATCATTCTATCATTATTTTCTATAATAAGCAAGTCATTTGAGTAGGTGTCACATTTTGCGCCACACATTCCTTTGCAATTAACATAACAGGGAAATGATCTGCAATGTCACTTAACACAATCCCTGAAAGTTCAATGGACGGTAACTCGTTTGTAAATATGTTATCTAAAATTGTATTTGGCTTCCTGAATGTCTGGTCGTTTTTGAAATGGTAGGGAGAAACCATATGAGCACATGGTCCAGAAAAACTTTTAACATAGGGATCACTTTGCATAGACAAGAGATCAAAATTGAAGTCACCAGTAATAAAGGTCATTTTATTAAGTTGAGCAAGCCACTCTAAAGCCAAAATCAGTTCTTCAATAAACTTGGGCTTGTCTGAGTTAGGTGCTCTATATATTTGGCAAACTAAGAATACTTTACTATTGACGGTTTAACAATTGCACATACACATCAGCAGTCGTAAACGGAGGAGGATACAATTGTTCAGGCTTTAGATTAGTTTTTATATACAAGCCAGACCCACGCCCCTTCTGTCCTCCCTGTGGAAAGAATGCGAGAAGGACGACATACCAAAATTTTTCCAGATTACTATCAATCCAGTTTCGAGATCGATAAAATGTTCCAAGGGACTGCAGTTTCTTGAAGAAACTCGAGATATGGTCTAATTTATTCAAATTGATCTACAATTCATATGCATAATGAATAAAGATTTGTCACTATATGTTTTGAAAGAACTTAGAGCAGTTGGTCGGTATATGAACATGAATTTTTACTCTCTCAAAGTCTTCATGGTAGTCCGACTTTCATCACTATCTGATGTTTCAAACGGATCAAATTTTATGTTATCAAGAAAATGTTCTTTTAGCATTCTGAGGCATCAAGTAACAACCAACAATGTTCAAACTAAGTAGGATAAACCCGAAAGTTTGAAGCTGCAGAAGTTCCAAAAATAAATTTTGATTGTCCAAAAGACGAAAGCGGAAAAAGGCGAAGGGGTTTCACCAGGGTCCAGAGAACTTTAGATTTACAAAGAATCATCCTATCTAAGCAAGTTTAATAATGCATTATTGGAGGATATCACATTTTTACATATTATATTTTATTGATCCTACCCTTTTCTGTACACATGTCTGGCGTATGGAATCCCTGCCATGTCTGATAAAGCGCCACCTATAATAGTTTGTACGCTATTTGCATGCCTGCGATAGTGTCCGCTGCCGCTGCGTAATTTATAGGTTTGTGTGGTTGCGGTTAACGTATCATTTGAAATCGTTGGATTCCTAACTTAGATTCAAGTTGAAGAAATAGAAAATTACACGATGGTGTTTGTTGTTGTATTATATGTATCCTTAAAGGGAATGTGGCACCTTCACAACGTCATCTTAACTGAGATAGCCAAGTTGTAAAGCAGGTCGGAAAACCCGGTACTCCATATTTCATTTGGCTTGGAACTCGATATTTCCGTAGAAAAAAGCTAAAACCTACTTGACACCAGCCCCCCTCAGCCGCCCGTCGCCGGCGGCCATTGTTGTGAGCTACTGGTGTGACGACATGTGCTGACGTCACGATGAGCATCAGCCAATCGAAGCCATTGAAGCGTTTCAAGTATGGTAGTGGTTGCCAGATCGTGACATCATCCACAGTCTGATATTTATTTATTTTTCTAGAGGAGTATTTTTAAAAACCAAACATTGAGCTTATTGTACATTTTTCAGAGAAATCATGAGTGGTTTCATTATTTTGTACTAAAAGTACGCCTAATTACACTAAATTCCAGGAATCGACCAAGGTGCCACATTCCCTTTAACACGTGCAATGGAGTGGGGCCTCGGAGGCCCTCCCCACCTGTTTTTCCGAGGTGGCCGGAGAAACGCTTGTAGCCGAAAAACGAAACGTGGCCACCTTTAACAGAATTTAATAGCGCGTCGATTGGTGAATACTTTTTGAAAATCGGCCGAAAATGTTTTGACTTATAGGCTTTCAAAGTCAGACCTGCATTTTGAGATCGCCGTAAACGCGCGGTCGGACCAGTTAGCTTGCATTGAAGACCGAGTGGTGGCGTCATAACGTTATATAAGCGGGACTATATGTCAAAGTCACTTCACATGAAAGTCAAGGTCAAGGTCAAAGGTCACAGGTCAAGGTCATATCTGCACTTTCAAGGTCACTGACCACTGTGCGTCCGGCCAAATGACGTTACCCCGTCTGACATATATTATGCTATGACGTCATCGGTATGGTACCCCAATACAAAGGTCAAGGTCAAAGGTCATTGGGAAAGGTTAATCCTCATTTCCCGCCAAACAGTGGCTACAGTGTTAGTCAAAGTGTAAATAATAAGTGGTATACCATATGGTGACCTTAAAGGTCAATGACCTTGAATGACCTTGACCCAAAAGTTGTGGGGAAGCCTCTTTGAGACCCTTTCTCTGTGAACCTTGTCCGCCTTTAGCTTATTCCCGCCATTTTCCTGCATAATCACAGCATTTACCAATCGATCCCAGCATGGCCAATATTTGACCTTTACGACCTCGTTTGACCTTGAAGATATTGACCTAGGTCAATGAAAATTGGTTATCTTGTAGATCACTATTGCCCCCACCCACCTACCAAGTGGCGTTTTTCTAACCCTCTTAGTTTCCGAGATCTTAGGGGGGCTACCAGGCCCCCCTCCAGTGCGCGTTAGTGCCAGACCCCCTCCAGTGCGGGTGTTAAGTTGATGCAATGCATTCTTGCACACACCAGATATTTGCTAGTATCTGGTGATGACCTGTATCTTGGTAGCCATGTTTCGGGCTCGGAAACCATGGCTTCCTTGCCATCGATGCCTCCTCTTTGTTAGTTTCTTACTTTTTAAGAACATAAACGAGAACTAGCCAGGCAGGCCCACTGCGCGAGGTCGAGGTGGAACCCCCATGCTATTTTCGAGGTTCATGGCCGTTGCGCTGGGTTGTCTTTTTGCCGCCAGTGTTGTCCTTTTGTGTCTGTTTTGTCAACCGACAAAATAGATACGTGGAATAGAATCACAATGTTTCCTTTATTCCTGTGAGCATTGTTTGGTTCCTTACTGCTTGTCACACAACATTGTCATAAAAAAACCTCAAAAGTCACCTTGCTTGGAAGGGTTATGTTGCTTGGAACGGTATATTTTTAATGCATCGTCTCATGATGTAATGACGACTCTAGTTCCACTACATTCGAGCTCCTCAGCGCCGTGTAGGCCCCCTTTACACATGACACTCCATTCGTGCTTGTCCTGTTATTTTCATTCGTCTGCTTCACGTGGTCGTATTCCTGGTTCGATTACTCGATCTTAGGGATTGGCCACCCAGGCGGAGAACAGGTTCAGCTTCTGCCTGTTGTGGTACAGCACGGCCAGGAACGGACGGTCGACGGTGAAGTCCACTGGCGGTTTCACGCGGACAGAAGTGGATTCAATAAGAACTACAGCGACTGCGGCCGCTGCCTCCGTGCCCTTCTCGTTGACCTCCATGAAGACCTTGTGGATGACTTTGCTGACCATGAGGGGTGTATGACTGATGCCACTGAAATCTGCTGCTTGTGAAAACATTCTGCTCATGCCGAGAGTGCTGAGTGCAGACTTTAGCTCGTACTTTGATTCTATTTTGAACTTCGGCATGGTGACAATAACTCGCGAGCTGGAATAGACTTGGCTGTAGATGGAATCGATGTTGAGGCCGCTGAGGCTGTTGTACAGCTTGTTTACAGCTGCTTGAGATCGTTGCAAAGGCCGGAAGATCAACAAACTGTAGTCTTTGTTGCTGTACGGCAAAGAAACTACGTCGAAGTCCCGGAACTTGCGGTAGGAAAGTCGTGTCTCCAGTTGCATCATCGGAACCAGTCTGTTTCCTGATGACGCAAGGAATCTTCGCTGGCCAGCGGTTTCGAACTTGTACTGCCACTCTCCCTTGAAGTAGAGAGCACCAACTAGGACGAGCTGGGCACCTCTCAGTGTGCCTGAATTCACCAAGTCTTTGATGCGGTCACGGGTCACCCTTGCGACGTCCGTGTTGATTGCTTGGACAGCGTCGGGTATGTTACTGAACCTCTGGACATCTGCACCGTAGATCGAATTGATGATGCTTAAGAACCTACGCTTGACACTGAAGTTTCTGCGGATGTAGATCCGGTTGAAGAGAGCTGTGGTGACGTTGGACGGCTGGGAGAGAACTGTGTTGGCGGGGATGTAGGCTGCCTCCAGCTGCTGTTCACTGGTAACACCGAGAGTATCGCCAATCTGTGAGGGGAACATAAAATGATGGTTTTTGGGAGCAGTTTGATGCATGATTTAAGGGCATGCAACAATGAATGTACATCAGGAACTAACCTATCTTTATTGTTCTTAATTTTTTCCGTATTTTTCATGTGAGACGGTATATTTTTTAACTCTAGCTGTTTGGGATTTCTAGAAGCAATCTTGTATCGTGGGATTGGCAGTTTGGCGCTGGAAACATAGCACTGATACAGCCATTGCCCGGCCTTTAGAAGTAACGTGACGTTATACATAATACATGCATGTATACATGAATACATACATACATGCATGCATACATACCTACATACACGCATATATATATATATATATATATATATATATATATATATATATATATATATATATATATATTACACGATATATGGAGGAGACTTGAGACTTTTTATTTGCTTTATATTTATATTTTTCAGACGTTTCGGAGTCAAAGCACCTTGTCAGTATGAACTGTAAAATTACATCAAAAGAAATTAAAACAACACACACATGAAGCACCATAAAACGAATAGACAAGACAGTTTAGCAAGAATGATTCTTGCTAAACTGTCTTGTCTATTTGTTTTATGGTGCTTCATGTGTGTGTTGTTTTAATGTCTTTTGATGTAATTTTACAGTTCATCCTGACGAAGGTGCTTTGACTCCGAAACGTCTGTAAAAATATAGGTATAAAGTAAATAAAAAAGTCTCAAGTCTCCTCCATATATCATATACAATGTCAAAAACATAGCAATATATATATATATATATATATATATATATATATATATATATATATATCTTTACGCTGTGGGTGGGTGTGGGTGCGTGCGTGGGTGATTGTGTGTCGTCATAAGTCTCTGTTGGAGGATTTACTTGTTCAAATTAGAAACTGTTTGATGCCAGAAATAACACCGTCGCACAAAATTATTCATTGTTCAATGTTGAGTTCAAACCCGATTCAAATAACTGAAGAATTCCGAATGTCATGTAACTGAAGAACACATAATATTTGGTCTTTGAAAATTGAGTACCAGAATTTGAAATTATTGAAAAATAAAATAAATTGAATACATATGAAAGTTACCGAGGAGAAATTGCAATCTTACTCGTGTTCCTCACACAAATTTTAAACAGTAATTCACTACACATCCAATGTTTAGATTAAGTAGGTGGCACCGTAGTTAAATGCTCGTTCATAGTGCTTCCGCTGGCCAGTTTCGCTCTTAGGTAACACTCACGATCAGCTGAGTGAGAGATCGCTACCCACAATCCGTAGTAACGCGCCCAGTAGTAATCAGTTGAAACGACAGAAAATCACTATCTTCTTAGTCTAACTTGGCCAAGTCAACTCTTGCTGCCAAACCCAAAACCCCAACCGATGCCTCTTGCCGTTTTATTTCGCGATGTGGTTGGTCGGAGTGGAAGGTGTGGGCGGAAAATCGTTGTGAGCCAAATACCTTATTCAAACGCTGTGAATGGGCTTTCAGGTAGGTAGAAATGAAAAAGTGACCCCGAAATGTAGCAGTGGTAATATGCTAGATGAATCCTAAAGCTAACATTTTCGTTACGTGTTTAAACTTCATTGGACTCGTGGGGGTGCAGACCTGGTAGTAAAGGATACAGGCTCAAAGCACACGCAAAGAAAGCAACACGCTATCACATAGCTTTCGAGCTTTGTCAAAAAACAAATTTTTACCATTTGTTCTTCACAGGGCAATAACATAAACGAGAACTACCCAGACAGCCCCCTGCGCGAGGTCGAGGTGGAACCCTCTTGACATTTTCGAGGTCCATGGCTGCCGTGCTGGGACATCGGCTAGTGGTCTCTTTTGGTCTCTGATTTTTTGACCCATTGAATAAATACGTGGCATAGAATCATCATGCTTCCTTTATTCCAGTGAACATTGTTTGCCTTATTGTTGCTTTTCACACATAACATTCGTCAAAAAAGAGCTCAAAAAGTCACCTTCCTTGGAAGGTTTGTGTTGCTTAGAACGGTATATTTTTTAATGCATCGTCTCATGATGTAATGACGATTCTAGTTCCACTACATTCGAAATCCTCAGCGCCGTGTAAGCCCCCTTTACACATGACACGCCATTCGTGTTTGTCCTGTTATTTTCATTCGTTTGCTTCACGTAGTCGTATTCTTGGTTCGATTACTCGATCTTAAGGATTGGCCACCCAGGCGGAGAACAGGTTCAGTTTCTGCTTGTTGTGGTACAGCACGGCCAGGAACGGACGGTCGACGGTAAAGTCCACCGGTGGTTTGACTTGGACAGAAGCGGATTTGATCAGAACAACAGCCACTGCTGCCGCTGCCTCCGTGCCCTTCTCGTTGACCTCCATGAAGACCTTATGGATGACTTTGCTGACCTTGAGGGGTATATGACTGATGTCACTGAAATCTGCTGCTTGTGAAAACATTCTGCTCATGCCGAGAGTGCTAAGTGCAGACTTTAGCTCGTACTTTGATTCTATTTTGAACTTCGGCATAGTGACAATAACTCGCGAGCTGGAATAGACTTGGCTGTAGATGGAATCGATGTTGAGATCGCTGAGGCTGTTGTAAAGCTTGTTAACAGCTGCTTGTGATCGTTGCAAAGGCCGGAAGATCAACAAACTGTAGTCTTTGTTGCTGTACGGCAACGAGACTACGTCGAAGTCCCGGAACTTGCGGTAGGAAAGTCGTGTCTCCAGTTGCATCATCGGAACCAGTCTGTTTCCTGATGACGTAAGGAACCTTCGCTGGCCAACGGTTTTCAACTTGTACTGCCACTCTCCCTTGAAGTAGAGAGCACCAACTAGGACGAGCTCGGCGTTGCTCAGTGTGTCTGCATTCACCAAGTCTTTGATGCGGTCACGGGTCACCCTTGCGACGTCCGTGTTGATTGCTTGGACAGCGGCGGGTATGCTACTGAACCTCTGGACATCTGCACCGTAGATCGCATTGATGATGCTTAAGAAGCTACGCTTGACGCTGAAGTCTTTGCGGACGTAGATCCGGTTGAAGAGAGCTGTGGTGACGCTGGATGGCTGGGAGAGAACTCTGTTGGCGGGGATGTAGGCTGCCTTTAACTGCTGTTCACTGCTTATTCCCAGAGTTGTGCCAATCTGTGAGGGGAACATTAAAGGTTGGTTTTTGGGAGCAGTTTGGTGCATGATTTATACATACATTGGTGCAACAATGATACATACGTTAGGAACTGACCTATCTTGTTCTTAATGTTTTCCTTCTCTTTCATCTGAGACGGTATATTTTTCCAAATTGGCAGTGTGGTGCTGGGCTGATGCATAGCATAGCACTGATGCAGCCATTGCCCGGTCTTAATAAGTAACCTTACGTTATACATACATACATACATGCATACATATATGCCCACATACATACATACATGCACCATAGATACATGTGTACATACATACACGCAAACATACATGCATACATTCATTTATACATCCATACATACATATCTACATACGTGTTTGCGTGTGGGTGTGTGTGTGGGTGCGTGCCGGGGGCGGCGGTGTCGTTAAAGGGCTCCGTTGGAGGATTTACTTGTTGAAATTAAAAACTGTTTGGAAATACCACCGTCGCACAAATTTATTCATTGCTCAATGTAGAGTTCAAACCCGATTCAAATGCTTGAAAAACCTAATGTCATGTAATTGAAGAACACATTATATTTGGCCTTTGAAAATTGAGTGCCGGAATTCGCAGTCACTTAAAACAAATAAATTGAATACATATGACAGTTACTGAGGAGTAAATTTAAAGCTTGCTCGTGTTTCTAACTCAATTTTTAAACAGTAATTTACTACGCATCCAATGCTTAGATTAAGATGATACCGTAGTTAAAGGCTCGTTCATAGTGCTTCCGCAGGGCAGTTTCCCTAATGGGGCGCGGCAGTGGAGTGGTCAGCATCGCTGGCTGCCACGAAGCCGACCCGGGTTCAAGGCCCGGCGGCTTCCCTGAACAAGGAGCAAGCTGGCTCCCGGAGAAACCCTTCCAACAGGGAAAGAGTTGGCGACGCCATATGACCCTGGCAGTTGGTGCGTCGATAAGCCCCAAAAACTACTATAAGCCAGTTTTCCTCTTAGGTAGCATGATCAGCTGACTGCGAAATCGCTACCCACAATCCGTGGTAACGCGCCTAATAGTAATCAGTTAAAACAGCAGAACATCAATATCTTCTTAGTCTAACTTGGCCAACCCAACTCTTGCTGCCAAACCCAAAACTCAAACCGATGCATCTAGCAAGTTTTTGCGCAACCAGCACGCACATAATACCATCTTGAAAGCTCATTTCGCACAGCTCAACATCCCTCAGTTTAGGAAGACAGTGTTCAATCATCGGTATGGGTGATCGGAGTGGAAGGCGTGAGCGTAAAATTGGAGTGAGCCTAATGGCTTATTCGCCACTCATTTAAACAGTGTGATATTTTTCTGCATGCTTTTTGCATGTTTAAACGCTGTAAACGGGCTGTCATGTAGATAGAAGTGAAAAGCTGGCCCTGAAGTTTCGATGGAGTAATATGCTAGATCAATCCTAAAACTAGTAGTTGCGCTGTTTTTTTTAACTTCATAGGACCCGCGGGGTGCAAACGTGGTAGTAAAGGATAAAGGTTCAAAATACATTTAAGGAAAACAACACGTGATCACATAGCTTTCGAGCTTTGTAAAAAAATAAATTGTTCTTCACATGACCGAATGGTGAGGATGACAGGGTTTGCTCGAGCATGATCGAGCCATGCTGCGACACTAATTCTTGCCCAGTTGAGCGGTCACTAGTTTTTATGTTTTGGTTAGCGCTGTCTCTTCTTATGTAACAGTTGGCAGAGGTCTGGACATCTAGTTATATGCCCCTAAGGAATCGATGCCGCCCCTAAAAGACCTGGAGGACGGTCATCGCTCACAGTGTCGCACAGTATTCTAAGGGAGGCCAAAATGGGGACATTATTCCAATTTCTGACTATTTCTAAAACTAATTTTGATGTTTGCAACTAATATAAAAATGATCAGAGTGTCAGAAAATTTCAAACAAAAAAATGTGAGGACTTTGAAGTCGATGCGACAAGGCATCAAACTGCTGCCTTTGAATCTCTCGCCACACAACACGACAAAGGCCTAGAGCAATGCTCATTTTCGGTGCTTTGTTGTAGGCTAAGAAAACGTACAAGATGAGACAAACCAGGGTTAAGGCAAGCTTAAGCTTAAGGCATGAAAAATGCGATTTTGCAAACAGGTTTCTCCAGTGATCGATACGATTAAATTTGGAGAGCAAAATATGTACCATATATACATTTCACATACATTTTGATACTATGCCAATTGTCGATAAGCATACAAAAAATTGCGTTACCTGCCTCACCCGGAGACCACTTTAAAACTATGGAAAGATGGTTCGTCTATCTGCCCAGCAAGTTTCAGCTGCGTCACGCTGCGGCAGTGGTGATGGCGGCATATTATACAAGGGCATGTCGCGCGCGCTGCCGGTCGGGGGCGGCGGTCGTCGGCGAGATATGCCTGGAGGCTTGGAGGGAGGTGGGCCGGGGCACGGCGAAAGTGCAGTGCATTGGTTGCAGTGGGTTAAATGAGCACTTGTTGTTGACATTTTTTGTCGACTGGACTTTGTAACCTACTGTCGTTGACGTCTTCACTCAATAGTTCTGAAAAAGTGCAATAGTTACAGCATGGGAAAACCAAACTTTCAATTGTTGTCTCAGAATACTAACATGCCCATTAACCAACGTAGAATCGCGGCTAGTATTTGCACAGGCCATTGTCCGACCTCACGATGGGATGAGAACCAACATACACAAATTTACCCTTCCTCGGTTGCAAAGTTCACTTCAAATAATATCAGGGGATAGAGTCTCACAGCACGCATACGCACTTGTTGCATGTTCTTTTTATCGTCACTTGGGTTTCGAACTGGATGCTGTGTAAACATGGAGGTGCGGATTAGTGTATAAACGCGGGCAAACCTGCTTGTAGCTGATACGGCATTTGGACTTGGGAATTTCATTGAAAAAGAGAACGAGCACCTCACTGATCTTTACCTGGTAAGTAAGTACGCACAGAGTGACATAAAATGTGAGGCAGGTTCATTGGAAAAATAGTTCTGTGCGATCGACGCAATGCCAATTCCGTAAAAAAATCAGTCAGGTCATGGACCAAGCCAAGGTCTCGTATTTATTCTGTAGGAACCTGATACCATTGTGGTGGTGTTTGAACAAACATATCACCCATAAATGTGATCAATTTCGTCTTTATGGTTACATACAGTAGCGCACCCAAGGGGAGGTGGGATGGTTATATACGATTTAACCGGAACTATAGCAGCCTTTGGGTTGGAAATGAGAGTTTAACCTTGAAAAAAACTTTGACCTTGACCTGTGACCTTCACCCTGAGTAGCCCAAACTATAGTCATAGCATAACATACGTCTTGCTGAGTAATGCCACTGAGTAATGCCCGACCGGAATACTGCGGTTAATGACCTTGACATGAGACGTTTGACTTTGACCTTGACTTTCATGTGGGTCAATATTGACATATAACCTGATTATATGACGTTATGACGTCATCACTCGGTCTACAGTGCAGGCGAACTGGTTCGACCGCCCGAGTGCGACGGTCTCAAAATATAGATATAACTGCGAAGGCCTATAAGTAAAAAAATTATTGGCTGATTTTTTAAACTTCTTAATTAATCGACGCGCTTATAAATGCTCTCAAATGTGGCTGAGTAGCATTTTCCGGCGGTGAACAGTTCTCTGGCTACTTTGGAAAAATAGGTGGGGACATTTTAGGGCCCCCTCCACTGCATGTGTTAAGCGAGGGTTAAATAACGTCTTCAATGTCAAGCATATCGCGCGTATACACTTAAAGTGACTGGAAATTAACTAGAAAATTCATGCAAAATCCCCTTATCATATATACACATAGTTATTTTTGTTTCTGATCTAGGGTCAAATACCTGACAGTTATGCCCGCTGTAGTCAGGTCTTGACATTCATATGTTGTTCACATAATATCTGGGAAAAGAGCTTTCGATTGATACCAAAATTATTGATATGGGACTCATACTTCCTGAGATATTGAATTATGTCCCCACTTTCGGCTCCATTAGAACACTGTGCGTCGGTGCCGCGCCAGTTACAGCCCTGGTGTTGGCATACATCGGAGCTCAGCTACTGTTTACGAGGAAGTAGACAGCTGTGAAGTTTAGCGTTGGCAACGTTTAAAGGGAAGGATGTTTTCCATACATGTAGGCTCAGGGACCAGACCATAACATCTATGTTACCCACCTCGCTCTGGGTGTTTCCTTTGGCGCCGAGCCAGAGCTGGGACAGCACGTTGGTGACCAGGAAGGGTGACACGGCCTGGTTGGTGCCGCGGTTGGGAGTGACCTGGCGCAGCAGGGGCAGGTCTAGCTTGTTGGGTACGGCGGCGTTGGCGATGACGAAGGCCGCCGTCAGCGTCGCCCACAGGCGCAGCACTGTGGAAAAGGTGTTCATCGTTAGCACTTGGCCTGAATTGTTGATTTATCAAGTTATTTTATTTTATTAGGGTCACTCCCATCAGGCACACTTGCCCAATTACAGCGAGTATTGGCGTGGTTGTTAAAGGGAATGTGGCAACTTTGTCGAATCCTGGAATTTAGTTCAATTAGGCGTAATTTTAGCCGAAAATAATGAAACCACTCATGATTTCTCTGAAAAAATGTACAATAAGCTCAATATTTTTATTTTTAAGATACTCCTCTAGAAAAAGAAATAAATATCAGCCTGTGGATGATGTCACGATCTGGCAACCACTACCATACTTGAAAAGCTTCAAGGGCTTCAATTGGCTGATGCTCATCGTGACGTCAGCATATGTCGTCACACCAGCAGCTCACAACAATGGCCGCCCGGCGGGGGCTGACGAGGGGGCTGGTGTCAGGTAGGTTTTAGCTTTTTTCTACGGAAATATCGAGTTCCAAGACAAATGATGTATGGAGTACTGGCTCTTCCAACTTGCTTTACAACTTGGCTATCTCAGTTAAAATCACCTTATGAAGGTGCCACATTCCATTTAACACGCGCCCCGCTGGGGGGCGAAATTCGCCCCCTTCCTGGTTTTCCCCAGATAGCTCAAAAACAAAGAGACGCAGGACAACGAAACTTACAGTACCTTATCCCTGATCAATTTTACACATCTGACCAAATTTTTGAGTTAAGGCCTTGTCAGGTCAAGGAGCTATCCAGGGTCACGTGACCCGACCTCAAAACCTAAAATTACGAGTTTGAAGCAGCGCCCAGAGAACATTAGCAAACCGATCAGTTTGAAACTTTCACAATATGATAAGGTCATCGAGGTCTACAAATCTGCTATCTCGGAATTTCGATATTGTTGACCTAAAGTGGGGCCAATTTTTGGTCACCCCATTATAAGTATATGGTGAAAAATAGAATGGACTTGTTTTAAGTAAATACTGGATAGATAAAGCTGAAAATCCTCAAACTGTCTATTCTTACTACGACTTTGACCATAAAGTTGTTTTTTCTAAGCATCTGACCTCTCAAAGTTGATATCAGGTCACGGGAGCAGTGAGTGATTTTTTTGCAAATAACTTCTCACTGAATTGAGATAAAGCTCCCATTTTGCTTGCATTGTGCTTATATTGTCACGGGGAGTCGATTGATATGCAGCATGACCATACCAGGTAACTCTGTGACCCTGACCTAGGTCGAGGTCAGGTCATTTCGACTATTTGACCTAGAAAGGTCATATTATACATCATTCGATTTTCCGCGATGCGAGGAATCCAATGATGCATAAAGATTTTCTCTAGCTCCCCTGAGGGCAGATCTAGAGAGGGACACGTACACTGCTCTGTTGTAAGCCTATGGAGCATTCTTTGACCTACGCTGACCTCAATATTGACCTGACATAAAAGTTATTTGTATAAAATATCTTCGTCTTGTC
The DNA here is from genome assembly GCA_034440635.1 of Lepas anatifera. Classification (NCBI taxonomy): domain Eukaryota; kingdom Metazoa; phylum Arthropoda; class Thecostraca; family Lepadidae; genus Lepas; species Lepas anatifera. The sequence goes on from JAOTON010000032.1 coordinate 95,480, forward strand.
AAGAGCTTTCGAACGCCGTCCGTAATTTTCTTTTTAGCTTTCGTGGGGAACGAGATACGGAGGGGGCGAAAAACGCCCCCCAGCGGGGCGCGTCATGCAAGGGACCCCAGCGGGGCGTGTATTAAAGGATCCTTTAAGCCGGGTCAGATCGGACATGGAAGGCAGTCTCCCGCCGTGGGAATTGAACCTACGTTAATCCATGCTACCGATCTGAAGACGTGCAATGAAGTTCGTGCTATGTAGGGTTTTCAAATCACGAAATGCGGTCCTAGAACCATAGTGGGACAGGCTGCGGGGATTCCTGGAGGCTAATCCCTCCAAAGATTTGTGGCCTACTACAGAAGGTTTGAGATGAATGTCGAGAGGTAATGTGTTCTCTACGGGATGTCTAAATTTTCAGATAGATCGGGTTAGCGCAATGGGATGGATTAACTTGATTTCGGTGTTTTGCGTGATTCTTTATTTTGAATGTGCCCTGTCTGGAGTTTAATATAAAATAAATTACTTCTAGGTCTGCTAAGGTTTGGAAAGGTGAAGCAGCTCAGATTCAATCGCTAAACAATTGTTCCAATCTGTCGCGTGTCAAGATGCCAAGCCATCCGTGCGTCCATGATTGGTTAAATCGAGAGGAGATAGGGATGCATCAGATTATAACGTTTTGACGGAATGCTTCGTTCGCTTTGTTCTTGTCTGGTCCCAAAGCTGTAAAATTAACATAAAAGGGCGAATTCCTTACCTGTGCCTGTAGCGGCTGGTTCAAGATCTGAGGGAGAGGTATGACGGTAGCTCTCAGCTGCTTCGCCTGCGTTGCTCATAATTCTGAGCATGTGACTAATTTATGAACCTAATGGACCATCGATCCGAAAACTTCAAGTTTTTTTACTGTGACAGTGCAAATGTGTAGACGCTTAAGATCAACTCACCCGCCAATAGTCGCATGGTTGGTGTTATGTTCTAGAGCGTGTGGCGTTGCTTCGGCGATGGTGGAATCTCTATAACTGCCACCAGAACAGCAGCAAATACTGGCGTCTGATACCTTCCCACACCGAGCTGGTAGGTAAAATACAAAGAACTGGGAGCCTTCAACGTTTGATTAGGTCAGACTGTGAACTTTGAGGGTGACAGGTGAGCTATGATTCAACTTTGTTCATGTACCAGTTTGTAAGACAGTCAAGAATAGGCCGCTATGAGCAAACTCGTTGAGGCACGTGAGACAATGTTTGATATAAAAAGCACTCGTCGCCGTTGCGTTGTGCCTGGCTGGGAAAGGTGGTTACTTTTGTTTCTCTTGGCTTTCCTATAAGCGATCGGTTCACTCTGCAACTGTACCATCCATTTTCATTAAAATTAACTGTTTTGAGTTACTTGAACCCTTTCTGTCCACAAAAGTATATGAAATTTGTATGAACATTCACCTGACATATTATTTATAATATTCTTAACTTCATTAGATATCTTACTAAATCTAAACGCACCATAGAAGATAATTCTCGGTTTGCGAATAGATCTTCACTAAATACTGAACCATAGTTCCGCTCCTGGGAAAGATACTATCGTATGAATTTAAGAAAATTTACCCCATTTAGCTTTTAGAAGTCAGAAAGTTAAAGTAAATCGTGAGCTGTTTTGGAGATATTCCGGAAAGCATGAGAAGTGGGCCGAATCTGCCTCTGACAGAAATGGCATTAATTGCTATTCTCATTTTTTCTCTGCAACGCCATGGATTTAATGGTAAGGCAACCCGCATACTAAGGGCAGGAGGTTTCGCCTCACCAGCCCCCCGTTCCTTCGCCATGGCCCTTGTGCCTAATCAAGAACCAGTTCTTATGGTAAACGTTGAGGGTAGCTGGAAGGATATTCTGGGGTCCCGAAGATAAAAAACTGTTAAAATTATTTTAAAGTGCAAAGCGTTGTGGTAAGGCTATAACTTATAGTGAAAACTGGAAAATTACGTAATCGTTGAAAAACGTTTCCAATATTTCCGTCATATATCTCTCGAGTGATGTACGGATTTGGGCACGCCCGGGTTAGACTTGGGTTGTATTTGCGGATGATGTTTCAAGCAGATGAGATGTCAAGAATGGGTCTGCAACCAACTTAGAAGAATGCGTCGACTATGGTATTCCTCCTAGTCCACGTAAGAAAGCAAAATGAGGACGGTAATGTTCGAGTATGTGCTTTCTAGTTGGTTTTAACGTACTGAGCTTATGACGTGCGACCGCTGGTCATCAAGCGTTAGTAGGTGCCAATACCTACCATAGGACTGGAAAATCCACCTGTGTACGTTTTGCATTGTCATTGTGTTCTAGAAACGTGGGCTATACTGGTTTTCCCAGCTCGCGCTGGGTATTTCCCGTGGATCCGAGCCAGAGCTGGGACAGCACGCTGTTGGCAGGAAGGGTTGAGATTGATGACGCAGTCGGGCATGAATTCGCGGTCGGCGACAGCGCCCAAGGCTCTGTGAATGGGAAAAGAAAACTACAGGAAAACAAACTTCCAAGTGTTGAGACCTTTGGGTTTATTTGTTTCGACCTTTCATCGCGACGAGGCATGTGCCCTTAGCCAAGAAATCATGCCTCACACGCTCCGCCTGAACAACGGCCGTGCAATAAGCAAGCTCACTGAACCCCCTGTGAGGGATCCGCCACCCAGGCGGAGAAGAGGTTCAGCTTCTGCTTGTTGTGGTACAGCACGGCCAGGAACGGGCGGTCCACGGTGAAGTCCACTGGCGGCGGGGGGAAGCTTGAAAGGGAAATAATCGAAGCAGCGACTGCAGCTGCAGCCTCCGTGCCCTCTTCGTTGACCACCATGAAGACCTTATGGATGACGTTACTAACCCTCAAAGGCTTGTTACTAATGCCACTGAAATCTGCTTGTGGCGTGAACAGCCGCTTAATTCCCAGAGAATTGAGGGAATATGTTAGCTCGTATTCGGTCTCTATTTTGAATTTTGGCATTGTCACAATGACATCTACGTAGCTGTGACGTATGCTATTGTATATCTTAGTAATATTGAGAGCGCTCATATCGTGATAAAGTTTGTTTATGGCTGATTGTGACCGCTCTAAAGGTCGGAAGATCAGCAAGCTGTAGTTACTGTCACTGTACGGTAAAGAAACGACATCGTAGTCTTGGAATTTGTGGTAGAGTAGGTTACTGTCCAGTTTCATCATAGCAACTTCTTTGTCTCCTGTTGCTGCCAAGAACTTCCTTGGAGGCACTGCCTCAAATTTGTCTTGCCAAGTTGCCTTGAAATAAAGTGCTCCAACCAGAACCAGCGCCACATTTTTGAGCGAGTCTTCACTCACCAGGTTCGTAATGCGGTCACGCGTTACCCTGGCAACGTCCTTGTTAATGGACTGGACTGCGCCGGAGACGCTCCTGAACCTTTCAACGTCTTCGCCGTAGACATCTGCGATGACACGCAAGAACGTAGACTTAACGCTAAAGTTGTCGCGTAAATAAACTCTGTTGAAGAGGGCTGTGGTAACGGACGACTGTTGAGACAGAGCTGTACTGGCGGAAGTGTAGCTGTCCAGTTGATCTCTCCCGCTAATGCCGAGAGCGCCGCCAATCTAACAGGAAGATACATGTAATTGTAGACGGCTCCCGATGTTAGAGTTCATATCAGTTTATTTTTCTTCACCACGGAACCAGTTTGGGCTGTGCTTGTACACTTTAGCTCTGCTTGTATTCGTATAACTCGAGTCGCTGCTTTTCGACTTATTTGCAGTTAATGCTGGACAGCATGGAGGTGGGGGGGGGGGAGGCCTGCTTGCTTTTCATGCGGATGCCTTGGGTTCAAGGTCCGACAGATTCGCTTAACAAAGAGTATTTAAACTTAACAGAAACCATTCTAAGACAGAGAGAGAGAGAGAGAGAGAGAGAGAGAGAGAGAGAGAGAGAGAGAGAGAGAGAGAGAGAGGGAAAAAGAGGAGAGCTATATAACTCTGGCAGTCGGTGTTTCAGCAAGTCCCAGAAGATATTATTTTAATCACTGCTTTATAAAGCCCAGAGGTCGAAAACAAACCTCTTTTTGTGTATCTCCTCTGGCGCCGAGCCAGAGCTGGGACAGCACGTTGGTGACCAGGAAGGGTGACACGGCCTGGTTGATACCGCGATTGGGAGTGACCTGGCGCAGCAGGGGCAGGTCCAACTTGTTGGGTACGGTGGCGTTGGTGATGACGAAGGTCGCCGTCAGCGTCGCCCACAGGGGCAGCACTTTCAACATAGGTGCCCGGGTTATTTGTGGCTTCACCTCAGTATGAGTCTCTTGTTTTCTGTATTGCATTACAGACCAGGCTTCTGCCACCGTAACATGGACCAGCTTTTCAACCGTGAACCTAGAATCTTCCGTAGCTTTGGCCTGTTTCACTTTTAAGGTATTCTAAAACAAATATATAGATTCGCATATTTCGCCCTCCTTCCATACTGCAAGTTAAGTCTGCATCTACTAGCATTGAAATGCTGACGCTTTTATATGGGTCAGCGCGTTTATGTCCGCTGACAAGTTGTCATCGAGGTTTAGAACACATCAGGGCGCGTATTGGTACTTCGGTCAACTCATATTTTGTCAGACTTACTGGTTTGGAGTGGCATGTGTCTCAGTTGTCTGCCACTGGAACGGTCGCAGTGTCTCAGTTGTCTGCCACAGGTGCGGTTGCAGTGTCCCAGCTGTCTGCCACAGGTGCGGTTGTAGTGTCTCAGTTGTCTGCCACAGGAACGGTCGCAGTGCCGCCAGTTCTGATCTGACGCTTGTGATGGGCTTCGTTATATATACATAGACAGATCGCTCCCGGACAATGCTGGAAAGCGATGATTCAACGGGAAGTTCTGGCGGGGTTCGTTCTGCTCCGACTACCGACGTGTACCGGCCACGGCCACTGGCAACGCGCTACGTCGTGCAACATCATGACACCGGACTCTGGCTCATTCTGAATGGGTTGTATTTGTTTTATTTTTATTCATTTATCTGAAATATTGCCCTTGGGACGACCCCGTTAAAGGGCAAAGTACTGGATATAAAACAATGGAACAACATAAAAACTGCGACATTATGTACACGGCAAACAAGCAGAAGCTCTGTAAGAGGTTTGATATGATGCGTAACAAAGCGGTTAGCCGGAGGTAAACTCAAATTTTCAACATCATAAGTTCTTACCATAATTTGTTGGCCGTTCCCGAGGCTTATCCTAGGAAATCTCACCTATGACGAAGCAGCTGGGGCATTCCACGACACATCAGGCAAGCGATAACGCCCTACATATCAGATTTGGATGAAAACTTGCAACAGGGGTTGTCCAGGGCGCCGATTAAAACTTTGACATTTTTAGCTTCTTCCGTCCGGTGGATTTCGAGTTATGGCCTCAGTCAGTTTTTGAACCCAACGAAAACCTTACTTTTCTAATACTTTTCTAAACCTTAATAATTGTAATTAAATCTTTGAGACTAACCATGATAACTATATAAGATTAAAGATGCTGGAAATCGTGAAGACTTAAATGAAAATTTTATGGCGTCAGAAGCTGCTGTAAGAATTAAGCTTAAAAGGCCACAGCATGAATCAGCGTCCTAGAGAACCCCTTAGACAAAGTTTAATCAAAATATGAGGTATAGGGTCTTATTTTGAGATTTTTTGGTCGTTCTTTCGTGGAATGCCCTAGCTTACAATAGGTCTGTAGGGATTCTTAGAATACGTTATTATGATATATGTACTTCCGAACATATGCATTGGTGATATGTTGTTAATGGCATTTGTATTGATCATAGGATATGGTTAAATCGATGTTATACTTAGATATTACAGATGCAAATTGAGAGGCTGATTCCGAAGGCTGCATTTTTTTTGCAGCGAGCCCATTATCTCTCAATCTCTATTGAAATCGTTGTCGATGGTGGTTCTAAAATGAAGTTGAGTAGGGTTTTTGCAGAATTTCGGCTATTGGGATCGCTGGCTTTCACCCTCAATCCCAGTTCCTGCTCTAATCATCGAGGCATCGTGCTTCCGCCGACAACTTGAACATGTTCATTCTGGAATCAGATATCCATGTTGTTACTGCTGGAGGCAATGGTAGAGGCTGATAAGTCAATATGGCCCTGGATTTGAGGCCAGCGGTAAAGACAGAAGAGTGAAGTTCTCCAACGCCTTTTTGGGAGTTTACACTGTAGCCGAGGACGTAGACAGTAGTTAAGTCTAGCGCTTGTGACGTTTAACCCTATTTCCGGCAGGGGGCTAATATTGCCCCCCTTCAGGTTTTTTGAGAATATCTCCGAAACGGCTTGCGATAGAACTTTGAAACTTCCTGACTTTTCCTAAAACTAGTACAGGCAGGTTTTCTGAAATTTTCAAGATTATATATTTACCAGGGGCGGAGCTATGGCTGGGTTTTTGGGGAGGTTCTATCCACAAACCAAGTATTATCGTATGCGATGGGTTTTTTGTAAAAAGGAAGTCTGTGATCCTGATACCAGTTATATGGTTTTATTATATCATTTTTTATGTGAGATGATAGTGCATTCACAATTGTCACTATTTGTATTCATCAGGGGCGGTTACAGCAGTTCAAAATGGGGGGAATGTTATCAAGAAGGACTAAACGTTAGTAAGTGAGAAGACTGCTTACAGCCGTGCCAGGGCGAATACAATTGGGTATATGAAAATTCAAAATAGTTATAACCCAATTCTAGATTACCAGAGGCGTGTCCAGTCACTACACATTTTCAAAATGTATATTCCCAGCCAGTATCACCGCCGCGACTCAATATCGTTGTATATTGAAAATGTGTTTCCAATCACCCCCACCCCCCCACGACGAGTCCTTGATCTGCCTATGTCACCCCCTTTCCCAGAGCTGCCATGGGAGGGTAAAAATTATCAGAAATTAAATTTAAACTAGTCGAGGGACTAATATACTCATGCATACCATTCGCATATTGTTGGTATGTATTTTACCCCACTGTTTTACCTTACTGCATCCGCCTCTGATGAGTTTTTCAATTTTTTCTCATTTATTTATGTGTCAAAGATGCCAAGCAGTATATGACGGCCTCTAATCCGCGTAACAAAAACTTTTTAGGTTGTATATATTTCCCCTCATAGTCCTGGTCCTGGAACTGCCATTGAATTTCGAATTTTTGCGTAACTCGATTATATGAAAATTTTGGGTCAATTATTTGTAAATCTGAACTAGTTTTGTGAAAATCGTACAACAGAGACAAGGGTTATGGAAAATAAAAAAATACACAAAAATTGTATATTTTGCACGACCTTCTCTAAAAAATAAAAATTTTGAAATTTTCTTTTTTCAAAATAAAGTTTAGCAGCAGAGGAATCTATGGCACTTTGAATTTTCAAAATCGGCCGGTTAGATTACGAGATCTTAGGGGGTCCGATATTGCCCCCGCCCTTGCCGGAAATAGGGGTAGCCGGGAGCCTGACGGAAATAGGGTTAAAGTGAACGTAAACGTCACTCAGATAAAGCCGATTTGGACTTTTTTCCGTCAGAAACCATTCATTTTTATTCAAGATTTAGTTCTCCTCGACAAGGGGCATAGACCATGTCCTTCATCTTTAAAAATCATGAAAGAGTTCGTAGTGGGGAAGTGTATCATGATGATAAGAATGAATATACCGAATCAGAATATAATTAATATACCGAATCAGCACATTTTATGGGATATAAGGCGCACAATAGTGTTGACAAGCTTTGCGGCACGGTAGGTCGCCGCTAGGCTGGGAATCCCTGTGTTTGAAATGTAGTAACTCGAGAACGGAAATGCTAGGAACATGTGGTTTTTACAGGATTTTCGCTGAAAAACTAGTTTATTTGCCAAGTGACTGTTCATAGTTTGATTCCAGCACCTACTCCACAGGAACTAAACAGCAGTTGTTTCCTTTTTCTTGAAAACTCCAAAGCGTGGGCGCCGGCCGAGAAAAAAACTAGAAAATTGACTTTTCGACACTAGATTCGATATCAGCAGGTGCGAGTCGATTAGGAATCGACTGATCCCAAAGGATTATGTGTAGAACACAATTTCCAAGAAGGGCTTCCTGCTGGGCAATCAAATCAGTGCACCCCCTCCCCCACTTTTCGTCGAAGAAGTTCCCAATTTCAGCCAAATTGGGGATAAACCGTACAATTTTGCAACAAGTCGACGTGAAAAGCCACGGCGAGTCCAAGCAATGAGGTTCTTATTTAACCATGAAAAACTTTAATCCACTAATACCAGCTTTAAAGTACCCAAGTTTCTCTCGAATGTTACTAGTTCTGCTATTCTTTTCGAGAGAGACTTGGGGAAATACTCAGTAAACATCTTTTGCATTCATTTGTAAAGCAAAGAACAAATGGAGCGGGGAGTCGTGCGACCTTCAAGTAAGATATTAACATACATGTCCCAAATTTACAACTGGAAAATTTGTAGTTTGGTCGCATGGGTACGGAAGGGCACTCCTGCTTACCTTTGAAATGAGTAGTGGGTTAAAAAATATATTTGTCATGTTCACGCACAACAGTGCCCATGGACCAAAACGACGTACATTTTTTTCAAATAAATCAACTCAATCACTGGTGTCAAAACGACGGAGTTGGTTTTTTGCACGGTATGGAATAGATGGTCATATTTAGGCAGAGTGGTTGCACCCATATCCCGCCGCGCCGCACTGTTCGTTTCGGCCGAGGGCGTCGGAGCGAACGCGGCGCTGCGTCCAGCTTTGTTATTCGGCTCCACGCTGGAACGCAGACACCACTGGAGGCGGCACCCGACTGCAGAAGCTTGAGCTTATGCCGCGCCCCTCTCGGAGAAGCAGACACGCCAGCTTTGTTCGGCTCCCTTTGTCATTAAGCTCGTTTACCAGCACATTCGCTACAGCTATAGCGCGAGGTTTTCAGGACGCGTATACGCGAGAAAATTTATGATAATATGCGCACATGCAGCAGTTTGGACAAATAGTTATAAGCACTGGAATGGCATGATTAAGCTTTCCTCGGCATGCAACGAAATTGGTATTTACCCGCATTGCCTGTTGAAGGGTGATTAAATAAAAAATAAGAGTTTCTGGCTCTAGAGGAAAAAGTTTCTTGTCATAAGCGGCTTGAAGATTGACTGGCACCCTCACTTTTTTGCCAGTGGCGACGGTTAGGCCTTCAGCTATGGTTTTTGTACGTCACTGAACCATCGATCCACTCAGTTTGTGACTGCACCTGTCGCTAAAGGTGATGAAATCTCGCCTTCTGCCTGCCTGTGCGGTCTCCCGGTCGGATTTATTGTGACGTCATCGTGGCGATTTATTGTGACGTCGCTAAAGGTGATTAATTTTCTCGCCTTCTGCCTGCCTGTGCGGTCTCCCGGTCAGGTTTATTGTGGGGAACCACCAATATAGCTTAATCTGCGTCAGACCCGGCTGGAGAATAGTTCAAGTTACTATGATATAAGCCTGAAGTAAAAATTATTCCAGCGGATATTATTCTACATTGATGCTCGTCGCTTTTTATTGGGGACGTGGGTATCACTTTTGAGCATATACCGATAAACGGTTCAGATAATAGTTGACGGCGCGTTGGAAAAAGATGAAGCCTTTGCTGAGATGTGCGTGCCGGTTGAAGTTGAGGCGGAGCTGGATTTCCTCTGGTAATCCTTCATGTGTCGTCCATCGGCCGGGAAAACAGCTCAACCCCGTCCGCAGACTTCCTGAGCACCTGTTGCGTCAGCGTAACATGACGTTCTCTGGCTGAAAACGGCGCCCACCTGTCAGATGTGCCTTTTGCTCGGTGGGTGCCTCGGTGTCGACATTTTACGGCGAAACATGCTAGCCGTCAAAGACTGGTGGTTAAAATGCCGCCCCACAGCGTGACATTTTCCCGGGCCTCGATGGGAAAGCGGGCCATAGCAAGCGATGCTTCTGTCAGAACTGTCTTTTGTATATGTTTGCGTTCCCTTTCCCGGGAACATCTTTTGTGTTAGTAGCTAGTCCCATTCAACCAACGCACTCACATTATGTACAGAGCGGAATTTTCGCCATATAGCCCTGGTAGCTGAAGCGCCCTAAAACACCAACCAAGAGCGGAAGTTTACATTTACCGGCACCCTTACAGGGCATCGGCACTGCAAAGCGTTAACCTAATTTCCCTAGAAGCAAGCAGGAGACTGATAGCTGCATCTTTGTAATGCTATATCTCATATTTTTCTGGTAAGTGGTCCCGTTGGTGGACTCGTTGGTCCATATTGGTGGACTCGCTGTCATGCCACCGTTCTGTCACCGTCCTGTCACATTTTGACCGTCATATCCCCTAGTCTCAACTCAATCTCGTAATCCCGTGAAATTTCCATTTCAACGCGCTTTCGCGCCGGTCTCAGCCATATCCAACATGGCGGTGGACACGGTGCTGACCAGTGTTGCCATCTTGCGGCAGGACGGCCGTGCGTCGCTGGATATTAACGACAACGACGACGACCCAACACCTCGCGACGACGGAACCAACAGGCACGGCACGCGCTGCGCAGGCGAGGTGGCCGGCATGGCGGGGAACACCATCTGCGGCGTCGGCGTGGCCCCCAACGCCAGCATCGGAGGTCAGAGAGAGAGAGAGAGAGAGAGAGAGAGAGAGAGAGAGAGAGAGAGAGAGAGAGAGAGAGAGAGAGAGAGAGAGAGAGAGAGAGAGAGAGACAGAGACAGAGACAGAGACAGAGACAGAGACAGAGACAGAGACGGAGACGGAGACGGAGACGGAGACGGAGACGGAGACGGAGACGGAGACGGAGACGGAGACGGAGACGGAGACGGAGACAGAGACAGAGACAGAGACAGAGACAGAGACAGAGACAGAGACAGAGACAGAGACAGAGACAGAGACAGAGACAGAGACAGAGACAGAGACAGAGACAGAGACAGAGACAGAGACAGAGACAGAGACAGAGACAGAGACAGAGACAGAGACAGAGACAGAGACAGAGACAGAGACAGAGACAGAGACAGAGACAGAGACAGAGACAGAGACAGAGACAGAGACAGAGACAGAGACAGAGACAGAGACAGAGACAGAGACAGAGACAGAGACAGAGACAGAGACAGAGACAGAGACAGAGACAGAGACAGAGACAGAGACAGAGACAGAGACAGAGACAGAGACAGAGACAGAGACAGAGACAGAGACAGAGACAGAGACAGAGACAGAGACAGAGACAGAGACAGAGACAGAGACAGAGACAGAGACAGAGACAGAGACAGAGAGAGAAACACCAAACTGCAGACTCCGTCATAAAGGAAAGGGACTGGATGTACTGGCGGCTTTCCAACTGAAGGAGTATACTTCCACTCTTATTTTTAGTTTTTACTTTAATTCCAGCAAACAAGCGTCACAGATGGAACCCTATGGGTTTCATTTATGTCCCAAGGAATTTTGTCGCTGAAACATGGAAGACTATTTAGCTCTCGCCCCAGTGGACCTCCGATCCACCACCGCCCCCGTGGGGGGGGTGAAATTTGAAGGCTGTCGAAGCGTCCTGAAACATTTCTGATTGTGGTGAAACGACTGTATCTGAAGCAGTGGTAACATAGCTGTAAAAATTGGACTCTTGGGGATGGGTGCCGACCCTTTTAATAAAAAGGGTGCTAACGCTACAATAAAAACATATAGCCCACATGTTTCCACCTAAAAATACATCACATGTCGTGTTAGAGACCCGGTAGAACATTACATCCTTTCACGACATCTAATGTACCCAAACGTTTTGTCCTCAGAGTCTCAGTATCCAGGGTAGTGCTGCCTCTTTGCATTGGTCCCTCCTGGTCTCTGACTCAGCCCACTGTCTGCTGCGCATGCGCAGGAGTGCGGATGCTGGACGGTGGCGTCAACGACTACGTGGAAGCCAAGGCGCTCAGCTACCAGCGGAGCTACATAGACATCTACAGCGCCAGCTGGGGGCCCGAGGACGACGGCAAAACGGTGGACGGGCCCGGGCCTCTGGCGCGGAGAGCCTTCATTGAGGGCGTGCTCAAGGTACTGAGTGGCGCGGGGACGGTCAGACCAGACCGGTACGCTGGGAAAGGCGGTACTTCACCGCTGTGGCGGGGTATTGTGGTGTTTGGCCTTTCGTTTTTAAATGGACCGTTTTTGTAGTGTATTGTTGAGCGTGGAAGCGCGATTGCCGACGTTATCTCGGATGAGACGGCCCTGCGTGTTGGAGAGGTGTGCTTCGATGGCTGTAGAAGTAGCGACATCTTTTGACTAAGTGTAGCAGTTCGCATACGTGCCAGTGCCGAACTGTGGCGCTAGTATCGATACCAGGAGCATCACCGCCGTGATAGCCAAACTATTTTCGCTCGCTGAGCGCATTGTTATCGAGCGACCGTTTAGAATCTGCACTTTTATGTTTGCAATTTTGGTATTGGTACCTTTTTCCCCTTGTCTTGGGATCGGAGTCTGATCAGTCAGTGTTTCCGCCAGGGCCGTGACGGCAAGGGCTCCATCTTCGTCTGGGCATCTGGCAACGGTGGTCAGTACGTGGACAACTGCAACTGCGACGGCTACACCAACAGCATATTCACCCTCTCCATATCTTCAGCGTCTCAGGCAGGGTGAGCGCCGATCCGGACGCTTCCCCAACAGTCTCGGCTGGATAGCTGGTCCCCAGTTCATTTTATGTAAAGATGCCACATTGGCAACTAGCGCTGCAAGCTGTTTGCTATAGGGTCTTTGAAGTTGCATCAATCTTTCAGGTCAGAATCGATTCGTACACCAGTGGATAGCCGGCAGTGCCGTATCACGTGGTCTCAGTCTCTGCCTGTCTCGGTGGTTCAGGAAGAAGCCGTGGTACCTGGAGGAGTGCGCGTCAACCCTGGCCACCACCTACAGCTCTGGGACGCCGCTGCACGACAAGTCGATCGCTACCTGTGACCAGGACGCCGCCCTCCGGCCCTCCCGCATCTGCACCGTCTCCCACACTGGTGAGACGCGCGGCGGCGCGCCGAGGCCGCTGGATGGGTGGAATTGTGGCGGCGGATCCCGGGCATTGGGGCTGATGGCTAGAGATGCACTCGATTCACGGCCCGTTTTTTTATTTTTCTTTTTCATTCTTCTGGATTCCGAAATGTATTATGCTATATGTTCCAGTGATATTTTGGCGTGGGTCACCGTCTTTTTGGTATTGAATCCCGAATGAAACTGAATTTTATATAAAAAATTCATCCTGAATGAAAAATGAAATTCCGAATGAATTTTTCCTGTTTTTGAAAATAAACTCGACTCTCTGGTGAAATCTGTAGCCAAGCCTGGGTCTTTGCATATGGTCCGTGGTCCCAATATGTGCGGTTGGTATTTTTTTTAATTGGTTTATGTTTGGAACCTGTCCAGTGCAGTTTTTCACATAGTAAACATGCTAGAAACGATTTGGAATATGTTGCAGGCAGGGTTGGCAGGTTTTTGCCACTGGGTGGTTTTTACCGGTATTTACCATGGTTAAAACCGGCTGGCATAAACTAGTTTTTGCCACTTTTTGCCACTTTTTGCCACATTTTTTAAGCACGAAAATAATGAGTGAATTATTATTGATGATACAAAAAATATGTCTTTTAGCCCTAATGCCTAAAAAGGTCTTCAAATCGGCGTTACCCTTCTACTCCCTTTGAACGGTGCAGCAGCGCTGTTCGGCATCATAGGAGTTCCTCATCGCTTAGCTGTTTTTTCGACTTTTCGCTGGTAAGAGCCAGCAAGAAATAAGAAACATTATTTAAATATATCTTGAAATCCTATGGTTTAGGTCAAAGAATGGTTAACAGCTTATTTGGAGTTACTTTTCAGTCTCATTACGATACAGCAATTGACTTCAAACTAATTCCTAAATGTGTATAATGTATCAGTAATGTATTTGTGCTCCCGCTGTTTGAACGCTCCTAGCCGCACAAAGCAAAATAATCAGCACCAGCCATTGAAACATACGAAACCATGTACGCTATAGCATCAATTAGCATGCTAATGCTTGCATGGGCCAAGCGTATCTATAGATAACCGCCTCAATAAAACTTTAAAGTAGTTACACACAGCACCAATAGAAGAGAATATTCAAGTCCTACGCTTTAAAGATCTTCCAAAGATACCTTTACATAAAGGTGCATTCAAGAGGGGATTCCTTCACGCCCGAGTGACGTTACAAGGGCGTGGAGGAATTCCTTTACCTTGGGCCGTGTGTTAAACTGCTGCTAATGGCACTGCCGCTTACAAATTTGTGAGAATACACGGTAATCAAGTTTATCCTAAATGAATAAATAAGCATTTCATCTTCGATTCTTTGCCTCTTTTTGCAACAAATTTTGATATTTAATCACTAAATTTTCCCGTGTTATATGTTACGAGGTGTGACGTCACATCCGGTGATCTGCGCTCAGTACTTGCTGTTGGAGGGGGCTGTTAAACTACAACCCCAGCAGCAAGCACGACGAGCCCAGGGAGCAGGCACGACATGTTGCTCGTATCAAGTTATGCATAGATTAACACGCGCCCCGCTGGGGGCGAAATTCGCCCCCTCCTGGTTTTCCCAAGATAGCGCAAAAACGAAGATACGCAGGACAACGAAACTTACAGTACCTTATCCTGATCAATTTTACACATCTGACCAAATTTTGAGTCAGAGTCATGTCGTAGTCAAGGTCATGTTAGGTCAAGGAGCTATTCAAAGTCAAGTGACCCGTCCTCAAAACCTAAATTCACGAGTTTGAAGCGGCGCCCAGGGAACATCAGGAAACTGATCACTTTAAAACTTCCACAATATGATAAGATCATTAGGGTCTAAAAATCTGCTATCTCGGAATTTCGATATTCTTGACCTAAGGTGGGATCAATTTTTGGTCACCGCATTACAAGTCTATGGTGAGAAATAGAATGGGCTCGTTTTCAGTAAATACTGGATAGATAAAGCCGAAAATACTCCAGCCGTCTATTTTTACCACGATCTTAACCATAAAGTTGAAGTTTTGAGTATCTGACCTCTCAAAGGCCATGTCAGGTCACGAGAGCATAGAGTGATTGTTTTGCCAATACCTTCTCACTGAATTGAGATAAAGCTCCCATTTTGCTTCCATTGTTCTTATATTGTGAATAACTTCTCACTGAATTGAGATAAAGCTCCCATTTTGCTCGCATTTTGCTTATATTGTCACGGTGAGTGGATTGATATGCAACACGATCATACCAGGTCACTTTGTGACCCTGACCTAGCTCTAGGTCAGGTCATTTTCACTATTTGACCTAGCAATGTCATATTATACATCATTCGATTTGCCACGATGAGAGGAATCCAATGATGCATACGTATTTGCTCTAGCTCCTGAGGGCAGGTCTAGAGAGAGAAATGTACACTGCTCTGTTGTAAGCCTATGGAACCTTCTTTGACCTATGCTGACCTCAATATTGACCTGACATAAAAATCATCTGCATAACATCTCTTCGTCTGGTCAAGAGCTTTCGAGCACCGCCCGTAATTTTCCTTTAGCTTTCGTGGGGAATGAGATACGGAGGGGGCGATAAACGCCCCCCCAGCGGGGTGCGTCATGCCAGGGACTCCAGCGGGGCGCGTGTTAAATAACAGGCGCGGATCTAGGGATACTGAGCTTTGACTAAAAGAAAACCAGGTTGAAACTACATTTCCTCTTATTCCACCCGGCATCGCACCCTTTTCTGGAAAAATCCTAATCTTAGTCAAGATAGGAGAATATCGGATGTTTTTATAACAAGCCGGTGTGGAACGCAACGAGGACCCCAGATTCGAAAAGCTTTCTATCCTAACGTGGTAAATTTCTTGTTCGCATGAGGTTGAATTTTGGCTGGCCCCCTCATTTTTGCAGGTGGCGACGCTCATGATATCAACGCTCATTTTCAAATTGCATATAATTTTTTCCTGAGAAAATCTATTACAAAAAGCTTCGTTTTACTTTTTACAGCTACTTGCTCCCGATCACGCTCAGCTCGAACGGAATTTTTTAGATATGTGGTTAGTGGAAAAATACTAGCCACGCATGGTGCCGCCTGAACGACGTCCTTTTAATTAGATATCTCCTGTTTGCGTGAAGAAAATCTCTGATCACCAAGAAAGTAAAATAATACCTGCAACACGACAATTTGTAGGAAGACGCTACGGAAGATCACATTTCCATTGAATCTTGTGATTTGATCTGTAAGCGTTCCATTAGCAGTTAGGAGCTTCAATTGCCCACAATAATTATTTATACCCGCCCCATTCTGCCTCAGATCCACCTTCACCCACTTCCAAATCCCAGGGCGCTGGGTTGGGAGCCGCAACTGAACAAGTTGGATTTTTCACTCGATTCTGTGTGGTATTATTTTACTTATTTTCCCACTCACTTTTCAAGTGGTGCCTTTTCAGCCGAATTCAATAGCCCTGGTGTCTATGAACTCATCAAAAGTATGGAACTAAAAACAATTTTAGTGGAAAATTCATTTCTTTACTGTAAATAAGTGAGGAATGTAATAGGGCTTTAATTGACTCACAAAATATTACTTGAATATTCCACTCGCCGACTATATTTCCCAATACGAATTGTACACTCGGCATCGAGGTGCAATACCAGTTTCTGGCACACTGGTGGTGGGGACGGTGTTTAACGCGCGCATTGACGGAGGTCTGAGTCACTTTCGCATTGACAGGGGGTACCCGCCGCCCCTAATATCTCAAGAACCGCGCTAGATAGCGAAAAAGTAAACGGCGTTCGAGTACATCCAAGTGTCTATCGAAAAAATTTCAACCTTTTTCAGGTCACATTCTAGTTCACTAGAGGTCAAAACATGTCACCATAGAGATAACATGTAAATAAAGGTTTCAGTCATTTTATCTGTGCTGGTAAAGTTAGAGCAAAAATGTAGGCCATTGGAATCCTCGCAGCAAGCCGAATCGAATGATCTGTAATATCATCTTGCTAGGTTAAATCAGCAATTAAAGAACCTTGACTTCCTTAGAATTGAATTTTACAGCAGAGAAAGTCAAACGCTTTGCTTGAATATCAAATGTCATTAGATTATCGGTTTCTGAATACCTACGACCTGAGGAGGGTTCAAAATATGCCATTCAGAAATGCCACTGTTCTGTTTGCTCAGTCAGCAAAATCGACAAACTGCTACAAAAATATACCAAAGGCCCAAAGCCGACGCATATTCAGACATTGGAACCTGAGTGCCCGTCACTAAAAAAGAATAAAGGTAGGATTTGGCAATGTTTGAAACCAGGCTGATTTTCTAATCTCACATTTCCACGTTTTCAGTGATGTACGTCTGGTACCTACGGATTAGAATTTATCACTTTTAACATTTTGACATTTTCCAGAGTTTTGGTGCCAGCTGGTTCTTCATAGCATTCTGAACCATGATGCCTAGAAAATAAAATAACTGCTTACACCAGTCTTGACCAGAGATCACGCCAATGTCATCAATTACTTCATATTTACAACTGCTCCATGGCCTTAAAATGTCTTTCTGGTCTATCATTGTGAGTTTAAAGGTTTTTGCCACTTTTTGCCAGTTTTGGCCACTTTTTCCTGGTAAATACCGGTATTTACCAGTTTATGCCTGGCTGGCATAAACCTAGTTTTTACCGGTATTTTGCCAACCCTGGTTGCAGGAGTCTGATCCCCTGGCTTTTATCCCTTGCCATAAGTCACTCTCAGCCCTGAATCTTGATGTTCCGATTCATTTCAGTTCTATTCTGTTTTTGCGTACCCGCATAAGAACCAGTGAATCTGGCAGGTTCGGCCGCCTGTATGCGGCTGGGATGCTACTGCAGCGTGTCTCCTGTCAGCTCCGACGCCCCTCTTTCTGTCAAGTATGTCGACCTCAGCGCCCCTGGCGGCGTGTTCTGACTGGCGGCTCCTGTCGGGCAGGTACCTCGGCGTCGGCGCCTCTGGCTGCTGGGCTGTGCGCCCTGGCGCTGGAGGCAAACCCCTGGCTCACTTGGCGTGACATGCAGTACATCGTGCTGATGACGTCACGATATGAGCCGCTGGCCAAGGAGAGGGACTGGATCACCAACGGGGTCGGCCGCAAAGGTGAGAGTATGGAACTGCGGCGGATGTTGGTAGCTGTTGGAGAAAATATGTGGATGGTTAAGCGACTGTGGCGCCGTGGCAGCTGTTGTAACTGAGTTGAACTTGGGAGGTTATAGATGGCGCTGGCCAGCTTACATTCTGCATGTTTAATGTGTTTTTGTTTCAGGTCAAAACCAAAAGAAACCTCCGATATTTTGTCTTTTGTGATGCCTGTTCTGCATCACTGTAATTCATCCGTCGCATTTGTGTTTGTCTGGGACTTTGTTTTGCATTAATGTTCAGAGGATGGCACATTTTTGCGTGACTTGTCATTTTTGCTGTGTTTTGAACGTCCATTCTTGGTCCCGGTCAGTATTTAAGGGTGGGAAGTCCTCTGCGCCTTCTGACCCCTACTTGCTTTTCAGTGAGTCACAAGTTCGGCTACGGTCTGATGGACGGCGCTGCCATGGTGGACCTGGCCAAACGCTGGAAGCCAGTGCCCACGCAGCACATCTGCATCACTCCCATCGACAGTCGCACACGGTGAGGACACGCCCGGTGACGTCATACTGGTGACGTCACACCCTGGTACCAGCTGATTAGTGGCTTCATGAAGTGCACAGATCAGTCTAGGGATTCGGAGCACCCTTGAAACCTTCCGTATCAGTTTTCAGGCTGTCCCCTCCGTTTGTGGAATGGAGGGGCTGGCAGAAAAACGTATTTTGGGGAAGATTGTCTACAGCTGGCATCTTGTTTTAAAAGTTCTGGTTAAATTTCAGTTCCAGCAAGTTTCCCGACCATCACCCGAGGATCTAGGTTTCGATGTCCTCAGTAGCCTCGGTACCTTCGAATCCTCGGCGCGGTGGTGGTGTTTGAACATCACCTCTCGAGTTTTCTCAATGGAACCAGAAAACGGGAGTGCGAAGCTCCGCTGTACTTGGCACGCCTTATCGTTGATCCATTGCACCACAATTTTAAGTTTGGTTCATCTCGGGTCCGGTTACCAGGCCACCTCGAAAATGTTTCAAGTGCCAGTGAAAGCAAGTTTAATCAATTGATATGATATTCATATCACATTATGGACCCACCGAGTACCACAAACTATGGCAAGATGATTTTTCATGTCGATAACCTGGGGTCAGGCGGGGGTTTGGTCAGGTAGCTCTCCATCGGAATCGCACGGGAAAAAGGGATTTGACTGAACAATACATCCTATTCCATAAAGACAGCTGATAACACATTTGTATTCCTGAAATGATAGTATCTTAGGCCACTCTCTAGAGCACGTTGTTGCAAGTTTGAACCTGTAACTTTGCCGCCCCGGTAGCCCAGTCGGTAGAACGCTGGGCTCCGTCCCGCTGCTGAAAAATGTTGTGACAGTGCATGGTGAAGGCTGGAACCGATTCCCCTGAGACGCTCGCGCGCTCATTAGTTTACCCGACGTAGGTCGGCTGGCCTGAGCGGGGCGGCCGTCCCTGTGCTTTGTGGGACGTTAAACTCTGGCTTTTGAATTCACCTGTCATTGTGGGAGTTGCTCGTTCTGATGGTGAGGTCGGGGTCTCCGCGACAAGTCCATTGATGACTTCGATCCCAAAAGCGGAACTCGCAATAACATGTAGACAATTTATAAAACAGTAGATGAAAAATATTTGACGAACATATAGTTCTCCTGATCATTCGTTCCTGCTTATCCGATATTGTGGATGAAAAACGGTTCCAGGACCATCGGGGATCGCTCCTCATCGGAGTATTATGTCCAATTATCGGGAAGGCCTTTGTCAGAATATTTTTAGCGCCTCAAGCTATCTCAGGGTGTGACATGGCGTCGTAGTGTAATAGCTTTGAAAATAACATCTTCTGTTTATACCCTAATTTTTAAATCGTACCGTGATGTGTGTAAACGTAAGCAAAAGCTTCCGCCGATTCAATTCAGAACTTGCTGAATGCGTGGGATGTAGGATTTTTCATTCATTTGCTCCTGCATCTAAATGCAGACGCTGTGTGGAATCTGCCTGGCAATGTGCTGAGGACGTCAATGGCTCTATTGGCGCGCAGCTGCCGCCTTTCACTGGCTCTACATAATGGCCACGTTTGCATAAGCGCCAGCAGCGCGTGCGCTCTAAATATCCGTGCTGCGCTATAAAAAGGTGAACACCGGGGCTGGCGCGCCTCTGAGAGCGCTCCAAGCTCAGAAATAAACAGGCCCGTGCCCGGCCGTCTGGCGGCCGGCCTGTCGTTATACCGTGTCTCAGCGGCTCTCGGAGACACCGGCGGCCCGTCTCCGCACGGCCGTGTCTATCTGAAACCGCCGCCAGAGTCGAAACTCGGTCCCAGATACAGGTACACGTCGCCTCTCTCGGCGCACCATTCAGATGGGAAAAGTTGTGGGCGGCCGGTGGAACGGACAGATATAGACTTCTGAATGGAAGTTCTGCATAGCTGTCCCTCTCACTGCGTCTGTGCCTCTAAATAACAGCACATATAAGTATAGCATCTTACGAGCGAATTCGGTGTCTGTGAAAGAAGATTGAAAGTCGAGGGATCTATTTCTCAGTGCAGTGCCGGAAGTCGTGGTCAGTTTGGGACCTCATAGCACGCTTCGGCGGAGAGCGGTGCCCCTCTCTCTCTCCTCCCCTCCAACCAACCCTCTCTCTCTCTCTCTCTCTCTCTCTCGCGAGATGTGTGAATGGGCGGCGAACCGTATGTTATGACGCCGATTTGGCTGCCATTTCGAGATTCCTTCAATTTTTGGCTTTTCAGAGGTGGAGGAGTGGAACGCGCTGTGAGATCATTGGATTCAGAGTCGATTCTATCACTACCCGCCACT
Organism: Lepas anatifera; assembly: GCA_034440635.1. Lineage (NCBI taxonomy): Eukaryota > Metazoa > Arthropoda > Thecostraca > Lepadidae > Lepas > Lepas anatifera. The sequence goes on from JAOTON010000032.1 coordinate 116,332, forward strand.
TACCTTCAAGTTCATGGATCAGTCCTCAAAGTTCGAGCACGTGTGTCCTCTTCTCCGAAGCCTCCGATCCCAGCCATACAAAGAACAAACTTGTGCCCGGGCTGTAGTTCTATTTGCAGTTTGCTTGTGATGTCTGTAGGCAGTGGCGAATCCGGGGGAATGCCTTGTTGTCCCCCCCTCAACGGAAAAGCTCGGGGCAGAACTGTGTTTTTTGTCCCCTTCCCCCGAAGCTGTCGACTTCATTTTTGCCCGACTCATTTTTAGTTTATAAGCAAGGTCTTGGTGCTTCAACTCTCTTCAACTTCAAACAGAACCAGTCAAATTCAGAATAAACATTGGGCCTTTGGATAGCAAAAACAATGATATCGTGGCCACATCTTTCACCCTCATGTTTTTTTGTTTTTTTCGCGTTTGCTTAACAATTTGAGTTTACCCCCAAAGCCTATCGGCAAGTTAAATTGTGAGAAAATATTTCAACGCATCACGTTTTTTCTTTTGTTTTTGCTCATCGGATTTGGTTTGTTCCCTCCCCTCCAACCTATCGGCTAGATCTGCCACTGTCGGTAGACATATATGACGAGTTTTCAGCCACATTTCGTAGTTCGCGTTGCGAAGTGCCCCGCTTAGCAAATTCATCTAGCCAGCCCTGTAAATATAGACTTTTTGAAACAATTCCTTCATTAGAAGGCAAATACCGCAGTGGTGCCCTTCTTGTTCGGATAGTGTCTCCCCCAACCAGGCCCCCCATCGGAAATGCTAGATCCGCCTATGCCCAACACACACACGCACGCTAGTCATGTTGGTTTTCTGGTTCGTTGCCGGCGATTATTGGATCGTGTGTGTGTGTTTTGCCCTGATTCTGGCCAACAGCGCCCGGCCTCTGGGAAGGTGCGACCCGCCAGTTTGTCCGCTCCGTTCGCTAGTGCTAATTTCCCCGGGGCGTCACGCTTAAATGTACGGTCAAAGTGGGCCTTCGACGTTTACCATTAGCACTCTAACGTGTCTAGGGACGCAGTCGTGTGTGTCATAGTGTTGCTCTTAAAGAGGCCCTGCAGCGTGCGCCACCGAATATTCGAGGAGGTAGCGGTTGGTTTCAGCTATGCTTCAGCTTCAAGTATCTTTTTTGGGGGTGCTCAGGCTCTCCTAATGAAATTCGGACTTATAAAATATATTTTGAATTGTCGGGTTTGTCATTTTAATGACTTGAAGTTAGCATCGTACGCTTGCACATTTGTCTTGATCAACAATTTTTTTTAAATATGATTAAGACATCAAGATCAAGATTTGAAATATTATAAAGACATAAAACCAATATTTGAAGATGATAAAGACATAAATATGAATATTTGAAGGTGATAAGACATAACCGAGGAAAGTTGTTCATACGTTAATTTTTAATAGTTGTGCTTGTTTTGCTGCGTTAATATGAAAAAAACTATTGGATTAGTTTTGTGCATTTCAACAGGTCTGTAGGAAGGTTGATATTATAATTGTTTACATACTATCGTTAGCCATATAGTGTATTGTGTCTGAGGGCGTGGGCTATAGTTGTCTGTTCTTAATGATTATTATTAAGTAAATGACGTTTCAGTACAGGCTAAACCATTTGCAGAGTTCTTAATTTTGTCATAATGAACCACTGATATTATATTAAGACTGTCCGACGGAATGCAGTTGTAGCGTCTAAGGATGTTGCATTGATGTTGCGAATTATCCTTTGAATGTCAGGAAAGGAAATAGTTATTCCCAGCTTTAGCCTAAAAGGTGCGCAATGTCCAGGCTATGGCTTCTGTCTCCTTAACCCTTGCCCCGGTGGCGGGTACGAGCCACCTTCGCCCTGGTGGGGGGGCTAAAAAAGGACCCCCACGATCTCAAAAACTAAGCAAGCTAGAAAAAAAGCGCAAAACGGCAATCAAAAGCTCTTCAAAAATGATATCGAAAATACTTCGGTCATTTCTTTTGTCAGGTCAATATCAAGGTCACCAGAGGTCAAAATAGGTCAAAATCGCTAATATGAGGTGTACCTAAGAAACCCTCATATATCTCAGAAACTATGATAGCTAGAAACATTTTTAACACCATTTGAAAGCTCCTGAGATGCTCTTTCATTAAAGTGGCATTCATTTTCGTGTCAGGTCAAAGCCTAGTAGCGAGCTACAGGTCACTGAATATTGGGCATATTCTTGGGAATGTCCATAGCCACCCATGCATAAGGGCGTTTACTTTTTCGCTAATAGCTTCCAAACCAAACAAGATAAAGCCATAGCTTATGCACCATTGCAATCCTCTCGTTAATACGAATCGAATGATATTTGATATTGCTATGCCAGGTCAAATTTAAGAATTTGACCTGACCCAGGTCAACGGTCTGACCTAAACTTGGCCTGGTATAGGCATGATATATATCATTTGACTTGCAGTGACTATACAAACACTTTGGTGACAAAATAAAAGCTCTATCTTAGTTTATTTAAAATTTATAGAGTAAAACACCAAAAATGCTTATTTGACCTAAGGTGACCTTTTACAGGTCACAAGTCAAAATGTTTGGCATCAGCTTCAGAAATGGGCTAAGAGCAGGTCGTAACGGATCTTTGAAGATGATTCCATCCATAGTTACTGAGAAAAGCTAATCTCGTGATTTTCCCCATGTATTTACAATGGGGAGGTCATGCTCTGCACATGACCTTAGGTCACCAATATAAAAAAATCCCGGAACAAATCTTGTAGCTCCTGGTGAGCCCAATATGTGGTATGAGTTTGAACTTTATCGATTAACTCTTCTTTTAGTCATGCGGTCCTAATAATTTTTTTGAGGTGAGGTCACTTCACCTGGCCTGGTGGCCTGACCTGATATGACCTTGAGCTGAAATTATCAGGAAATATGTAAAAATGATGAAGGAACAGCTAGACAGTGCGCTGCGCGTCGCCGTTTTTTTGGTCGCTTCGGAAAAACCAGAGGGGGGTCTAAAAAGACCCCCCACCCGGGCGAAGGTTAAATGCATTATTACACAATCTAATGTCACACGTATTTTCAAATTGCGAAGGGTAAATGGTCACATCGCGAGCATCGGGTTTAAACAATATCAGCGATATGAAAAGTTTACAGATTTCTCAGTGCTGAGCCGAGGAGCACTATTATAGGTTGATAAGATGTTCAATGGCCTGTCTCCTCGAATCCTGGCTGCAAAATGGAGCAAACTTACTGTGATTATCTCTTTACGACGCTTTTGATTTTACAAAGCAGCTTTTTTCAACGCAAGGTAAGGTTAAGAATCCGTCATAATACTCTGAGCCTTATTTCCTTTTTCTTACACCCCTGTCCTTGCTTGTCTGACTTTCTTCAACAAACACCTAAGAAGCCCTGAATGACATCCATTTTTAGAGGCAGATTCCAAATCTTATCCACGCCTTTTTCCTATTTCTCTATGTTTGACGGCTTATCCATAGCCCTGTCAAACATGTCCTCATGGTGTTGTTTTTGGTCGCATGCTGTTGCCACGCAGCCGACCCGGTTAGGCCCGGCGGCCCTGAAAAGGAGCAAGCTGGCTCGAAACCCTTCACAGGGAGAGTTGGATTGCTGGTTTAAGCCAAATTTTGTTGTGTTTGGTTGAGAGCGGATGGGTAGATGTGCTATGCAGGATAATCCCCGAGTTTGTCGATTGTGTGTAGAGCTCTGTCCCTATTGTTGTGTTTCCGCCATGTGTTCTACTGTGACTAGCGTATCCAAAGAGGGTACCCCGCCACCACCACCCGTGTGCTCAATGTTCAATTTAAAGTGAGGATACGTGCTGTTCATATCGCTAAGGAATTCATCCAATGCCTCCTGTTATGTTGTGTTTTCTTGAGGTCAGATGAGCGGATGTGCTTTTTAGGATAATCCCCACAGTGTATCGATAAATCAGTGTATTTGCTCCGTTTTGTGTCCAGACCCGAGGATGCAAGCTATTAATCATGTTATCAACTTAATAGCAGTGTCATCATTTGACTCCCTATATAATGTATGGGGTGGTATATATAATACGTGGTATGATAGTACGTCGTATTTAAACGCTAATAGAATGCCGGTGCCCACAGCATAGCTTACGGCATCTATTTTGGTGCAGAATGACATAATTGACCCAGGATGTTTCACCGCTAAATGCGTTGAACGTTCCGGCGGTGTGTTTCAGACTTTCAGTCGAAGCCACCAGTGCTACTGGTTTGCTGGGGCACCGGGTCATTCGTTCACGAAGTGAATTATCGCTCTGGGTGTGGAGCGTAAATGGCCCTCGATCATCTCCGCCTTCGGTCTGAATCCTTCCCAGTGATTGCGTTATATCTTTTGAAAACTGACTCGCTGACAGATAATTATCTTAGAGGAAGCTTGAACCGCCCTTAATGTGGTAGTGGGGATTTAATTACCTCCGTTGCTTGAAGGTGGGAACTATGCTTTTCAGAAGGAGTTCGTATTCGTTTTTGTCTGCTCCTCGTGGTTTCCAACGCTCAGTTCTGACAGATTGATATCTGACCTTCCGAGGAGATTGAGGCGATGTGGTCAGCCATTGCTGTGGCGTTGTCGACGGGCTCTTTTTATAGGAGTGTGACGGATATTTGCACCTCGCTGAGTCTCCGTCTTGTTTGGAAGCGAGGTAGCAGCCTCGTGACAGTGACGCCGTGACAGGCTGGAACATCTTCAATGTGTGCCCAGACTCTCCTCTGATGTCCCTTCCCCGTCCTTTGTCAGGATGATCCCGAACGAGCACGGAGGCCTGCTGCGCGTGCGCATGGACGTCACGGCTTGCCAGGGTACCCAGCAGATTGTCAACCACCTGGAGCACGTGCAGTGCAAGGTGACGCTGACGCATGTGCCACGCGGCAACCTGCGCATTCTGCTCACCTCCCCTTCGGGCACCGTGTCCACCCTGCTGTTCGAGCGGCCTCGCGACGTCACAGGAAGCAGCTTCGACCGCTGGCCCTTCATGTCGGTGCACTTCTGGGAGGAGAACCCGCGCGGCACCTGGACACTGACCATCAACAACACGCACACCCGCGCCAGCAAGACGGAGGGGGTGCTGAAGGAGTGGCAGCTGATTCTGTACGGCACGGAGCAGGAGCCGGTCCGTCTGAAGTCCGCCGACTCCGATCAGGTGAGTGCTTTGTCATCGTGAGTTACGCCTAGCCAAGTCCCGTAGTCGGCCGCTTCCTATCAACTGAGTCTCAGGATTTCCAGCCTCCCCGTAGTCGCCGACGTCTTTTCGTATGAGACTGGTGACTTCACTACATCCAAAAGAAGAGTGAGGTGACTCTTCTTTTATAATGTATCTATAGATGAGTCATATAATCGCCTGTCTGCTACCAGATGGGTTATGATATTGCCTGTATCAGTCTAAGTGGGTTCCGTCGGGTCTGCGTAATAAGGTGTGGTTCATCATCGTCGACTTCTGGGCAAGTGGGTTGCGTAATCCGTGTATGACCAGGTAAATCCCGCAGTCGCCTGTCTCTAACCAGGGGAGTCCCGTGGTCATCCGTCTAACTCGACATGTCATGTAGTTGCCTGTTTCGGTTCGTTCGTGGCCAAGTGTTAGATAGTCATTGGATCCCGTGTCTACGTTTTATAACTGTGCTGCACAACCGAACATTTTCCCACTGGCTAGATAAGTGCGCGCAAGCTCTTTTCGCCGAAATAAATATTCCTTCCATGGCTTGTCATAAGATAACTGGATCTCAGACGTATTGTGCATGTAAAGGGCCAGTCTTTCAAAGCATACCGCTTTCCTTCATTGGCTTGATTTGCCGTGCGTCGGAAACTCCTGGGAGGCTCTCGGATGGCATAGATGAGGGTGATTCATAACCGATAATCCTCCTCACTTATGCATGCAGAGATCGTTATTCTACCACACCAATCACGAAATGGGTCTGCGCTGGTCAGGCCATAAATCCCCCGCTGGTTGCACCCTTAGCAGGTTTATTGAGGATGATTTTGGAGCATATCGGATAATGGGCGCTAGTCTGCCCAGTTCGCGCTAGTTGGCCTTGCGACTGTGGGTTGAAGTTTTTTCACGTTTTTGTGTTTGAAAACGTGGTGTATGCTTGAGATCGGACTTATTGCGCTCTGGCATCAACTATTTATTCCATTATTTTCGAAGTCTCAGCTTAATCCTCGCGCGTATTCTGGTTTTCGCCACCTTTGTTCGTAGCGGGGTGTAGCTTCCTCCGTCACGATTGGTCCCCACTTGACCTAGAGCTTTGCGGAAATAACCGGCTTGTGGTTTGTAACAAGACCATGTGGTTATTACCAATTGTATGACCTTACGTCATGCATTTTCATGGCCTGGGGTCATCAGGACATCTTCCACGTCGGGGCGAACATTAGATTCTCTCGTGGCCAGTTCTGCCATCTCGCATGCCATTGATCAAAATAACTGGTAAATGATCACATCGAGCGCAGTGATGTAGTCATCAGAGTAATCGGGAGGCATTTCCATTTAGGTTTGTTTATCGTGGAAATATGTGTCACGTCTATGTGAAGCATGAGGTGGGGTCAGTGGTCATATCATATTTGGGGTTTTAATGGGTCAGAGGCTGCTGATGGACGAAAGTAAAAGTTGTCTGAAATGTCTTGTTAGTTATCACAGATATGAGGAAATTGTATGCGCTGAATTCGAACTCAGCGCTTATCATTTGTTTCTACATAGCTCCCGAAATTTGGTTTAACCCCTCCCCCAGCGGAAATGTAGGGAACATGGGACAACGCCCCCAAATAGGTCACCAAAACGTCAAACAATATCAAAACAAATTGTTAAGGATTACTAGAGGCCACCAAAGGTCACACTAATGACAATCGGGGTCCTAGCATGTCTTACATCCAAGGTAAAACGTGTTAAAGGTCACTAGAGGCAACCAAATATCACAATAATGACAACCGAGGTCATGGCATATCTTACATCTAAGTCAAAGCATGTTAAAGGTCACTAGAGGCAACCAAATGTCACAATGACGATCATGGCATGTCTTACATCTAAGGTAAAGCATGTTAAAGGTCACTAGAGTCAACCAAATGTCACGATAATGACAATCGAAATCATGACATGTCTTAGATCCAGGATATTTCCGTAGGAACGCCGTGTAAAATCTAAACTCAATAATCTATCTAACACGCTTCGCGAAATCATGTCATAGCCTGGCTACCTGGCTTTCTCTAAAAGGGTGAGGGTTAAGGTTTCGCATTACGGATTCAGTTAGGTCCGAGTGGACTCGCACTCATCTTGAGTGGATCTCTTCATTTGCTTGATTAAATCAATGCAAGAGCGACATTGCCAACTACTACACATACCCGCGGACTGCAAGTCCCCAGGGGCCTGTTGACCGGTCCGCCCCAGTGTGTGCCTCGTCGCCGTCGACGTCAGCCCGTGTCAGTTGGCTCCCGCCCGTGTCTGCCGACCTCGGCTTGTGTTCGTTCTGTTTGTTCTGCTGAGCCTGAGCCCTGTGTCCGTCTGTGTCCTCTCACCCATGCTTATGTTGACTCCTCGTGTGTTCATGGAATGTTGCTCCATGTCCGTTGCGATGCGTCCTCTGGTCCTGGACCTCTGCCGACCCTAGACCGTGCCTGCATTCTCCGGCCCGCCTGTGTCCGCCGATGTCCTTCCGTGCCCGCTGATGTCCGCCTGTGTCCTCTGATAGCTGTTGCTGTTTGTTTGTTTGTTTCTTCTTTTTTTGCTTGGGGCTTACCAATGCTCCAACAACGAGGGTATGTGGATTCGAATGGGAGGGGCCACTTACTAGGCTGAAGCTAGGACAGAGTGCCTAAACATGCGTCTGGGCGGGCTCGATCCCGCTACCCTTCGCTCATTGCTAAGGTCACGTGATCGAGCCGAGCGCGCGCTAGCCTGCTGCGCCACCCAGACCCCTGCTGATGTCCGTCCGCGTCTGTTGTATCTACTGTCCACTGACGTCCGTCCGTGTCCACCTGTGCCCGCCGATGTCCTTCAGCGTCCCTTGTAACTGATTTGTCCGCAGACGTCCGCCCGTCTCCGCTGATGTCCTCCTCTGTCCGTTGTATCTGCTGTCCGCCGACGTCCGCCCGTGTCCGGTGATGTCCTCCACCGTCCATTGTATCTGCTGTCCGCTGATGTCCTTCAGTGTTCGTTGCATCTGCAGTCCGCCGATGTCCGCCCGTCTCCGCTGATGTCTCCACTGTCCGTTGTATCTGCTGTCCGCTGACGTCCGCCTGTGTCCAGCAGTTCGGCACGGCTTCTTCAGTCCATTCTCCTGTGGTGAGTCGCAGCGATACGTCGTCGGAGCCGCGTATCTACTGCAGCCGCCAGTGTGTGCTCAGCTGCCTCAACCAGCCGGCCGGCGTCGACTGCAAACGCTGCCGCGAACGCTACAAAAGGTCCGTAACCCGCTCAGCTGCGCCGCGAACGCTACAAAAGGTGTGTAAACCGCTCAGCTGCGCCGTGGACGCTACAAAAGGTGTGTAACCCGCTCAGCTGCGCCGCGAACGCTACTAAAGGTACTTAACCCGCTCAGCAGCACCGTGGACACTGCAAAAGGTGCGTAACCCGCTCAACAGCACCGCCAACGCTACAGAAGATGCCGCCTGATTAGTAGCACTGCGAATGCTACAAGAGGTGCATAACCCGCTCAGTGGCACCGCGAACGCTACTGCAGGTGTGCCACCCGCTCAGCAGCACCGCGAACGCAACAAAAGGTGCGTAACCCGCTCAATGGCACTGCCGAACGCTACAAAATGTGCGTAACCCGCGCAAAAGCACCGCGAACGCTACAAAAGTTGTGTAACCCGCTCAACAGCACTGCGAACGCCACTAAAGGTGTGTAACCCGCTCAACAGCACCACGAACGCTGCAAAAAAGGTGTGTAACCCGCTCAACAGCACTGCGAACGCTACAAAAAGTGTGTAACCCGCTCCGTAGCACCGCGAACGCTACAAAAGGTGCGTAACCCGCTCAACAGCACCGCGAACGCTACAAAGGTGTGTAACCCGCTCAGCAGCACCGCGAACGCTACTAAAGGTGTGTAACCCGCTCAATGGCACTGCGAACGCTACAAAAGTGTGTAACCCGCTCCGTAGCACCGCGAACGCTACTAAAGGTGCGTAACCCCCTCAACAGCACCGTGAATGCTACAAAAGGTGCGTAACCCGCTCAGTGGCACCGCGAACGCTGCAAAAGGTGTGTTGCCCGCCTGTCAGTACCGTGAACGCTACGAAAGGTGCGTAACCCGTCCCATGGGGCCGCGAACGCTACCAACGCAATGGTGCGTATCCCGCCTGGTGCGGTACTCGGTGCAGATGCTCGCGCTTACAAGCGGGTGTCCTGATCGCATTTGCAAGAATGGCGGGCTGTTGTGACCATAGACGGTATGTGAGACTTGCTCTCTGCAGTGAGCCGGAGATTGCAGCTGTAATAGCGCGGGTAGCGCCGTCGTCGGTGCCTAGTATTGTCTTCTAATTGCATCTCTTTCCTTCCTTCGCTCTTCCATAATCTAACCAGTCCTGTAAACATGTCGGAACTGCACCGTGTCGTGCTTTTTACCTCCCTCTCATTTCGGGGACTACCACATAAAACTAAGGAGAAATGCTGAAAACTGTGAACCGATGGGCTAAAAAGTTCCTCCCTCTGTGCAACCTGTTCCGTTTGTCTGGCCCTCTCTAACCTTCTCCTGAACACTTGTTGATAGAAACTGTTTGCTTAACGTTATCTTTCGGAAAGTTCGCTCGAGTGTCGCTTTGGCGGATGCACCATTTATTTAAGCGGGTGTTCGGGAGAAGTTAGGCGATGATATTGCTGTTTGCGATGTAAATGCGTGCTTCTGCGTTTGTTATGAGCATTAAGGACGGAAGTGGAGCGTCCTGTCTGGAATATTCCAGGGCTGAATGGTACGACTGTGTTGATAGGAAAGATGCGCGAATGACCCTCTGCACTGGTATGACGTGATCCACATGCCTGCCCCTGTCTGCCGCGCTTGGCTTCTTTTTGTGGGCGGTCTTAGATGGTTATTTTTGCGGGAAAGGACAGTCAAATTGTTTAGAAGTGTTTAACATCTCGATCAGGAAAATACGGCATTCCTCCTCTTGATGAGCACCCGGCTTTGTTCGGCCGACCGAGGCTCAGGGCTCGCAAATAATTCCTCCGTTTGTGGGTAGTTGTTTTTTAGCTGCTCGCTGGCTACCGCACCTACAAATGTTCTTCTTCGCTCTAATAGCTACGTCTTTACTGACATCATCGTTCAGTCAAACTGTACACGTTCAAGTCATGAGTAGCCCCTGGCTGCACCCGCCTGTGAGCGCCCGTGACCGACTGACCGACTGTGACCGCCCGTGACTCTGTGACCGCCCGTCACGCCGCCTGTGACCGCCTGTGACCGCATGTGACGGCCGCTTCCCTGCGTCGGCAGTGACTGCAGGCGCAGCTGCCAGGTCGGCATGTTCTACGGCGGCACCGCCGGCTGCCTGCCCTGCCACAACTCGTGCGGCTCCTGCTTCGGTGGCCAGCAGAACCAGTGTGTCGACTGCGCCCGCGGTCACTACCTCATCACCGATCTCAGCGTCTGTGTGGCCGCCTGCCCCGACGGCTACTTCAGCGGTCAGTGAGCTCTCTCTCACTCTCACTATCATTCCATTTCACTCACTCACTCACTCACCCATTCATTGTCACTCTCTCACTCACTCACTCACTCACTCACTCACTCACTCACTCACTCCATTTCACTCGCCCACTCACTCACTCATTCCCTTTCACTCACTCACTCACTCCCTTTCACTCCCTCCCCCTCCCTCCCTCCCTCACTCACTCACTCACTCACTCACTCACTCACTCCCCTCCCCTCACTCACTCACTCACTCACTCACTCACTCACTCACTCACTCACTCACTCACTCACTCACTCACTCACTCACCCACTCACACACCCACTCACACCTGGCTGCATCTGTCGGTTGTTTTATTGGTGTGCACTTGCTCTCGCCAACGCTGAATTTTCGTTGTGATTCTCCCGCGGTGTGTGCCTTTGGAGCCACCGGCCTCCTGGCCAGCGCCATCCTAACAACTACCCAATCACAGTTACCGGTGCCCAGTCGCCCGGTTTGCTGCCGCTGACGCCCTTCTGTGGGGATGTCAACGACTGCTGCAGAAAATACGTCACGTGGAAGTGTTGTGTTGGAATGAGTGGGTCGTGCCTTTCTGAGGAATGGGACAAAACAATATGATGTATGACGTTGTTTTGGCCCGAACGGTTCGCTTCTTGTTGTCCAAATGTCTGCTGTCCTAGTTAATAGGGTGCCGCAGGCAAATGATTTACTATGCTGTGAGCATGAGTGGTTTTGCGGTTGTGATTTATTCCTTTGCGTTCCATTACCAGCTGGACTGAGTTTTACGTTTATTTGCAGGAAACCTGTAAACTGGATATGCCCATTGCCAGTGCGGAAAGGGGTTTCCCCCTTAAGAAGTCAGGTTGAAGATGTGACATATAAGTCAAATTTATTTCTGCTTGAATCATACCTGACTGGACGGCAAGGCCTTTCTGTGGGATTCACACACGGGTGACCAGTTTAGCAATACGTGCGTTCAATATCCATTTTAGTTATAGTTGTTCCGAGACTGTTTTCTGCTTCAAAGTAAAAATAAATTAATTAAGTGCTTGACTTAGTCGTAGCCCCATCGCAGCACTAAGCACTCATCATCACTATTTATAAATATTTCTTATTCATGTTCACCCTCCTGAACACATGCGGATATAAAAGGCCGGCAAATCTCATTAAGCCGCCCGGTTTTTTTCTTCAATTTTCTGCTGTGCCATCTTAAGCTTGACGTTTTCACCAAGGCTAGATTATTAACATACGCAATCATATAAAAGACTGATACTGATTTATTTTCATTGGTGAGAAACAGATGTACTGTATGAATCAGTGCAAGATCAGATCTCTTACAATGTTTCGTCGCACACGAGACCAGTGTGTGTCCTCCCTCCGCTGGAAACAGACACCAGGTCGCGCGTGTTGCTCGTGCAGCGTGCACGGGTGCGCCCGGACACCTTGCCTCGTTCTCGGCGTGGCCAGTCTGTAGAGCAGGTTGTTGTCACCCCCGCTGCGGCCCTCCCCGGGGACCATGTCGGCCAGGTGTGTCGGTAGTGACGCGCTGGTAGTGTCTCTGGATCAATCATGCCTGTGTGGTAAACCCGGTGGCGGATCCGGGGGAGGGGAAACAAGGAATTTTCCCCCAAAACGGAAAAGCTAGGGGCAAAAATATGTTTTGCTCCCCCCCGAAGTGGTCGACCTCCTTTTGCCCCGCCTCCTTTTTAGTTTATCAGCAAGATTTTCGTGCTTCAACTCTCAACTTCAAACAGAACCAGTTAGGCTCAGTGTAAATATTCGGCTTTGGATAGGAAAACATATCTTGAGTCGATATTTTTCACCCCGTGACGTTTTTTTGCTGTTCTTAAATACCCCAAATTCTATCGTCAAGTCATATTGTTGGAAAATGTTTCACTACGTGACTTTTTTTGCTTTTCGACTTAGGTTTGCCCCCCCAAACTGACCGGCTAGATTCGCCACTGGGTAACTCAGCGTCTGATGAAAACGCCGACGTCACACTGGCTGCGGTGTCGGAACGAGTAGAGCGGGCGGTTCTTTCTAGCCGCTGCGGTATCAGCGGTGATGTGGTGATTGGTACTGCCTTTGCATTATAACATGAAGCTGACGAGTAATCCGTTCTGTTGTATGTGCTCTTATGATGTTGGACACGCCAACGTTACTTGCTTCAGATATCGCTTCATGAGTTGGTACATAATTCAGATAGTTACTGGGATGGAGGAAAAAAGTTTCACTCGCGTGCAGTTTGGCATCGATTTTAGGGGATATGAACCTGTTGCGGATTCAGCTGCCTCAGTGGCAACTTTAATCCGTCCACCTCTACGTTATATGTGTAGACAACGTGCTTTGCATATTATTACATTATGCGGTATGAATTTGAAAAGGTTAGGATTCCTGCGCAGTTTGTTTTCTGCGTTGTACGGGTTTCCGACGCCGATTGACCGCGTTTCATCTTCAACTACCGGGCTGCCGTACTACCGACAGCTGTGGCCTGATTGGTCCAAATTATGGGAGCTGCCATTATACCGTGACGGCGGCGGCGATTTGGACCAATCAGGGCTCTGCTGTTGGTAGCGTGTGAGTCCGGTAGTCAAGCATGAACACACGTGGTGTGTTTGCTTGTTCACTGACGGGCACCGCCCCGGCGCAGCGGTGAACAACACCTGCGAGGCCTGTGGACCCCACTGCGTCTCCTGCGAGGACTCCAGCAACTACTGCCTCAGCTGCGCACCCCACCTCATCCTGCACGAAAACCAGTGTGTGGCCTCCTGTCCCGCTGGCACCTACGAAGTCAGCCAAAGGTCAGTTCCACCGCGCCTGGACGGAGGGGCAGGGGTCAAAGCTCGGTTGGAGCAGTGGTTTCCCGTGCCGTGGATCAGGGCTCGATCTCAGAAAAAAGTTGGGACCTGGAGGCGGTATTCTGACCTCGCCAAACGCTGCTGTTCGGTTCGAAGTATTTTCAGAACATGACGAGCAGCTTGTAGAGAGGTATGGTGGACTTAGACTGCGGCCTTGAATTAACCCACTGCGCCCAGCCAGTATGTTGTACCCTGATTTCTCTCGGTCTTGTTTGGTGTCTCCCACTGACGCCCTCTAGCCTCTCTTCGAGGCCACTGTCCATCTCTCATTTGTTGTATCTGCCCTGCCTCCTCGTCTGCCCTCCCTCTCTCTCTCTCTCTCTCTCTCTCGCTCTCTCTCTCTCGCTCTCTCTCTCTCGCTCTCTCTCGCTCTCTCTCTCTCTCGCTCTCTCTCTCTCGCTCTCTCTCTCTCGCTCTCTCTCTCTCGCTCTCTCTCTCTCTCTCTCTCTCTCTCTCTCTCTCTCGCTCTCTCTCTCTCTCTCTCTCTCTCTCTCTCTCTCTCTCTCTCTCTCTCTCTCTCTCTCTCTCTCTCTCTCTCTCTCTCTCTCTCTCTCTCTCTCTCTCTCTCTCTCTCTCTCTCTCTCTCTCTCTCTCTCTCTCTCTCTCTCTCTCTCTCTCTCTCTCTCTCTCTCTCTCTCTCTCTCTCTCTCTCTCTCTCTCTCTCTCTCGCGCTCTCCTCTCTCTCTCGCTTCTCTCTCTCTTTTCTCTTCGTTTCTCTCGTTTCTCTTCTCGTCTCGCTCGCTCTCGTCTCTCTCGCTCTCTCTCGTTTTTTTCTCTTCTCTCTCTTTCTTCTCTTCTCTGCTTCTCTCTCTCTCTCTCTTCTTTCTCGCTCTCGCTCTCGCTCGCTCTCTCTCTCTCTCGCTCTCTCTCGCTCTCTCTCGCTCTCTCGTACATCACCCTTCTAGCCCTATTTATATGATACTGGCGCCTCTGAATGACGCCCCTCCCCATACCCATTTCGTATGTCGCCCCGCCCTGACCCCCTCTCGTCTACTGTCCCTCCCCTACCCCCCCTTGTCTGACGTCCCTCCGCGAAGCTGTCTAGTCTGACGCCCCGCCCCATACCCCGCTCGTCTGTGTCTGCTTCATGTCGTCTGACCTGATGTCCGCCGCTGCCAGGTGCGAGAGATGCGCCCCCGGCTGTAAGACGTGCGTGGGCTCGTCCGACAACACCTGCGTGCTGTGCGCCGCCGGCCTGGTGCACCAGCAGGGTCGCTGCGTGCCCGCCTGCTCCGAAGGTAGGCCGTGCGCCCGCTAGCCGGGGGGTCGCCGGCAGCGTGTGGGAGTGAGCGCTGTTGCTGGCGTGAGCCGGGTGGCATGCGCCGCTGAGTGGCTGTGGCTCGGCTGGGCTGCTGTGGAGAGAGGGCGCTGGTGGACCGGCCGCCGACGCTTGTCTGAGCTTGCATGGGCGTGTTGGATGTGCTGTGGGAGACGAGGGCTGCCGGTCGAGCGGCGGCCGACACGAACACTCGCATGACTGCATCGTCACGTGACTGGTGGCCGTTAGCGTGCTTATGCTGAGAGCGAGATCACGTGACCGGGGCGACCTTGCGAGCTGGGCTTAAGAACGCCGGGAGAAGGCTAATGGACTTGAGCGGCGCTAGGGGAGAACGGATTCTAGTCAGATTCAAATTGCAGACACCACAAACGGTGTCTTTTGTCACCTGCTGATCCGTCCATCACATGATCTATTTGAGATTTTATGCTAGATATGTAGATAGCTTTAAACTCACAAGTGTTCCGTCAAATTCGTGCGTATATTTTGAATGTAAGTGCCAAAGCCTGGGGCCGTGGATCGGCAATAAATGGAGTGGAACTCAGACGGCCTGTGATGCGGCACGTGTGGAGGGGGCAACGAAGCCGGCGAACCGAACCGACCGCGCCTGCAAGACCGCACGACAGGTACGAACCCTCTGGCATGCGTGTGCTTGGGAACGCTCGCCAGCTGCTCTCACCTGGTTTTGTGGGTGGCATACTGGGTCTGTATAGATCAGCAGATGCTAAGCTTTCAAACGCTTTTCAACGTGTGCTCATTTCATGTGTTTTGTGTGTAGGCTGCCTTCATTAGGCTGTGCCTGCCATTAATTTCCCGTGCTGTATTCGAAGATAATTACTTCATGGTATTTGTAAAAGTATTAAGAATAAATCAGTGCAAAATGCCTCTGTGAACTGTCAGATCATGTGTAACTATTCTTAAGAATTTTGCTGGTTGTAGATGTTTACGTTTACCGCCCTTCAGTTTAGCTGGGCGCAATATGACCCTGATGTCGGCTCGCCCCTAAACCCTAACCATGACGATGATCAGTATGTGAAGGTGAAAAAATATCATGCTTTGCGTCTACCGAAAACTGCAAATGAAAACCTTCAGATAGTAAGGGTCCTAGCGGGACTTGAAATAATCTCTAATTACTTCAATACTGCCCTGAGATTGAACTCTAGATTCATAACCAGTTTGTTGTTCCACGAGCGTGTAAGCGACTAAGGAACCTGTATTCCTGAATCTCACAGAGGTTGGGTCCTATGGACCGAAAGGGGTTCCCTAGGGCCACTCGCACAGCTCTGGTCGGCCTATTTGATTTCAAATCGACGGTGTGCCAACAACTATGCTATTGTGAGTTTTTTTCCTTTCCGCAGTGGATTTGCCTTCCTGCTGCATTTGTCACCCTGCGAACTGAAAGCATAGTCTAGAGCCCCGTTCGATCTGTCAGCACAGTTTTGTCAGCAGGCCCTCTGACCTCTCCTCCAGAAAAGAAACATTTGCGCCATAATCGCTTCTAGTTTGTGCTAAGCAAAGGAAACTTAAACCTTTTTTCACCATTAAAAAATAGTAGGCTGCCGCTGCCGTGCTGTTACTGTTTTTCAGCAGCACAACAGCGGGCCGTCAGCCCGTAAAACCTCTAGGACTAGTTCCCGGGGAGAAGCTACAGTCCTGCGACGTAGGCGCAACGCGGCCCGCTGATTGAAGCTGCCAAAACTGTGCTGACAGATCGAACGGGGCCTAGGTCACAAGAATCCCAACTTCTTCCATAATCTGTCACCATCATCTGGCCTGTTAAAACTATGCGTGGTCTGGTCATACTATTGCCTAAAGGCTTCACAGGTCAAACGGCTAGCTTTATCCAGAATCTTCTCCTCGTATGCACCCTTCAGCACCGTGACCCAGAGCTTCCCCCGTCCCCTACACGCTGGTCGTCGTAGCCGCGGCTCTCTGTCTGGGTGCCACAGTAGCCCCGGCTCTCTGTCTGGGCGCCACTGGAGCCGGGGCTGTCTGGATGCCACAGTAGCCCCGGCTCTCTGTCTGGGCGCCACTGGAGCCGCGGCTCTGTTTGGGCGTCACTAGAGCCGGGGCTCTCTGTCTGGGCGCCACTGGAGTCTAGACTCTGTCTGGGCGCCACTGGAGTCTAGACTCTGTCTGAGCGCCACTGGAGCCGTGACTCTCTGTCTGGGCGCCACTGGAGTCTGCGGCCCTCTGTCTGGGCGCCACTGGAGCTGCGGTTCTCTGTCTGGGCGCCACTGGAGCCGCAGCTCTCTGTCTGGGCGCCACTGGAGCTGCGGCTCTCTGTCTGGGCGCCACTGGAGCCGTAGTCTCTGTCTGGGCGCCACTGTAGCCCCGGCTCTCTGTCTGGGCGCCACTGGAGTCTAGACTCTGTCTGGATGCCACTGGAGTCTGAGACTCTGTCTGGGCGCCACTGGAGTCTAGACGCTGTCTGGGCGCCACTGGAGTCTAGACTCTGTCTGGGCGCCACTGGAGCTGCGGCTCTCTGTCTGGGCGCCACTGGAGTCTAGACGCTGTCTGGGCGCCACTGGAGTCTAGACGCTGTCTGGGCGCCACTGGAGTCTAGACTCTGTCTGGGCGCCACCGGAGCTGCGGATCTCTGTCTGGGCGCCACCGGAGCTGTGGATCTCTGTCTGGGCGCCACCAGAGCCGCGGTTCTTTGTCTGGGCGCCACCGGAGCTGCGGATCTCTGTCTGGGCGCCACCGGAGCTGCGGATCTCTGTCTGGGCGTCACCAGAGCCGCGGTTCTTTGTCTGGGCGCTACTGGAGCTGCGGCTGTCTGTCGGTAGGCACGTACGCGGATCGTGAGGCGGAAGAGTGCAGGCCGTGCTGGCCTGGCTGTGACCGCTGCGCCGGCCCCAGCGACTGCCTGGGGTGTGCTCGGGGCTTCGACCCTGCCGGCAACGGGCGGTGTCGGCCCAGTCAGCAGCAGCAGTGCGGTCCAGGTGAGGAGAGAAGATTATATATATATATATATATATATATATATATATATATATATATATATATATATATCACATGATAACTCAACAACAATGAAATGCGTGTTCTTCTGCAATTCGCATCGCATGTTTTTTCCTTTTTCACACACACATTTAAGGCTTCCCGCATTAGCTGCTTGATTTCACAAGCGGATCCATGATTTTCGACATTGGGTCACGGCCATAGGAGAGCGTCACACGGTAAAGACTGTCAGCAAGAGGTGGCGGCAAGACCCAAGGGTATATCTCGGGCGGGGTAAGGGTGTTGTCTTGCCCATCTCAATCGAGTCAATTCACGTGCAAAGTTAGGGTGAATTAGAGGGATCGACTCACTGATTCAAAGCGCTTGGTCGAGTCACAGCCGTAATGAGGTCCAAAACATCCTTCGAGATCTGATTGCCTAACACTCTGTGGTCATAATCACGTCTATGGGGAAAATGAAAGCTAGCATCTCTAGGGGAGGCACAGGTGACGCACCGTCCGGAAAGCGGAAATGCCGCTTACGAAGTGATTGACAGTGACCCTGCATAAGGCATACGTAAGAGATCCAGCTTCATCTACGGTCGCGTTGGGCTGATAAGCGAAGACACTATGTTTCGTGATGTTTGGCGTGAAAGATATTCTCTTAGCACGTAGGCCCCTTTGAAAGCAATCCAAGTAGGGGGTGGTGATAATCTAAACTTCTTTGTCTGCCCCCCTCAATTTATGAAGTAGACCATGCTAAATAAAAAAAAACATTTTTATTTTCGTCAGATGAGAGCAACCCCCTGTATATATCCTCTGAAGTTTGGAATATAGGAATAGGCTCCGTGCGTGTAGAGCCAGTATAGTATAACAACTTGCAGTGAGTCATCGGATGACTCTTAATTTGACCAACGCTGAGAAAAAGTAGCATTGGTGTTAATCCTTGCCCCGGTGGCGGGTGCGGCCACCTTCGCCCTGGTGGGGGGCTAAAGACCCCCCGATCTCAAAACTAAGAGAGCTAGAAAAAGTGCAAACGGCAATCAGCTCTTAAAATGATATCGAAATACTTCAGTTTTTTTTGTAGGTCAATAGGTCCCAGAGGTCAAATAGGTAATCGCTAGTATGAGGTGTACTAGAAACCTTTTTAGAACTATGGTAGCTAGAACATTTTTTAACCATTGAAGCTCTTGAGATGCGTTTCATTCGTGGCATTTTTTGTGTCAGGTAAGCCTGGGGAGCTACGGTCACTAATATTGGGCATATTTTGGGATGTCCATGCCACCCTGTAGGGCGTTTTTTTTGCTAAGAAACCAAACAAGATACAGCCATAGTTTTGACCTTGATCCCTGTCATACGAATCGATGTATATGATTTGTATGCCGGTAATTTAAGAATTTGACCTGACCCAGGTCACGGTCTGCCACTTGACCTGGTATAGCTGATGTTTCATTTGCTTCCAGTGACTATACAAACACTTCGGTGACAAATCAAGCTCTATCTTAGTTTATTTAAAATTTATAGAGGAAAACACCAAAATGCTTTTTGACCTAGGTGACCTTTTAAAGGTCACAAGTAAAATTTGGTTCGCTTCGAATGGGCTAGAGCAGTCGCACCGATGTTTGAGTTGATTCTATCCATACCGAGAAAGCTCATTTGTGTTTTCCATGCTTGTAATGGGGAGGTCTGCTCTGACATGCCTTGGTCACCAATATAAAATCCCGGAACAATGTTGTGCTCCTGGTGGGCCCAGATGTGGTTGAGTTTCACTGTCGATTAACCCTTCTTTTGTTATGCCGTTTAGTTTTTTGAGGTGGGTCTTACCTGCCTGTTGACCTTGGCCAATTTTCAGGAAGATGTAAATGATGAAGGAACAGCTGACCGTTTGCGGGCTGCGCGTGCCGTTTTTGGTCTTGAACCGGGGGGTCTAGCCCCCCCCGAGGTTAATCATAGCAGTACTCTGCAGTTGATGCCTGTTCTGGTTGTAGATGGGAAACAGTTAACGTTTACAGGTCGTTACAATGACCACATTTTTAGAGAGAAAAAATTCCCGAGGAATCAACCGTAGCCACTGACATGGTAATGCTACGAAACAAACTTAGCGTTTTGATTATTTTTGTCCCTTTTATACATTCAATTGATGCAGCTGATTGTATCTGTTGAGACCTTTAGCAGAGATGGAGTCCACTACGTATTGTCCCATGCTGACCTCTGCCTGCAGCGTAGCGCTTGTTGATTTGTATCATTTGTAGGCTTTTTACCCAATCACACTTTAATCCTTACAACAAGAATATCACGAGCGGACCATCGGATCGGAATTGATAGCCTGCGAAGATGCCAATAGCAATCGACCGTGAAAAAAGCAAAACGTGACCTTTGTCAGTTTATTCTTTCAAATACTTCAGTTCTCCATGGAGCTCAAACGACTGAACTCTGTGAGGCCATCTTGTATCATGTATTACTCATATTTCCACACTATTGAGGCGGCTTTTAAAGTGTTGTCGCGATGAGTATGAAGTGATTACAAACTATGGAAGGAGGCCATCTGATTGATGGCTTTGCTGAATTCAGCAAACGTAACATCTTTTCTACAAGAGATGTTGCCCAGATAAACCTTTAGGTTGGTGGGTTCTGTGCCCTGGGTATTCGATCAATCATCAGAGTAGGTGACAACAGCCTGTTCATCCGAGTCCATAACCTCCTTCACAATTGCGTCGAGGTCCATTGCCTCGATGCTTTTGCCTGCTTCCCGAATGTTTCTCGACTCGGGTGCGGTGTCGAGATCAATAATGTCGGGAACGTCATGAGCGTGCCAATGTCTGTCAAACATCCGGTTATGGACAGTAATAACGGCAGCCACGGCTTGAGTTTCCGACATATGACAGCAGCTCTTTAGATTGTCGACTGTTTCGTAGAACTTTGGCTTCACTTTTCGGATGCTCTCTCGAATATGCCGATATGTGTGCGGTAGCTCATCACCTGGATCCATACCAGAAGTCCCAGACGACGAAGGGCGCTTCCTTGAAAAAAATTTTCTTAGTTTTAATTCCAGCGTCATCATGATCAGGACAGAAAGTCTCATTTAGATCCACGGCAGTTACTCCATCCTGGTCTGATTCTGGCTTGTCCTGACTTTCGGTCCCCTTGCTTCCAGCCTCTTTCACTTTTTCGGCCCTTCCGTGCATTTTGTCCATGGCCGCTAAGCAATTGTGTCTTCGTTCCATTGTCTTCATCTATTTTTGGTCCACGAATTCTTCACAGAACATCTGCCTCTGACCTCTCTGGTCCTCTAAAAACTGTCATTGTTCATCTGTCATCTTTACCCCATGCCATTTCTCAATCCTCTTGCGGGTGATGAGTCTTCACAGAAAATATCAAACACTTCATCGACTTATTTGTTGAAATATCCAGCTCTTTGGGAAAAGCTTTCGTTCTGACGTTGTTTTCTTGTCTGAGCTACGCTTATAAAATCCCCATAGAGCTCCAGTATGTGTTTTTATGTGCTGTGTTGTTTTTGCGTAAAGGCTGCAGCACAGGCAATGCTCCTGGATAACCTCAGCCAAAAGAAGGGCCGCCTCGTTTTAAGAGCGCTGGATTTGTCCACCCCGTTTGGAACGAAGTGGGTACATCATATTCTGGAGCACATTATTGTTTGTGGGAAGCATGCCTTGCCTGAATTTGCCTCTCTCCACATATTCCACTCCGCAAATGGACCTCTTGGAATGGGATCTGGTCATCTCTACAGACATTGCCAACATTAATACGTAATTATTCTTAGGATCCACGGACTAAGAAAAGAGCTCAGGAGCAGGATCTCAAAAAGAGAAATTAGGTTAGGCTAAAAACCGGGAAACATTTTTTCCTAATCTGAAAATGAATAAGCAACCCCGATCACCTCAGTACTTATTCGGTTCGAAATAACTTGTAGAATATCGGCATGACGAGCAAATCTTTACGCAATGCTGTGCGATAGTTATTAAGCTAAATTCTGTGAAGTATCTCAGATTCAGAACTTTAACTTTTAAGATTAACGTAATAGCGCTAGTAAAATCATCGAATTAGTTAACAGGAAAGAGATCAGTCGTGATGAAGCAGACCATGTTGCTTTCACAGGGCACATCATTCTTCTCAATTCACTCCCCTTGAACTTTTTACCGGCCTAGTTAAGTATTGCTCGGCACCAAAACAAAACTTTTAACTTGCGTTTAGTTTACCTATCTGGGCGGGCTAAATCAGGGATGTAGGGAAAGGGACATGAATTTGTTCCTTAGGTTTTCTTGACCGTCGTTGCCCGCCATCTGTTTTTGGTTTCCTGATCTAGTGCCGCCGACTCTCAGGTACAACTCATGCCCTCGCGAATTTGACCCTCATTAAAAGCTGGCTCCGCCCCTGTCAGACAGGTTAGCAGAACAAGAGAAATCATTCACTGAGCCGTTATCATGTTGGTCATTGTTTTTAAGCTCCATGTGAATTAGGAACCACAAAATGGCTGCCAGTGTCGGTCTTTTGCTTGTGCGGTAGGTTGAGCTGGTCTATTTCTTACATTGCAAACTTCAGGGGGTATGTACAGTGGGGGTTGTCACTATTTGACCCGGATAAAATTATTATTTTCGAATCCAGCATGGTCGATTACATAAAATGAGGGGGTTAGAAACAATGGAAAACTATTTTGAGAAAATAACACCACCCCCCTACTCCAAAGCGTATGAATGATCCACAACAATCAAATCCTCAATCGTACCAACGTACTGCTCCTCCGTCTTGTTTCGGGTACAAACAAATTTCAGTCACCAACTGCAGCCGTCTTTGCTTACCTTATAGGAATGTACTAGGCTAGTATTATTTCTAGTATATTCATAGCATGCTATACTAAGACCGGTACTAAACTGATTCTAATCACTTTGGGTACGAAACTTTGAGGTACCCGCTATTTAACTGCCCTGCCTCATACCACGTAACCACTCGGGGAGAGGGGGTCGATAAGGGGTGATTTTTTATATGTTGTATCCGCCACCAGTAAGTTCTGAGACCGACAAAATATCCGTCGAGTGGTTTCTCGACATGCGCTATCTTATCATCGCATTTCAAATCCCATTATGAAGGCGCCACATTCCTTTTGCTCTCAGTTTCATTCAGGCATTGAGCTTTTGATATTGTATCGCAGAAGCCTGATTTTCAATAGTCTTTTGCAGAGTTACAGTTCGTGGTTCAGGACACATTTTCACAGGTTCAATGCACTTAATTACGAGTGCTCTTGCTCCTATACAATCGGGGTCCACGGTCAGTTGTTATTGACGGGTTCATACCTTAACAGTGGTGATGGAGTGATGGATCGTTGGCTTCGTGCTTGTTCGCTCCAAATTAGTCCGTAGCATGCTCAGCCTGGCTACATGTTCAGAAACAGCGGCCCGATTGTGCCGTACACCTCCCCATTAGCATACTTTAGCCGGTAATAGCTTGGGCGTATTTTTACTTACTATGAGATGTAGAGACGGTCATTTTAATAACGTTGCCATGAGACTGGTAGCATGCTATTTAAAGGAAAACCAGTGCACTTTATTTTAGTCATCGCTATCTGAACTTCCGGCTCTGTCGTCTAGGACAGAGTGGCAGTAACCCCACCGTCATATCGGTTTCTCCACCGGCGTCTCGCTTTATCCTTGCATCCGATATCAGGTCCTAATCGCCTGCTCGCCCGCCCAGGTGGGCCCATCAAGCTGGCAACCCGGGCTTTCCCGCCCCATGGGAGGCCTTCTGGAGAATGTGATCATACCGGGGCGGTGTCCGCCCCGGTGCGGGCGCTCCGTTTTAGCCTGCAAGCGGCCCAGACTCACTGTCTGGTCTGCTGCGTCGGATATTAACCGGCGACCAGTCTGGGATATTGGCAGCTGTGTGGTCAGCCTCGCCGCTGCCGTGAGTGACGTCATCGGCTGCCGAGACTGGCCGCGACCTGAGACGAGCTCATCAGGTTCACGTGACCCGAGGTGATCTCAGTGGAGGGGAGAGTCAGAGAGTGGGGGGAAGGGGGGGTCGCAGATGATGTTCACTGAATGCTGGACTATAATGTGGATCGGGAAGTGTGTTGTCCTTAAGGACAATGATCTCCAAACGCTCGTTGCTGCTTGCTTGTTCATTTCCTAGCTTGTTCTTGTGGCGTGCCTTGAACAAGATTGAAGCACCAAATGAAGCAGGAATATATCTGGAAAGACTGATCGCAAATGAAATGGGATTGCTTAAGCATTGCGTGTGATATCATTTTATTTTTGTTTATTTTGTATTTGTATACATTTTTTAAGAAATTAATGTTAAAAATTGGCTACCCACCCTACTCACATCTCAGAGTTTACACCGCTATTTTAGTTTTTTAGATACCAAAACATGCCAGAATCAGCATGTACCGGCCCAGCCGTGCCGCGGCGTTGTTTTTTAGGCGGCTGGTGGGCGGGTGGTGAGGCGGGCGTGGCCGGGCGGCTGACGAGCTGCCGGAACCCCGCCCCGCTCCGGCCGGCCGGATGGCTCCGTTAACGACTCCCGCTCGCGCAGTCATACTGTCTGATGGCGCCGCCGCTACTCAGCCCTGCCGGCGGCCGCGACGAGCGAATGATGGCCACCGGTTAGATGGACATTCTGTCAGGAGGGGAGGGCTCCCCAACACTGGTGCACTGCAGAATTGTTGGTTCTTGGTGCCTGCTTTTTTGTTTGTTGGGGTAAATAAATATAATCTGAGGCCGGGTGCTCCTTTATAGAGCTTGTCTTGTTTCGCTTTCAAGGGTTCGTTATATTTGTGCCAGAAGGCTCGAAGTATGGACAGCAGCCAATCGATCTGCGTTGGATGATACTTTTTGTCGGGGATGGATTGAAAAGGCTATCTTCAGGTGTTCACGAGTTCTGCTGGCATTGAAGCCACCGCGCTGTTTGGCTGGTGCCTGGGTGTCTGCACATTAGGGGAGTGTGAGAGACAATTGTCCCCCTACTTTCTTTGCAGAGGGGCGCTGCATTGAAAATCATTGATGGCGCTCGTGTTTTCGGCTCATGGGTGAAAGTGCGCCGTGCCCGGCGGAGGCCGTGTAGTTGGTGTGTTCTTTAGCGAGAGGGCCCAGCTGGCGAAGAGCAGGGTCAGGTGCTTCCGTTCCCATGCGGCTGGGATGAGGCACATGTGCCCCTGGTGAGTCGGGCCAAGGCTGTTAATAATTCCTCCCACCATGGCACTTTGCCGCCGAAATTGAATATTTCTGCCAGCTGACGCGACGGTGACATTTCTAACTTGTGGAAGAATGAGAGTTAGATATTGAGGCGACCCTGAGGTACGATCACAATTCGGCGTGACAGAATGTTCTCAGCAGCTGTTGACAGGCAGTTGGATTTCGTGTTTTTTTGTGGGACAGTGCGCCGTTTGCTGGGAAGATGAGACATTTGCCTGAGCTGCAGACAAGACCGCTAGGAATGTCCAACTCTGTCGTGCAAAGGACAACAAGAATGCATTGGAGATACCCTTTTTTCCTTCGCACGGCAGAACTGCCTGTGGAGCCGTGATGATATAATGCTTCATATCTGGCCGTGATTGCATCAAAATGAAAGCATAGGAAAGCAACCTCTCTGTAAAATGTTGTGCTTACAAGCTTTGTTTGGCGCCATATGCGGAAGATATGGGCCTGCTCACCGTGAACTGACGAGATGGACTGGAGGCGTGCCTGGGGCAGCAGGCCCGCCGATGAGAGTGGCCACTCTTGTGCAGCCTCTAGCTCACCTCCCCCAGCGGGCGGCAAATATGCAGACAAAGAGGACTGTTGACTACGGCTTTGTGCTATAATTGCAGTAAGGACCACTACGGTGGGACAGCAATCGTAAATTTAATGGAAACATTTTCTGGGGTGGTGTTGGAGTCCATTTTGTGTATCTTTTTTCTGATGGTGTGTTCTATTCTTGGCGTCCCCAGATTATTCACTCTTCAGGTTGAGAGCGCGTATCCCACCCCTTCCCCCAGGACAGAAACAAAAATACTTAGGATTAGGCCCAAGCCGCTGATTTTTGCCGGATGAAGCTTGATCCTTGCCCTCTATTTGGTATGGATTAAAAAAACACATTTGACCAAAACCCAAGTGAATAAAGGCGAGATTCTTAGGACACGATGGACGATAAGCTCTAATTTTATGCTGCATCGCTCAAATGGGGTTGTAGATATGTAAAGTGTTTTGTATGATCCGTGAATAGGGTTTGGTCTGTTTGTATGTTTTTGTATGTATTATCTATACGAACTCTTCCACACATACGATGGTTTTTCAAGCGCCGTCGTAATGGACGTGAAGTGATGAAGACTATGGAATAGGGACGATAAGGATTAGTATGGATGAGGGTAAATGAAGGTGGGATACTACCTGGAGTTTTTTTCCAGAAATACAAGAAATAGTTCTCGAGGTTGTCGTATGCGATAACGCTGAGTGCCAGCATGGATACACTACTTGAATAGAATAACTCTTCGAACGCCTCACGCGTGTAGCACAGCTTTTAACCATTCATGTAAATGCATTAACAAGCAAAGTAAGGGTTCCCTGTTAAGCTCGCGATCCGCCTATTTGTCGCTGGCCGGGCGGGCGTCTCCGGTCTGGGAGCTAAGTCGGCGTCTCCATTTGCGTGAGTGAAAGTGGACTCGTTAGGGAGGCACGTGCACGCTACAGACGGTCCACCTTCCAAAATGGAGTGTTGTTCTTCCTGTCGGTGTCGCCCGGCTGTCACGCCACTACCGGACTGGAACCCTTCTGGAAATCGGAGCCAGGCCGATTGGTACATGTTCACCGCCGTTGACTCAGTGAGATAGTGGTGAAATGTTTGGAGGTGTCACGCGGCGGCTCAGTGGGACTGCGTTGTCGAGGAGTTGTGGTTCTAAGCGGCGAGCACCGTGTTCAGCCCGGTCCTGATGTTGAGATTTTTAAGAGTTGCTTTTTGTTTCAAAATAAGCCGAACATCTGACAAATCATGCCTTGGAAATTGTATATCAATGATTAAGATAATTTGATTTTTTAAAAACATTATTCAGGACCATCTCTATCGAACCCGATGGAACACATCAAATTTATCGGGCCAACGGAAACTTGAAGTTTTTTTCACCAAGTCTTGGATGTACGGACTAAATAGAAGTGCTGGATAGCCGTGGTACTTAACTTCACGGACCTCCAGCTGGAACCCAATGGAATGTGGGTGCAGATTCCACCACACGCTGCACGTCTTCCTATCCAGCCTGGCTTGGTGGATCCATTAGGAGCTGTCCTTGAACACCAGGTCCCCTGCCTTTTGTGACTCGGCAGCTGACCCGTTGGAGGTATTCATTTACAATCAAATAGAAAGAACTGGCATACAGCGTAGTACGCTGCGGCCATCTTTCCCGGCCCATCCAGCATAAGCACCAATTTATCAGACAAAAGGAACTGCTCACTGAGGAAGAGAGGCAGTGGGGGTAAGAGAAGCTACAGAGGGCCGTAGCAGGATGGGCCGGGCTTGATGTTGGAGGTAGTGCACGTAGCGGTTGTGAATATCACATGCAGGAGGGAACGGGTGCGACCTACTCACCCTACCACTTAGTGAAACAAGGGAATGTTAAAAAAGACTTGACAGATGTTTTCCCTTTTCTCAGTTATCAGTGTAACTTGTTAGGCTCTAAGAAAGCATAATCTTTTCGACACTTTAGGGTGGAATATAAGTGTAAGGTCCTGGAAAATTCCCGAAATTTAATTGCAGCGGAACGACCACTGCGGGGTTCTTCAGGGCAGTTGTTCAAGATGGGCTTCACCTCTCAACACTGCCCCCCGGTCGACGCCCCAGGCTAGATCTGTCATTCCCCAGTCAAAAATATATGGTAACGCTCGGGATAGCAGGTAGAGGTAGTATTTGATGATTGGCCATTACGAGTGGAGGTATCACGGCTAGCGTACCTCTATCGCCTGGCAGTGACACCATCCGGCCACTCTTTCCACCCAGGTGCTGGACGAGATGACGTCACTAGTTCCCGGAGTCACTGGTTTCCGGACGGGAAGATATCACTGGTTTCCCTCCAGGTTTTATAAGAACGGACAATATTAAAATATTTTATGTGATACTGAAGTTGACCGGCTGTGATAGAAAAGGGGCAAGCTGAAACGATGCCAAAATGGGCACCTTCGGGAAATATTTGGCCTTGATATGAAGGTACGAAGCAAACGAAATGAGCACCTTTATCTCCGGGATAGATACTTGGTTGTGGGCAGTGTTGTATGATGCAAATTTGATGCAAGGCCGAATATCTCTCCTGGACCCAGGGGGAGGGGGTCCTGGATGGGTTAACGCCGACACGGCAGCACAAGCTCAATACAAATACAATGGAAGACCCGAAATCCAGGGGTCCTTGACACCCCAACCTTCCCCCGGATCTCCACCCATTATTTGATGAAGTCATTGTTGTCAGCGTATCAACTTGGAAGAAGTCCCAACTTTATAGATAGGTGCTGCCGAATGCTGGTCTGCGTGGGCAGTCTGGTGCTGCCGAGTATCTCGACCTCCATTCGTGTCCGCTCCCATCCGAGCGTCGTATCCGGCCCAGTGAGCCGGTGTGTTGGTGAGCTATTTTGGGGTCCGCTGCTCAGTTCACGGCAGACCGCCGGACGCTCCGACCTTGTCCAAATTAGCTGGACTCGCCCGCGGTCGTCGCCACTGGAGTTGGCTGCTGGACCAGCCGCGGTCGTGGACTGCATCCTGTCCCTGTTCTCCGTAAAGGCAATGTGGCACCTTTTTCGAATCCCGGAATTTAGAGTAGTTAGGGACACAATAGGCTTCAAGTGCTTCAATTGGTTGACTACTCACCGTGACGGCAGCCATGTCGTGACGTCAACAGCTGACAACTGTGGCCGGAATGCTGGGGTACATTTTGGGATACATTTCAGGTAGGTTATAGCTTTTCTCTACGGAAGTTTTGAGTTTCAAGACAAATTATATGTTGAGTACCGGGTTTTTCGGCATGCCTTACAACTTGGCTATCTCAGTTAAAATCATGTTATAAAGGTGCCACATTCCCTTTAAAGAATAATAGTGGGTAACCTGCTGACGTGCTCTGTTGCTGCAGGACTGCTAGCTGAGGTATGCTGAGCTGTTGATATGCCCCAAGAGATCGGCCGGCTCGAGGAAATGATTCCTGTGACAGAAATCTTGAAGGATGTAGGTGTGAATCACAGCTTATGCTGTCTTTTAGGA
Source organism: Lepas anatifera (assembly GCA_034440635.1). Taxonomy (NCBI): domain Eukaryota; kingdom Metazoa; phylum Arthropoda; class Thecostraca; family Lepadidae; genus Lepas; species Lepas anatifera. The sequence goes on from JAOTON010000032.1 coordinate 145,216, forward strand.
CCATTCCAGAAGGGTTAACGCTCCCGGGTCCTCGGGGACACTGCATACTAAGCGTTGCAAACCCCGCGGTCAATGTCGGATGATTCATAAGTGAAGTTTCAATGCTGATTAGCGTCTTTAATTAATGTAGATTATGACCGAAAATTCCCGAGTTCTATTCGCCTATTCTCCTGCAGAGAAGTCCTACCATATCTACGGAATCCAGTACGGAAGGTGCTCTGAATTCTTTAGAGCAATTCCAACTCATCCGGTCAATACTCCAGAACTAATTCCAATGATCCAGATCCAGCCCCATCAGGAAAAGCTCGATTATGGAGCGAGCTCTAAGCCTCCGATTCTGTTCACCTCGGCATTCTCATAGGTATCTGACAAAAATAATTTGGCTGAAGTCGAGTACTCAGCGCCTTTTTTACATCGTTCCGAAGCGGTCGCTCTTAGTATCGTCTCAAATGTAGCAATCGACTGAGTCGATCCCTCGGAATCGGCTGTTGACTTGTTGGGCCACTTCAGAGTGTGCAATCGGAATGCTCCTCCGACCGAAGCGCTCTTAGCAGGATCTGGCGCCGGCTTAAGCGATCGACCTGACACTAACTGAAACAAGGTGGTGGCTGGCCTTGGCAAATCGAGCGGCGGCCTTTAATACCGGGAGTGCTGGCCGAACTGGTCAGTAGCTGTTGCCGGGCGCCGCGAACGCCGCCGGAAGCCGACGTGATTTCGACAGGGATTAGTAACCCCTGCCACCTGCTAATTTGGGCCTGTGTCGAACACGTGGATTAATGGGTCACGCCTGTATGGTGTTGGAAGGGTAAGCGCGGTATGAATTGGCCAATACCGAGTGGATATGAAAGACAGCCGCCAATGACTGCCGGATCACTGGCATGTTTGTTTGTTGAGACTTGCTTTCATGTATCCCGACATGTTCTTGGCATTTGTACATTGTAGAGAAGATAGTCTCTGACATGTAGCGATAATTATCATGCGGAGATAAAAGCAACGACGAAGACTCCCAGCTGGTACTAGTGAGCTTTCCATTCCACCAGTCAGCTTACCGTCACCGTTGCGTCAATTTTTTATGTTTCAGCAAAAGAACGTCCTTAAGTTTTCAATATTTACTGCGCCAGATATGAGAAAGACCGCCAGTATCACCCTGAATCGTCATCAACGTGTGTAGCATTCGAAAACTGGCTACGTTCCCCCTCATCTTCCGATTTTCAACCCTGGAGCCGCCGCCCCCGCGCCCTCCTGAAACCTCGCTCTCCCCAGGATGCAAGTACTACGATGCAATGTGGCGTCGCTTTGATAGGTCACTTCTCAACAATTTACGCCCCTTGTCCAAATGGCGCTTCCTCCAGGCCCAGATGATGCCCCTAACCAGAATGTGTATTCCCGTCGGAAATCCTGGGTCCACCTTTGCCAGGCTTGTAACTCTGCATCTTTACGATCGTCTTACCCGTTCCGTCTAGACAAATTGCGATATCTGAACAAAGAGTCTGCACCAGGTAAAAGGCGTTGTTTGGAAGCTCTTGAAGATGGTTTTAACGTATCAAACGTGGTCTCAATTTTCCGAATTTACGTGTCGTGCAACGAAGCGTTCTTAGTATCGGTAATGTAGCGTAGCACGAGTGTTCAGCATTGTTTGAGGAAACGCAGTGTCCGTTGTAAAAGCGTGCACAATTTCCTTGAATGCTTGCGAATGCGAATATGAAAAAGTTGTTCGTAAGACATTACTTCTGTTTGGAGTTATGAATCGGCAATAAGGCACTGGCGTATCAGTGATCACCGTTTGATAGCAACGTCGTCTATTTTGAGTTTGACGTTCGTCCAGCGTATCTGAACGATGTTCTTTATAACATCAATTAACCCGCCCCCACCGGAGTCCGGCGCCACCTTCGCCCACCGAGGGCCATCGATGGCCCCCTCTAACTCGAAAATATGGGCGTTAGTGCAAATCTGCAAAGTGCATGAAAGCTCGCGTGAATTCAGTAGAATTACTTGCATGTTTTAGTGCTCAGGTCAATGGTTTGACCTCCAGGGTCAAATTAGGTCAAGATCGGCTATTTTCACTCAAATATGCAATGATTAAGCAAACTGGACATAACTCTTATGTCATTAGGCTATTGAGGCCTGGTAAGGTACATTTGATAGCAATTGCCAGTACTTTTTCGCTATGTGCAACGTAAAGACCTCCCGCCGTGGTTTGACCGCCAGAGGTCACCTCGTGACCTAATATGACCTGGGTCACGAAAGGTCAAAAGTGACCTTGCCGTATATCAAATGAAGCCAGTGACAAGACAAACACGATGGTGTTTGTTTCACCGCTCTAGCTCAATTAGGTCAAAGTTATTGTCAAATACTGTTTTTGACCTCTGGTGACCTTGGATGACCTTGGAAAGTCAAAGGGCAAATATGACCCCTGGGATCCGTGAAAGGGTGTCCAAAACGTTGCTTTGAGCAGTCTGAGTATTTGCAATCATTTTTGTGGCTTTATATCATGAAATAGCTTTTCCCCATGCTTTTCCAATGGGAGAGGTCGCCTCGTGACCTGACCTCAGGGCACGAAATCGAAAATCCCGGATATACACCGTGTAGACCCTGGAGGGGTCATGAAGTGTAGGAAGTTTCAAATCGATCGACTTTGAAATGTGGCTCTTACGAGCTCTAAAGGTGAAGTGAGGTGACCTTGGTTGACCTCGTCTGGTGACCTGACCTTGGGTGACCCGGGGTAAAAATTTCAGGGATGATGGGAAAATGATGCAGTAAGAGGTAGAGCCCTCAACCGCGGTGCTGCGCCTCGTGTTTTCTGCTATCCCGGAAAACCTTAGGGGGCCATCGATGGCCCCCGGGGCGAGGTTAATCCCCAATCATTCCCCAAGTCCAAGCACCCACGCGGGGGTTATTGGGAGGCTGTCCCTCGGACGCTGTCCGGTGGCACCGAAGCGAAGCCTCATTAACGCCGCCAAGAACGCTTCGCTGGTTAATGGCGTCGCTGAATTATTCCGATATCTCCGCCTGCCTGCCGACGCTGTCACGAGCCTTTCACGCGCGCACGCCGCTCGATCAATTCTCACTGAAAAGATAACAAGCGTTACCGAGCTGGTTTGCGGAAAATCGCCGGCAACAATGGGCATTCAGTGGAGTGTGACGTAGGCACGGCCCGCCGCCGGTGCCGACGTTAGGACCTGGCGCAATCAATGAACGGTGTGATGGGCCACTTTTCATACGGTGGCGGCGCCAGCAGCGGCTCCAGTCAGAACTCTACCTCCAGCCGCCCAGGCGGCGCCTCATGGACGGTGCGCTTATGAGCAGCTGTGTATAGCGAGTAGGTGAGGATGTGCTGGAGGAGGCTGCATTTCTCCCCGCGGTGCCTTGGGTCGCCCCTGTAGAGGGCTGACAGTGGGGGGTGCAGCAACAGCGACGCCGGCGGCTGGGTTGACTGATTGTTCCTGCATGAATGGCGGGGCTCCTGGGCCGTTTTTCACGGCTCCGACATTGTCGCCGGTCTGGTCTCAGTGGAAGGCAGCCCGGGGGGCTGGAAAATGTGAGCACTGGCCGTCTCAGGCCAAATGATACTCACCGCACTCGACTGGTGGCCCTGCAGACGTAATAACGGCAGGACAGTGAGTGATACATTAAGCCACGATATTACGGTGCATAAGCTGTCGGGCCGTTACCGAGTAATCGGCCCGAATGGCGTCCGCCTACCCCTATTTTATGCATGCCGGGAAAATGAAATGGGATTGAGAACTAATGGCACCCGTACTACGCTGTGGAATTGTTACGGAAAGCGCGGTTTCCGCGTCGTAACGGCGACCGTCTACTGTTACGTACCCACACTGGCCTGATCCTGAACGGTGAGAACTTTTAGTTACCATCGTATATTGCCAGACTTTTAGTTAACGGTCTAGAGTTTCAGCATTTTAGTTAACGGGCTTTCATACATATGTAGCGTTTCAGTCAGCTACCTTCCATTAGTCTCCAGCCACGTTTAGCAGGCGATGTGACCTGGATGATAAGTGTTTGCCAGTGGCAGGGTACCTCTTTTGCGACGGAGGCGTACCACCACGCCCGGGTGATAACTTCTTACTCGCCGTCTCCTTTTTTGCGGGTCCAGACATGGTCCAGTGATGAACCCTCGCTAGGTGTGGTAGGGTCTGCGCTGGGGTCGGTGCGCTCACCAGAGACGCGTGTGTGTGTTGCAGGCCAGTTTTACTCGGAGGGCACGTGCCAGCCGTGCCACCGCAGCTGCAGCGGCTGCAGTGGACCCAGCTCGGCCGACTGCAGCAGCTGCCCGCCACACTCCAGTCTTCATAACGTAAGTACAGGCGCGTGCTGACCCGGGCAGTGCGAACCAGCGGGCCGATCCCCACAACAGTGCCCCAGTCCCAACACAGGCGGCTCGGTCCTCACACCGCCATCCCAGTGCCCAAATTGGCGCCCCAGTCCCCCACAGAGACGGTGCGATCCTTATAACGGTGTCCCAGTGCATAGGCAGATTCAGGGGGCAAGGAATGCTTGCCCTCTCCCCCTGGTCCTGATGACACTCCCCCCTGAGCGGCAACCCTGAATCCGCCTATGCTGCAGTCCCAACACAGGTGCCTCCGACCCCACATAAGTGGATCTGTCATCACAAGCGGGTCGGTTCTTCACAGGCGGCCCGGTACAAGCACATGCCGCTTAGTCTCTGTACAACCCTTCCGGTTCTCACGCAGAGGGGCTCGATATCATTCTAATTACAATGTGTGTAATGTTAGATTTTCTTTCTCTTGTAACCTGGTAACCGTTAGCCTTTGATCTTTATGGACAACGGTGAAACAGCTGCACAGTCCGGAAAGTATCCGGATTGTGCCGTTGTTAAATCGGAGTACCAGACGGAGTTGGTTCTGCTTTTGTTGTGAGAGAGCAACCGGTTGCTACGCGACGAAAACGCCCGATTGTTTGTCGCGGTGCCTGCGTGTGGTCCTGGAAATGAGATTATGGTCTAGATTATGGAGAACGGATTATATTCCAGGAGAAATCCACGTTCACAGGAGTTTACCGAATGTTATGTCCAGTGCACCTGGTCTTTCTACTGATCAGAAATCGCCGCCGGGTCGTAAGATGCTCGCGGACTCTGTTATTGAACGCTTGCCAACAATGCTGCTAGTTGGAGACACTAGTCTGGCTCATCGCTACTTACTGAGCTCACGAGTCCAAACCGATGTTCATCGAGCTCGTCATACAGTGATCAAATGGCTAACTTGGCCCTGTACATCCTATCCTCATCTAAAAATGTGGACATCGTCATTTGAGAGGCTCCTGGATCGGGTGGTTAGGTTAGTAGACGCAGGCTTCTTGAACTAGAGGCTTGATTTTGATGCCGGCATTGGCCGACTGGGAGCCAACAGCATGGCGGCGATTGGTGATACCTAGGGTTGTTTAGTATCCAAACTGGAGGCTTTGCGTGGGCCGCAGGTCTTCGGATTCATCTCCACTCGAGTTCGTTGCCCTGTTAGCCTTAGAATTTGCGAGCCCGTTCAGCGATGAGCGAGAGTCATGGTGCCTCTTTCTGAAGGCCGTTATGACCGTGTTCTGGGTCCATTAAATCCAGAAAATATAGACGTTATATTGGACTTGGGCTTTCTTGTACTACAAGGTGCATTATTCCCAAGGAAGAAGAAAGATACACTTCCAGTTGCCGAAATATGCCTGTTTTGGTCCCAGATTGTGCCTCTTTATTTCGTGGTCCCCCAGGAAAACTTTTATTTAAATAATACACTGGCATGACATCAGATATCAGTATGGCGTAAGCCTGCAAGAACTATCAGTTCCTCTCCATCTATCTTTCTTACTCTTACACTCACTCTCGCTCGCTCTCATCTTCGCTTTCCCCCTCTCTGTCTATCGACTGCTGTGTAACAGGTTGTAAGCCGCTGATTGGTAATGACCGGAAGGCATCAACAGAGGACATGTTGTGGGGCCTGGCCACACCTGACACCCCATTGACGTCTCCCCTCGCAGGTGCGACGATGAGTTTCCCACCGGAGACGGCTAGATCGATTGATGGGTCTCGGAGGATACCGTGGTCTGCATGGATGACTGTTGGAGTGCTTTATCTCGGTGCCGGGGAGAAATGTTCTGCGTATTGCCTTAAAGGAAAATGAAGTCTCGTTTAAGTAGACACGGTTGTTCAAAATACATTCATATGTGGATATAATAATTCACATGCAAACTTGAGTCAAAACGGTGGGACTCCGCTTGTTTTTATTGTTTTTTATTGTATTTTTAAACATTAGTATAAAGGCTCCAAATTATGGGCATTGCCGTGGATTGGATATGATCCGTTGCTGGTCCGCGGTTGTCTCTGATTGGCCTTCGGCTCTGGAGCGACTGTCGGATTTGGCGCGCCCTCCTCCGCCGCGCCAGCGGGGCCGCGGCGCCTCCTAATTGGCGCTGCGGTCCACGAGCGCCCACTGCATCCTCCGGCTCGAATGGCTCAGCAGGTAATCCGCGGGTGGCAAGAAAGCCCGCCGCTGTTGCCTCCATACCGCGCCGCGCCAACTCTGCGCATCGGTCCTTGTGCTGGAAATGGAGGTGCGAAACGGTGCTGCAGTAGATTCCCTCGTCTCTTTTGATCATGTTTTTGATAGGCTTTGGCCGACGAGCCAAGTTGTGGTGTATTTCGCGGTTTCTGGCAAGGTTGACGGGAAAAGTGCCGTTGACTACCTTTACTTCAAAGAAGCTAATCAAGACGGTTGTAACTTGGGATTGGGGAAGGGTGTTGAACGTTTTAGGTCGTATTTCGGGTCATTGCCCTTTGCTCAATCTGGTCAGTACAGATTTCCTCCCTCCCACCTCTCTCTCTCTCTCTCCCTTTGATGCTAGGGATCATTTTTGTTGTAAATAATATTTGAGCAGACACTCAGTACCAATTTCAGTTTGATGCGTTTTGAAATGTTATATAGGGAGGAGAAGCGAGCGAACTAGTTTACATGTTTCGGGAAAAACAAGGAGAGACTCCGGTTTCAGGTCTTAAGGTAAGAAATTGAGGTGCGTTTGAGACAATGCAAATGCACCTCAAGCGAATCATCTTAAAACCCGCATGGAGCGTACCCTTGCATCCTTGGATGACTGGTTCCGTGCTAATGGCTAATGCTAATGGCATGAAGGTCAATGCCACAAAAACACAATTAATGGTAATCGGCAGTCGCCAAAGTCTCAAGGACCTTCCGCCCCTGCAGATCCAATTTCGTGCTCAAACCATCAGCTCAGTTCAGACCGTCTCTCTCTCTCTCTCTCTCTCTCTCTCTCTCTCTCTCTCTCTCTCTCTCTCTCTCTCTCTCTCTCTCTCTCTCTCTCTTCTCCTTGCACCTGGGTATCATATTCGACAACCATCTCTCGTGGGATACACACGTAAACCATCTAATGCAAAAGTGTTTTGTTCTTTTAACAGCATTAATTCACATAAGCCACCACCTCCCCAAACGCATTATCTCAGGCATTGTTCACAGCCTGGTTCTCTCACGCGTTCGATACTGTATTTCAGTGTATGGCAACTGTTCGGACAAAAACCATGGCAAAATTAAAAAAAATTATAAACTTCAGCGCAAAAGTAGTATCCGGTCGCCGAAAGTTTGATCATATATCGGACGTATTGAGAGGTCCAGGCTGGCTCAGTTCCAGACAGATAGCAAAATATCACACTCTCACCCTTGCCCACAACATCATCGGAACTAAACAACCGACAGCGCTATCCTCATCCTTTCAACACAACACTGACATCCATAACCGACAAACACGTCAATATCAACTGTTACACTAGCCGAGGATACTGACAGAGGCTGGCCGGCGGCAGTTCATATACAGGGCCTCCATGTTGTATAATGCTCTGTCGCCGAATCTCCCTGAACTGCGGATGGCTGGCTTCAAAAAACCACTCGCCCACTGGTTAAAGAGTTAGTTCCGCCGGATCCGAACTGAAAGATGTGTTTTTTGCGCCGATTTCTTACCCATAGCGTATCTTAATCTTTAATAGTGTCTATTATGATTGTCTTTTGTACATGGAATGTGTTATGAAATCAGTTATACCAGGCTAAGAATAGGCACATGTCTATTGTGGAGTGTCCTGAAGAAGTAAAATAAAATAAAATGCGATGCCTTGTTGCAGTTCTATGCTGGACTAACTTAAGGGTCAATCTTTATTGAAAATATTGAATTCGGTTTTATTTCTGCTGAAGAATGGCTAATAAACCTAGTATTTTGCTGCACGTGATTTCCCTTTTTTAGGGGTAAAAAGCCTCCAAATCGGCGCGACGTCAAATCTTCTAGCGATCTGGTAATATTTTCTGCCGCGGTAAACCTGTCCGTGTGGGCCACAGATGAACGCAAATACCAATCAAGTGTTTTAGCTAACAGAGGAAGTTATTGGAACCAAAGGGACACTTGTCAATTTCTGCTACTTTTCTCAATATATCAAAACGTATGTCACGTTCGATACTAGTCTATAGAACAAGTTAGCTGCATTTACAATCACCAGTGTCAGTCATCTTTAGTGCATAAGAGGTCCGGATAGTGAATTTGTTTACCCAGCTTGACGTTAGCATTACGTCGCTTAAGTGATCGTCAGTCTCAAGATCAGTTGACCAGATAGTCCCAGGACCAGTTGACCAGATAGTCCCAGGACCAGTTAAGATAGTCCCAGGACCAGTTGAGGAGGAGGGGTCGACAGGGTGACTTGTACCTTTTTCCGCAAACGGTAATTTGTGAGACTTATTGAATATCGCTCCAGGGTATTTTCGGGAAATTCTTTCGCATGGTTATCTCAGTTCAAATATCATTATGAAGGTACCGCATGCCTTTTAAGTTTGTATTAGAGGTAAGCCTGACAAAAATCCCCTGTGGGCTCCGGGTTTCGCATCAAAGCCTTCGCCTTGGATGCAGTGAGTGTTTTTGGTATTATGGTAAGCCTGGCTTTGTGTGCAAACGTAATTATATGAGATGGCAAAAGTGCTCTTGCCATTTTATTTTGTTGTCTTCGGACTAGGTTATATGTATTGACTCAGGTGGTCATTCCTTTTACGTTATTGGACTAGGCTATTAGAATCTGATGCTTGAATTCAAGTCGAGTGTTTGCACCGCTCAGCAGTGCATTCTGTGGAATCTGAGGTGATTTGCAGCTTTCTTTTTCAGTCCGCAAAAGGCTACCGCCCAAACCATTTTGTGACGGCCATCGTTGCATGCATGCCGTGTGAAACTATCTTCTCGCTTTTGTTTGAAATAAAACACTTGTTGTTTGCGAGCTCTTTGGCGCTAAAACTGAGGCGTGGTAAGATCGTGCAGCACGCTAAGAGCATCGTTGCAGGATAGCTGCTGTTTTAGCCCACTCCAGGCAATTCGACATAATCACCTTACAATAAGTCTCTTACCCGGTAATTTATAGCGTTGTGATGCGACCGATTCTCGGGCCCAGTTGAAAGTATCATGCAGCAAGCAGAGTTGTGCGACTCGCGAATCAGAGTTGGAGTTCAACTCAAATTCCGACTCATTCGACTCCGAGTTGTGTTGAGTTGAGTCGAAAAAATATACAATGAGTTGAGTTGAGTCGGTTTACAACTCGTCAATGAGTTGAGTTGAGTTGAGTTGTTAAGACAGCGAGTCAGATGAGTTGACGAAAAAGTTGGCTCAACAAGTAAAAATGATGTCAAATAAAGGTGTTTGAATTTGCGTACCTTTTGGAAACCTCCTTTAACCTCCTTTAAATAAGGTTTCCCTCAAGCATTTCAATTTTTTAAATCAAAGTTTTAATTTGCTTCAATATATCAATAAATATATGGTTCAATTGCTTATTTTAAAGGCCAATCCGGTCTGAAGAAATCCCTACGCACAAATAATACATATACTCGAAAAATTAAACAGGTTCCTATCACTGGCCTTGTCTTAAACATGTGAAGTGGTGGAACGCACTACAAAATACATTTCAAATCCCTCAAAAACTTTTCATCTTCAATATTCAACATTACTTCTATACTTCAAACACTCCAACAACACGCGTCGTCGTTGTCGCTGATTGTTGTCGTCAGTGGTCGTCGTCTGAGAATAGTGTGCGCCATTCATGTCTTTGAAGAACAAATTCAAGCTCGTATAGGCTTAAGCTTAATTAGCCTCAAGGCAAATAGTGTAAACATCACGTGATAATTCATAAAGACATACTAATATTTGTATACCTACATGCTATATTGTTCCTTTTGTCCTAAATGCGCCATCTGCCGTTGCTCTTTTAATTTTGCCTATAAAAAGCAGACACTGCTATTAGCATAGAAAAGTTGGACCCTCGATTGGATAGAAATGTTGAGACGCTTTGATCGCAAGAAGCAGAGGAATTATTTCATGTTACTGGTTTTGTCTGATCATAGACCCTGCTTGGCATCTGTGTTTTATGGGAAAGTATACATTAGCAACTTTCTATGAAATCGTGCTCCAAATCCAATTTTGAAGAGCCTTAGGCATGCACTGTATTGGAGGTTCTCAAGCTTACAATTGGATTGGGTTTAAAATATGAATATATCAAATTCCAACACCTTGATGGAATTTCCATTTCTATTGTCCTTTGTCATATATGGTATACTTTTTCTTAGGATTTGGTGTAGTTCTTAGAATTTGCAATTGCAACTAGGTACTTTAGGAATGATTGCTTACATTTTGATTAAACTCATGGCATAGTAATATTTCATGAAGAAAAATTACCTAGCATCGTTCTTTAACAGAAAACAGCAATTCCTATACCATCCCTACAAATACAATTTATATCATGCTTTTTATCTTGGACTTTTTTGACAGTATGGAGGCTTAATTTTTGTCTCTGTCGGTGTAGCCTTGGCCCCTTTAGGTTCCTTTCCATTCCATTTACCTAGTTTAGTATGCAATGCTCCTTTTAGAAATAATTGCAACATGTTGTGGAAGGTTTTTTAGGCAGTTACAGTCTGGAAGAATTAAAAAGTTATTCATGGTTGCTGGCTAATTTTTAACCAATGTTTGAATGCCAATTAACCTTCGCCCGGGTGGGGGTCTTTTAGACCCCCTCGGGTTTTTCCGAAGTGACCAAAAAAGCGGCGCGCAGCCGCCAAACTTGGTCTAGCTGTTCCTTCATCATTTTTACATCTTTCCTGAAAATTTTGGCTCAAGGTCATATCAGGTCAGGTCACCAGGTCAGGTGAAGTGACCTCACCTAAAAAATACTTAGGACGGCATAACTAAAAGAAGGGTTAATCGATCAAGTTGAAACTCATACCACATCTTGGGCCCACCAGGAGCTACAACATTTGTTCTGGGATTTTTGATGTTGGTGACCTAAGGTCATGTGCAGAGCATGACCTCCCCATTGACAATGCATGGGGAAAATCACGAAATGAGCTTTTCTCAGTAAGTATGGATGGAATCAACTTCAAACGTCGGTTGCGACTTGCTCTTAGCCCATTTCTGAAGCTGATACCAAAATTTTTGACTTGTGACCTTTAAAAGGTCACCTTAGGTCAAATAAGCATTTTTTGGTGTTTTTCTCTATAAATTTTGAATTAACTAAGATAGAGCTTTTATTCTGTCACCAAAGTGTTTGTATAGTCACTGGAAGTCAAATGATATACATCATGACTATACCAGGTCAAGTTGGGTCAGACCGTTGACCTGGGTCAGGTCAAATTCTTAAATTTGACCTGGCATAGCAATATTATATATGATTCGATTCGTATTGACGAGAGGATTGCAATGGTGCCTAAACTTTGGCTGTATCTTTTTTGTTTTGGAAGCTATTAGCGAAAAAGTAAACCCCCTTATGCATGGGTGGCTATGGACATTCCCAAGAATATGCCCAATATTTAGTGACCTGTAGCTCCCTAGACTTTGACCTGACACGAAAATGAATGCCACTGCAATGAAAGCGCATCTCAAGAGCTTTCGGATGGTGTTAGAAAAATGTTTCTAGCTATCATAGTTTCTGAGATATAGGAGGTTTTCTTAGTACACCTCATATTAGCGATTTTGACCTATTTTGACCTCTGGCCACCTTGATATTGACCTGACAAGAAAAATAACCGAATTATTTTCGATATCATTTTCGAAGAGCTTTCGATTGCCGTTTTGCGCTTTTTTCTAGCTCTCTTAGTTTTTGAGATCGTGGGGGTCTTTTTTAGCCCCCCACCAGGGCGAAGGTGGCTCGTACCCGCCACCGGGGCAAGGGTTAATTTTGTTTCTATTAATATTCTGTTTTGTGTCAGACTTCCTGAACAGCTTGTTTTTGCTGGTTTATTAATGTATTTCTTATTTTTTAATATTATGTATTTATGATTTATTTATTTTATTTTGAAAACGAGTCCAAGTTTGAGTTGAGTTGAGTCGTGAGTTGAGTAAGAGTTGAGGCGGATGAATTTAGCCTTGAGTCGGAGTTGAGTCGACTCACTGAACTCTTGATCATGAGTTGAGCCGGAGTTGAGTCAACCGCTCTCAGCACTTGAGTTAAGTTGAGTCGACTCAAGAAAATTCTGAAACGCACAACTCTGGCAGCAAGGCCGCACCCCGATTTCATTGCATGTGTGATATGCATTGATCAAGCAAGTTGGGTATCAGCAAATCCATCGGCTCAGCGCCTTCCCCCTCCCCCCACCCTCAGTTGAGACCCACGCAAACCCACGTTTTGTTGCCGTTCACGTCCGTTTTTGGCATGGATTTGGCCAGGTGGGGAAGGGGGGCATCTGTGCATGAGTGAGGAAATCGAGGGTAATGGCTGGTGCTTTTGTGGAAAAGAATGCAGGTATATTTGGTGTTTCCTTATTTTGCAGAATTTTTGGCCAATACACATTCCAAATTGGCTCTCAAACGGTAGGAGACTCGGCTTCGTATACTTGCCTCTATTTCGGAAATATAATTTTGTGTCTACTTTCTCGGACTTTGGTGGTGTTGTGTTTCGGCTGCCGAGATAATATTGCCTCGTCAGCTTTAAAACTTTTCGGCGCAAATTCATGGCATTCCAGCCTGCAGACCCCAATTCGACGGCATGGAGTGTTTCCATGGTACCACTCCATCCCTGTGTTTTCCCTGACGGAATTCCTAGCGACGTGGTTAACTCCAGGGCCGTGCATTTAGCTTTCATTTTCAACTTTTGCTCGTTACCAGCATTCACGTGAACTCTTCATGTGACGTCCAGCCTTTGACAGTGTTGGTGGACACCTAATTGTCAAAGAGGCCAAACTCGTGTATTGTGGCTAACGCGTTGTTGTCCGCATCGTGCCCCGCCGTGGGGGAGTTCCCAGGTCAGCTGGAGTGGTGTAAAAAGAACTACCGCGGAGGAATCGGTGCTCTGCGTTGACCTTTTCTGTGGAAACTTGAACACACTCTTAAGTGCTTTTAATCTGTCAGCGTGCATTCTGCGCCGTTCAGTTTGCCTGCTGTCTGTTTGCCCGACAGCGTGGTCCTGAGGAGAAAACTATTCGCTGTATTAGAAGCTGCCCCTGCCACTCCCATCTTCTGTAAAACTGCACTCTTTCTTTTCAGCTCCTTTGTGTGCGCAAATCCTCGTCTTTTCAGAAGAGCAGCCCCCGTTGAGTGTGTTGTTCAGGTTGAGTTTTGTTGTGGAAGTTACTGATTGAAATCTGGCAACCGCTGCTAGAGACCTTTGACTGGTCCTTTGCTTTGTTGAAGTTTCCTGTTTCTCAATCTTTTGAGTTTTTGTGGTTGGCCTCAATCGGTAGCTGGGATCTTTGACTGAGGCTTTAATTAAGTCTTCTGAGCCTGTGCGAACTATCGCGGGTAATGAAAAGTTAATGATCACTGCCAAATAAGTGGCTGATGGGCGTATTTAAACTAGTCAAGTGTCCCATAGCCCCAGCCAAAATCATCACAACTTCGGAGAATGGGTACCCATCTACGCTCAATCGCAGCTCTAAAAAACTACCATCAACAAGAGGAAACATGTTTCCCAAGTTACATAGAATGAATGGCCGAACACGTCGGGTACCGGAATACGGAACGTTAGATGATACCCTATATTTTGTGCTTTCAGAAAGGAACCAAAAGACTAGAACCCAAGAAAATTGGGCGTTTTTACAAGAAAACAAGACAAGTTAGATGCATGTGGATCTCCTGCACGTGGAATTGGCACGTATTTACACAGTTTCATTTTCTTTAATCGTGTTGTTTTCTCAGCTCTCAAGATATTCCCAGAAAGTATATATATATATATATAGTATATATATATATATATATATATATATATATATATATATATATATATATATCGGTGAATTTCTCACCTGGCGTGCTTTGGTCATAAATAGGCTAGGAGAAACAAATTTTCAAAACGTTATGAATTCGGCAAGCTTAGATTCTTATCGGTGGTTATTTTAGAATTCGTAATTCCCTTGACGAATGTGATGATGCATTTTTAAGCATATGTTTTGCAGCTCCTTGTATTTTTACACTTAGGATCCACCGTGCACATCCTGAGAGAGTGGGCAGGACTTTTTCCGGAAATGTGACTTTCAGCCCTCTTTTTTCGGCTGTTTCCTTTGAAAATGAGCGTGAAAAATAGCGCAGGGGCTTCTGCTTTGCCTGGGTTGTCTACCCACTTCGATCACTGAGGTTTTTTGGAGGATGTTTTCTTGATTTAAGTCCATTTTTGGGGCTCTATGTTCCAGTAAGCAGGTGGTCAAATTATGCCTGGTACATTCAAAATTCACCCCTGAACACTGGCGGATCTAGCCGGTCGGTTTGGGAGGGGCAGCCCAAAGTCGAAAAGAAAAGAACGTCACGCAGTAAAAAGCTGCGCTACCAATATCACTTGCCGGTAGAATTTTGGGTATTTGAGGCGAGAAGCAAAAAAACGTCACGGGGTGAAAAATATGGGCTCGCGATACTTTTTCTTATTCAAGGCCCAATATTTACACTGAACTTAGCAGGTTCTGTTTGAATTTGGGAGTTGAAGCACCAAAATCTTGCTTATAAACTAAAAAGGAGTAGGGGAATAAAGGAAGTCGATTGCTTTGGGGGAGCAAAAACATAGTTTTGCCCCGAGCTTTTCCGTTTGGGGACAAATGCCTTTTGCCCCCCTGGATCCGCCACTGCCCCTGAAATTTGTTCCCTTGCACCGGAAATTAGGCCCCCAATCATGTAATTGGTAAGCAATGTCGCACTCCCGAAATCTAGTGAGTGAATGGTTTTCATTTAGCATGCTCGTTTATCAGCCTTCTCTATATTAGCTTCGATGTTTTATCGTCCTTTCCGTAGATGATTTATATTTGATATTTGTATTGATATTTTATTTGATATTTATATTGTCTAGTACAGCCGCTGCCGTGTTCGATGAAACATCAGCTTTGGAATAATATGTGCCCCCCTCCTCCCCTTGGACGATTGACTCCTATTTTAGTCGCCAACGACGCTCTGAGCGCCCTTAAATTACAAAAACTGTGCGATCAAGTCGCCTTAAATTGTTCGAAGGCAGAGTTGCCCTGCTTTGTGGAATTATTTGTTGTTTGCGGCGCTTTCATAGGTAGCCGCGGACTCCGTTTGATTATTTGTCCATCTTCCTCCAGACAGCGGCGTCACTTACGACATAATTTGTTCCTCGGCTAATCGGTAAGACTTTTTAGATCCCCGCCGCCCAGAAAATATCGCTATGGGGAGCGTGCCGTTGGGTATACACAAAGGGCGCCTGCTTGCCGACTCCACGAGAATATGTACGCCCATCCATAGGCGGATCCAGGATTTCCGATCGGGGAGGGGGCACATAGTCCGGGGGTGTTATTCAGAATAGGGGGCGCCACAAATTACCAAGTGGGCGCCAAATCCTATCATGGGCGCCCTTACTCTCCTCTTGGGGAAAGCAACATTTCAGGGAGGGGCGCCATAAATCTTTTTCAGGGGGCGCTGTGACTATTTCAGGGGTCAATGAGATTCGATGGGGGCAGCCTTAGCCTTTCCCCTGGACTTTCCCCTGGATCCGCCTATGCGCCTGGCAGGGACGTGCTGGTTGTTTTTCCTCTGTTGGCGTCGCAGCAGGATTTCCAGCGTGACAGCCGTGACATATGTTTAGCCGGGTGTCGCCGTCTGATTCGATACCGTGAAGTCGCGAGTGACCGGCCGGTGACAAACGCTACCAATAACTCCACCGAGCCGGTGGAGCGCCGCAGTCAGCATTCTCTCCCCGAAACTCATCACAGCCTTAGCACGTCCCGAAGCCGGCCTGAGCCGCGTCAAATCTCTGGAAGAAACTGGGCCTGCCGGCGCCGGCTCTGTTCCCGGGTAATTCACCGCGATTGAAGCGGACGTCGTCGGCGCCTTTTTTACTCGGCCTGCGGTGTTGAGCGGATACTGCAGCGACACGGACGGCGTCGCCGGCTCTCCCAGCGGATGTTGTCGGGACGTCGTTGACGGCGGCCGCCGGCTTGTTGTGACACGATCATCGTGCTGATTAGAGGGTCGCCGCCGCTGGCCGGCATTAGCCAGTCACCGCGGGACACCGCCACGCACGCAGCCCGGCGCCGCCACGACTGCGGTAACGAGCTGCTCGACGGAAGCGCGGGGCCTCCCACCCTGGAGAAAAAAAACACGGCAGCTTGTCGGGAAAGGTGTAATTGGATGGTGTAGATGTCTCCGTCGCAGACATTTGCGCTCGCTACGTCCGGAGTCGATTGACCTTTTGACACAGGGGATTGGTTGATGTCGCTCGGCATATAATAAGATTATTTGGCAGCACATTATTCTGAATTTTAGAAGAGATAGATGCAAGAAATGTGGTATCACGATTGCTTAGTACAGTGTATAGAATAGCGAAACTACGATAAGTTGTGTCGGAAATATTTCACTAAATGACGATAAGCAGCGAGGAATGATTATTGGCTGATATTTTCCGAAGTCAGTTCGCAGCACTTGCAACGAAACGGCACGGTTATTCGGCTGTCACAGCCTAAATGCATGTTTGATAGCTTGTCAAACGCGGCAAAAGAGCAACATGATACTTTACGCGGAAACTTGGCCGCATTGGCTCTGCTTACGTCTAGTTTAACTGACAGGGCAACGTTGTGCAGTTTTTTGCAGTGTCAAGAATCGAAAAAACTTTAACGGGAAGTTCAAAGTGGGAACAATCAGGTCAATTGAAGTCGACTGGTTGTTGGGTAGGGCGAAATTGTGCGCTGGTATGTGGATTGACGCATGAAGTACGAATTTCAGTGTTGTCTGGATAAACAATATTGGCCAACGATGCGGCACTTCAGATGGGAAATCACTCGAAACTCGATTTTATTATTGATTTGGCCCTCACCTACCAGGTCCAAGAAAGCATGAGGTTTTGATCGCTTTCGAACCGATATTTCAACGGCACAGCTCGGTAGGTTCGGAATCAGGCGGGCCCGTGCGGTGAAGTCTCCACTGGGTGGTATGCTGCGCCGCTGTACAATGATGTGCGCCGGTGCAGCGTGTATTTCAGTGCGCGGGCGCCAGTGATCGTGGCGGGGGATTTTGGAAATTATACCGCGCTGCCAGAGGTCAGAAAAGTCCGAACGTGCCAACATAAGCCCTGTTCCAGCTGTCAGGACAGTTTTGTCAGCAGGACCTCTAACCTCTCCTCCAGAAAAGAAACATCAGCGCCATAATCGCCTCTTGTTTGTGCTAAGCAAAGGAAAATTAAACCTTTATGCCATTAAAAATATTAGGCTGCCACTTCGTGCACTTACTATTTTTCATCAGCGCAAACAGCAGGCCATCAGCCCGTAAAACCTCTAGAACTAGTTCCCGGGAAGAGGCTACAGTCCTGTGACGTAGGCGCAACGCTGCCCGCTGATTGGTGCTGACAAAACTGTGCTGACAGCTGGAACAGAGCTATAGTTGGGGAAGATCTTCAGCTGCCGGGGAGTCTTAGGCATTTTCTTTCTTCATCTACTGCAGTATTTCTGGTCTTCTGACATGTGAACATTAGCCCTGTTCCACCTGTCAGCACAGTTTTATCAGCACCAATCAGCGGGCCGTGTTGCGCCTACGTCACAGGATTGTAGCCTCTCCCCGCGAACTAGTTCTAGAGGTTTTACGGGCTGATGGCCTGCTGTTTGCGCTGATGAAAAATAACAAGTGCACGAAGTGGCAGCCTAATATTTTTAATGGTATAAAGGTTGAAGTTCCCTTTGCTTACCACAAACTAGAGGCGATTATGGCGCTGATATTTATTTTCTGGAGGAGTGGCTAGAGGTCCTGCTGACAAAACTGTGCTGACAGCTGGAACAGGGCTATTATGTCTTACTTTTACTTCTGTGGTACTTTTGAGCTGTGTTGACTTTGTGGACTATTTGACCATTGGACGTTTAGATAGTTATTCATGGGGACGTTCTAGCTTTGACTCTTTGTTCTTGAGGTCGAATTAAAATGTGGACTATTTAAGCAGATGACTATTTGAACATCGCGTGAATTCACATCTGTAGTCCTTCTGCTTCATTATTTTCACTGGCGCTAGCACTAGCAAAAAAACTGCTTTCAGCCATTAATCAGAAGCCGGGGCAGAAGCCAACGAATCAGAAGCCTAAGAAATTTTCGAGGATGGCCCAGTGCAGAACCCCGGGGACTGTGTTTAAGTGAATGCGTTCGCACCGCGGTGGAAGAGTTGGGGTAAGCTGGAGCTCGGCTGACAAGCTGGCGCACGCGTTGCAAATTGTTATAGAGCACAATGCAAAAATTGCGCCGGACTCGTCTACATAGTTGCTTAGGATGTGGATTCGTGGACTCTATTGTTTTGGTTGGGGATTTGAACCTCGCGGTGAAGAATTATTATGATGGCCTTGGTAGTAATAGAGTAAGGAAACTGGGACTGGTTGGGGGCGCATACTTGAAACGCCCACGCGCGGCACTCGGTCCATACTGGTTTCATATGATTCCTGTTATTTTTCCAGAGCCTTTAAAAAGTGGGGCTTAGAGTGGACTTCCAGCTGAGCATTGACTGACCAATGTTCGAAATGGATGACGGGAGGAGCATGATAAAATGATATACCTATTAGACGTTTGGTAACATCTCAAGGTAAGCATGCATTACTTTAGGTACCTGCCTACCTTCTTGCAAGTAAAACTCAAGTTTGCTTTGATAGCTTAAGTGTTTCAATGGGCACAGTTGTAACTTACAGTCAGCATCTCATGCTGTGGGTAGGAAGTGCCTCTATATTTAAATTCTCTGTGGTCTTTCACTCACCATTTGTCATCAAGCTGAAACTTGCAAACTTTTAAACCAGCCAGTTTAATTCTATGATTTTTAAAAATAAACTTAACTTTGCAATTGAACTATATGTTTTAAAGAAATTAATGATTCGCTCGTACTCTTGTCGGGACGACACATTTTACCTATGTATAATTTTTATAATTATCAGGGGATTTGAATTTTTTTGGTGTTTGAATTTGTTTTGGCTGCCTTTGAAATTCTTGGATCAGAACTAAATTTTGAAAAAATATTGTCAATTTTAATTTTTAAATTTCAGGTCAAATTTAGATTTCATGCACAGATTTTGAATGAAAATGTTAGAAAACATATCAATACAAATTTTGAAAGCAATTGAGCTTAAACTACGAGAGATACTGAGTTATACATGAAGGCCTTTACGAGTGTGTCAAACATTTATATTCCCATATTTTTTTTAATTGTTACAGAAAAGAGCGGTCAGACTTATTGCAAATGTTAATCTACCACATAGTTCTGAACCATATTTTGTCAAATTTAAAGTTTTGAAAATTAGTGATATAGCAAAATCCCAAATGCTTCTTCTAGTACACAAATTTCTTACAGGCTCGCTTCCTCATTCACTCTGCAGTATGATCAAAATAAGAGAAATCAATCATCATGAGACTCGGCAAAATGTGATTCTTGAACAACCATTTTCTAATAGAAATTATCGTTTGTTCACTACTCCCTGCCTTGGCCCTAAATTGTGGAATTCCATTTTCATCAATCAATTTCAAGTAGTTGAAGATGTGCCAGCTAGCAAAACAGTAATAAAAAATATCATAAAAAAGAAACTGTTGGATTTGTATGTCAACCAATAGACCAGATCTTTTCGTATCTCCTCTTGTCCCTGTGGTAGCCGAACTAGGTATGCGTGTTTCATTCCGTGGCGAATCGCTTCTCTAGGTTTGTAGTGTTAATAATTTTGTTACAACGAATAAAATAAATTGTAAGAGCTAGGCTGTTTCATCTAAACCAGGTTAAAAAACACGTTATTAATAACGTATATTAAACCTGTCTGTGGTTCAGCATCCGGGGTCAAGTGGCTCTGCGATGTTTCCACGCTTGACAGACAAATATCATGCTCTCATCTTCAGTCACTCTCACCTCATCAGCATAAAAAAATCAGAACCGGTGCTAGTCTGCACTGTGGTGTTCCCAAAAAAGCATGCTCACATCTAAAGTCACTCTCATCTCATCATCATCTGAAAGAACTCCATTTCTCCTAGAGATCACCATAAGTGAGTATAACGTGATTTTTTCTTCTTTCTTTCTTTTTTTCTTGACAGGACATCTGGCCGGACAATGAAGATGCGGAAAATATATCTTGATAAATCATGAGATTCCTTTCTTTGCCTTTGAAGGTCGGTGCGCAACAGGTTTTTCCTCGCCTACTGGCCTGAGGGGGTTATGGAAAGGGGCTCATACATGGGTAATCATGCTTTCATATCAAGTACCTCTCACCTCATCATCTAAAAAAGGCTCAATTTACGTTATTGGTACGTAGATTAAACATGTCTGTGGTTCCGCACCCAAGGTCAGGTGGTTCTGTGGTGTTTCCACGCCTGACACAAAATATCATGCTCTCATCTTCAGTCACTCTCACCTCATCATCATAAAAAAGTGTTTCCGCACCCGGTGTCAGTCCTCACCTTGGTGTTCCCACGTGGGACACACAAAAATCATGCTCACATCTTTAGTCACTCTCACCTAATCATCATCTAAAAAAGACTCACAACACGTCATAATGTTACGGATATTAAACCTGTCTGTGGTCCAGCACCCGGTGTGAATACGCTCCGTGGTGTTTCCACGTGGGACAAACATTATAAAAAAATATTTTAAATTTATTTTGTTCGTTGGAATCAGTGTTCCATGTTACTTGCGAATACGTATATAGATGAAAATATTTTGACCCCGAATAATTTAAAGTGTTAAACAATTTTGGATTATTCTACACCTGAAAAAATGACATGGCCTGAAGACAATCTCAACTATTTTTGAACAATATCCCCTAATGCATACTAAACTTTTATTACTTGAATGTGACAAATAAAGTCCTTGTGCTCAGGCTTCTGCTCCACAAGCTATAATTGCCAGATAATTGCCTCTGGGGAACATCCCTTTCATCTTGGGGCATCAACTGGTCTGCGTTGGGGAACCAAATTACTTTTTCTGACCTCTGCGCGCTGCCAAATGCGAAGCATATCAGGTCGGCCCTGTGAGGAGTTGGTATGGGTATCACCATCGTGGGGCCCTTCACCCCCTTTTTCGTCCAAAAATTATTCACACATTCGAGCAGAACCTGAAATGCTGTGGCAAGCTTAAACGCAAGGCTGTGAGAACCCCAAATTCGAAATGTGTGGATCCAGAGGGATTTGTTTGGTCTCAGCAAAGAGTTAAAGTTTCACGAAGTTTCGCTGTCGACCCCACCCTTCCCCCCTGTCTCCACTTATTTACCGATGACGACGTTCTTGGGTGTTGAAGATTGGTGGGAATTGTGGAGTAAGGACTCAGAGGACCGGTAGAAAAGCTCAGCAAGACTGGTGATCCCGCGCCAACCCTGGGACTCCGTCTACTCCGGTCAGCGACGGCAACGTTTGAGTGGTCCGAACCACGCAACTGCGAACTTGTAGGCTGTGTTTTGACCCACTTAAGCTACGAATGAAGTTTGTGTTCATTGAGTGTGTATTTCAGCTGACCGAATCCTTTGCTCAGCATATAAATGGCCATTAATAACTATTTTGGAGATATATAGTGGTATAATTTTATCGAAAGTCTCTGCTCACGTTGTAAGGGGTTTGACCCAAGTGTGCGTGGAACTTTGTGCTTGAACTATGTGTGTGACCCAAGTGTGCGTGGGGCCACTGAACTTGTGAAATGGTCCGAGCCGCGTTTGAAGGCTGGCGTGTGGGGCGCCCGGCCGGTTAGAGTACTGGAGCGCGTCTTCCAGCCTTGCAGCTTTAAAACTAAGTGTTTATGTCTTCCTGGAGGAGTAGACATTACATCACGTTTCACTCTAAACAAAGGCATTTTTATTGGACATGCTCGCTTTGCTGTGGCTCTGTGAGCAAGCGCGACAACCGCTCATAACGTTTCGTTCATATTTTTTGTTTGAGACATATTTGTAGTTGATGCTGTTTTTGTGGGCTGTTGCCATTTTTTTCTTTTTCTGTATTCGACGTGGCGGCTTATAAGTTTGGCTTAAGCCCTGCTGGATGTAGTTTAGCCTTGGGTTTGTTCCCTACCCCACCAGCCCGCAGAGACGCCAAGCGACACGTCCAGGCTGGTGCCAGTGACTCCGGCACTTTTTCTACCATTAAAGGGAACGTGGCGCCTTGGTCAAATCCAGGAATTTAGTGTAAGTGGGGTATGTTTAGGCGAAAATCATGAAAACGTCCATGATTTCTCTGAAAAATGTACAATGAGTTCAATATTTTTTTGTTAAATGCTCCTCTCGGGTGAAAGTAAACCTCTCCCTGTGGATGACGTCATGATCTGGTAACTACTACCATCAAGACAAATGATATATTGAGTACTGGGTTTTCCGGCATGCCTTACAACTTGGCTATCTCAGTTACAATCCGTTATAAAGGTGCCATATTCCCTTTCAGATGCGATCCTACCTGAGACTAGCACACTGACTACTGATGTATCGACACCAGAGGGCAAAAAACATCCCTGGGAAACTTGTAATTTTCCGCACCTTTCCCAGAAAACGCCATGTTTTTTTCGCGATTTTCTGCCCCTGTTTCTCCCCACACGATCCGTCTTGATCCATCTCTGACTCTGCTGTGCATTTGTCAATGCCTTGGACGTTAGCTCGGCTCGTGTTCGGCCGGGCTCGGTGCTCTGAAGCCGGGGGAGCTGGTAGAATGTTCGTTAATTCTGCTGAAGAAGAGTTTCATTAACAGGCAACATTCTTGTATCTAGTATCTCCCTTAGGTGCGATTTGTGTATTTATTTTGTGGTCGTCGCTTAATATGCTTCTTAGTTGTCATTATGAGTCATATGTATGCATACCGACAAAAATACACTTTATGACGAAAGCTTAAATGTTAACGACCAACTAAACACATTCCTACACTCATGTGTAGACAATTAAAACAGCGACAAACGGTTTGTATTGGACTAAGGATTGGTTACACTAGACAAATTGCCAAGAGCTGTCGTTGGCCAGTTCTGTGACTCCACTCCATGTGCGTTAGGGAATAAGTGATATTTATGAAGGATGTCATTGGGGAATTAACATCATTTAGATTCATTCCCGTGATAACGATACCTGCCTCTATACTCAGAGGTGTGATGTGTTTGTATCTCAATCACCAGGGTTATGCATATCCTGTTCAATTATCCTATCCCTTGAAGTGTTCTGTTTTATAGCATGGTTGTCGTCTCGACCAATAGGAAGAATTAGGACTTGTGTTCCCATTCAAACCCAAATGGGTAAAATAGATGGGATTGGATAGCACTATCGATGTTAATCACGCCAGGTCTTCAGGAACAAATGGGATGAATCACAGTAGCAACCGCAGTGCAGTTTTGAAATAAAATAACTTTGAATTGGACGGGGCTTAGCCATATTGTCTGACTTGAATAACAGCTGTATTTAAACTATGTCTTTAAACAGGAACAAGTCAATGTTTTGACTCACGAGAATATTTCGGTTTTATCATGCCACTGACATGAAAACTTTAACAGGATACGTATAGTATTTTTCCGCAGCCATGCAAGGAAAACTGTTCTCATGAACTTTAAACCGTTATTGTGGGAATAAATATGTATGTATGATAAAACCGTAAGTTTCCACACACGCTACTGTTGACAATTTGTAGGAAGCAGGAAATTTTTTCGATTGTATGTTGCAAATTTCGCTGCAAAAAATCTGTGGAGGCTCAGCTGTCTAGCGGAGACTCACGATTACTTTTAAGGACTATATAGGAGCGACGTAAAGCTTAGAACGTGGCCAAGAGTAGCCTGCATGGACAAGAGTAACTATCCGCGTAAACACCATTCTTTAAAACTGACACGATTTTGCTCCTTCGTAGGTAAAAGATAACGTAAATTAGACATACTGCTTCGTTATTTCATCACTGATCGTCGCACAGCTCCATTAAAGCACCTGTGTCTGTATTTAGGAGGGATGGGTATTTTCAAGTCTACGCCTCGTAACTGAACTCGTTACAATTTTCGCGGTATTGTGGCGTGGCTCCGTGCAGCGATTTTGAAGCGGAAATCACTTGATGACAATTAACATTTCACGTGGAAGTGTACGACAAATGTGTCTTTTATGCTTTTGCTACCTTTTTGTCTCTCTTAGTTCAGCAATGACAGTTCGCCGAAGTTTTCGTGTAGGGTTAAAAGCCCCGATCAGCAGTAATTGTGTAGATCCGCAGACATTGTAGTGACCAAAAAAACTGGCGGCAAATTAATTCTGGTGGATGCTTACAACTTTGTGTACTCCTAAAAAGCCAGCGACTGTCGTTCCCATCCTTCAGTCCCAATTCCTCCAGCGAGTTATACATTTTAGACATAATGCAATAAGACAACCGGTTTGTTTGCGCTCTGATAGGAAAATAATCGTCCGCCATATCGTCTTTCCGCTATTTACACGACATGGCACGGCGACGATACGACTGTAGATAAGCATGTTTTCCCAGCCTATTCTGGACCACAGCGGAGTGTTATTGTACTATCAATTTCTGTTCCTGGAACATAAAACATTTATTTGTTCCATTATGGTTCACTAGCGTCTTGTACGGATGATAAAGGGAAACTGATAGAAATGTATATCGCGAAAGAGATACTAAAAATAATTATTAGTAGAAATAACATAGAAATGTATATCGCGAAAGATATACTAAAAATAATTATTAGTAGAAAAACGATGTAAATCAGCATGACATTGCTTATTGTCATTCGTTGTTGTTAACGACCGCATAATCAAGGAGTGTGAAATGTGCTTTTATTTAGATTGCTGCTCGCCCATGCGTGGAATGAGCATTGATCCTTAGCATTATGATTATGATTTTAAAAACAAAGTTCATTTTGTTTACTAGTGTACGGCTTTACATAAGCAGCCCCTTGAGTAGCCCTGATAGTCACGCGAGAAAGGAATTTATATAAGGGTCTATTCACACTTGAATCCGCCGGCAGAATCTGTAAATGTTTTTTCGTCAATCTACGCACGTGTTTTTGTAATTTCGGTCGGAAGATTTTGTGCGTAGATTCTGCCAAATGTGACGTAAGTGTTCTGTTGACGTCCAGCAAACTCAAATGTGGTGAAGTGGTGCTGTTTTCATGCCTTGGATTTTATGGGGTTTTAAGGCACGGGCAGCTAGATAGTGCATGGTACCAGTTTGCTACCTGTACCATAAATATGAATATGAACTGCTTTATGGGTGCTGAATTACCACGCAGACCAGCGTGTTCAAAGCAAATATCACGGTATATGGACGTTTCGGGCGCTTGTTAATGGCAACTTGACAGGGGATTCTTGTGATAATAGTGCGATACAGAGAAGGCTTTTGGCATTCTTGCGCTCTCATCGACTGTTGACAGACATCTACCCCATTCTCAATCGTCTATGGAGACCCTCATTCAGGTTTATTGCGAGTCAAGAGCATATTTGTAAAGCATTGACTGAACCGAAACTCGAGGCACATTGCCTGTATTGAGGATTCATGCACGAATGAAGTGGGTCAGATTCTGCTGCACGACTCAGCTTCTAGTAACAATTGACAGGCCAACAGAGTTTGGGTTGTTGGCTTCTGTCTGTGGACTGTAATAATGACAGGGAACATGGTGCATATGCCGACCGTTCCGTAAACTATGCTACTATGGTCAGATGCGATTTTCTGTGTATGAATATTCCCGGATTATTTCGTCGAGTCGGGAGTTGTCATCAATTAATCCTGAAATGCATTCTAGCGCAGGATAGATATGCTAATGGCCATCATTATAAGCTTACTTGTTAAGACTCAAGTACGAGTAGACCGTGCAGTCAGCTGCTGAATCGTCGGTAACCGTGATTGGCAATTATCGTCTAAGGATCAGTCACACAGACACAGGTGTCCTATTGATTATGTGCCTGTTGGACTCAGTTTTGAATGAGTCTTTACTGACGTGCTTCTCGGATAAAAATCGTCATACAGCCGCAGTATAACAGGTTTTTTTCGCTTTACACCATATCTTGTAACGATGACCTTACGTGTTGGGTCCGCAAGATTATAGGATGATATTATTTATCCCTGGAATGATTTGAAAGACAGGCTTTCAGGAAGTGGTTAGGCGCTCTACTATCTTTGACTAAGTGTCAGACTTTCACGTAATCTCGGTTTCTCGGTCTTCCATTAATTAACACAAAAACTACCGAGAATGTAATAAGCAGCTTATCGTGTACATCCATGACATGCCTAAGAGGACCTTAAACTTGGGTATGTAAAGGAGACACTTCTTCTGAGCTGTTAGTGTGGCTCTTGGAGGACTTTTGCACTTTGGAGGAACTTTTCACGACACTGTTCGCTTTGACTCCCCCTCTCAGTCTTCAACCACCTCAAATTTTTCGCCTGTGTGAGAACCACCATGGATTGTCTCGCCTGTGTGAGAACCACCTCAGTTTGTTTCGCTTGTGTGAGAACCACTTCAGGTTGTCTCGCCTGTGTTAGAATCAGTTCAGGCTGCCTCGCCTGTATGAGAACCACTTAGGTTGTCTTGCCTTGTGAGAACCACCTCAGGCTGTCCCGCCCGTGTGAGAACCACTTCAAGCTGTCTCCCCTGTGTCAGACGCTTCAGGTTGCCTGGCCTGTGTGCGCTGCGGGACCGCTGGTGATGACCTGCTGACCGGCAGGGTCTGTGCTACCGCGGCGGGTGCCCGGAGGGCCTGTTCGCTGAGGAGGGCGTGTGCCGGCCGTGTCACCACACCTGTCAGGACTGCCGCCGCCGCCGGGGCTGCACCGTCTGTCGCAGCGGACTGCTGTTCTTTAACGACTCCTGCCTGGCCGTCTGCCCCGCAGGGTGAGTCGGCACAGGGATGGGAGATGGGCGCTGGGCGGTGATTTAGGGGATGTCTATCTGAAGAATGAGTGGTGTATGGCTCATCTTGGCTCTGGGAGCGCGATGCGAAGTCTTCAGTCTGATTTGCATGTTTTTCTCAGAGCTTTCTTGAGTCTTCACGGGGTGTCCCTCCCAAATTAACCTTTGAGTTAAAAATCCTAATGGCCTACATTCAAGAGTGTTGATTCTCTCACATCACCATTCTCGGTGAGAAATGGTAGCGTGTGAGGTTATCGTGAAAGTAGTTTGCCATTTTGTTTGTGATTCGCAGGGAAAATGCTCCGTTCCATAAGCTTTGCATTCTTTACTGCGTTGGTGCACCCTTTCCTTGGTTTACTGTTTTGCTCTGCGGTAGTCACTATAATACGGTGCCCCAGAGCAGGACGTTGCAAAGTGTTGCAGAAAAAGCTGAACACTGTCCAACTTCTGGTGCCGATGGTCTGCATGAGAAGGCCATTTTCGTGTCATTTGTCAAATTAGGATAGAATATAGTCATTAAATAAAGTCAATTAAATATAAAATGAGTTTTTCAATAATATTTCAAAGTAAAATGCAAACTGAAAAATAATTGGGAATTGGACATGATCGTCTATTTCTTTTAAGCCCTTCTTTCAATAGTTCTAGCCGCCAGCTGATTTTCGGCTGTTGATAAACAACAGCTGATCGCAACTTGAGTTGCCAAATTTCTACCAAAGCTCAACTTTTCCTCTGCCGGTCAAAATTCCCGGAGACAGGTCAATGACCGCTCTGCAACTGCTGCCGACCGTCGGCGACGTCCCTGACGCATTTCGTGGATACCGCCTTAGATACCAAGGATGGAAAACGGGTTGGCAGTTGTGGGATGGGACACAGCTTTCTGAGTTACATTTGGAACGGGCCGAAATGGGCTGAGTTCTTCCAGAAAATTTCACACTAAGGAATTAAATGGAACGGAGTGGGACTACTTTATTGGATACATTTCCCGGCGTTGAGCAGGATGGGACGTAATGAAATAGGATCGGAATGTATGCGGAAATATGTTGCCAAGCTGACATCTCTAGTCGGTAGAAAACCATGGCTTATTTTATGGAGCTCCTTTGCTTGCGTGAGGCAAAAGTATCGACTCAGCGACGAGCACGGCCGTTCCTGTGTGAAATGAGCTATCCAATGTCCGGTGTTGTGGTACACGTTTTATTTACTACCGTGCAAAGTGTATGCCAATCTAGAGAAACGTCAATGGTGATATGGCGCAAATTGTGGGTGTTCGGGTTCGGATTGACTGCATGACCGTATTTCAAGTGAAAATGAACCTGAAATCAAGTCGGGACCTGTATTCAATTGCGCTCTGGAGGTTGGATTCAAACAACTGGCAGTTTGATCCAGATCACTGGGTTTGCCGCTCTGAAGGTTATATCTCAAATCACTGGATTTACCGATCTTAAAGTTGGACTCAAATCGCTGGGCTTACCGCTCTGAATGTTGGATCCAAACCACTGTGTTAACTGCCCTGAAGACTGGATCCAGGTAACTGGGTTTACCACTCTGAAAGTTGGACTCAAATCGTTGGGTTTACCGCTCTGAATGTGGGATCCAAATCACTGGGCCACTCAAGATTGGATTCAAATTACTGCGCTTACCGGGGAGGAGGTGGCTTAGTGGATAGCACCCTTGTTTTCTAAGCCACTGGTCCCGGGTTCAAGTCCCGGTGGAGCTTCTTAATAAGTTGACCTGATCCCCAGAATCCCTTCCAACAGGGTGACATTTGGCGATGCCATATGACCCTGGAAATTGGTGCGTCGTTAAACCCCAACAATTATTACTGGGTTTACCACTCAAGGTTGGATCCAAATTACTGGGTTTCCCGCTCTGAAGGTTGGATCCAAATCACAATAGGGTTTGCCGCTGGTGGGGATTGGGTGTTGGTATCCATCAGAGTTGGTCCTGCTATTGTTGCGCCCGTTTGGAAGTGTTCGAGCGGCGCAACACGAGCTGCCTACCACAGTCGGCGCCAGCGCTCTGATCCGTGGTCAATGGCGCCGAAATTACAGCGCCTCCGGAAATTGGTTCAACCACATTACTGGAAACCGATATGGAATTGGGTGGTTATGTGCACAGGGGTGACGGTGGCGTAACGTCCAAGCGTTTGTTGCTGCCAAGGCATCCTTTTACGCGTATTTGCTAGCGGGAGCGAACTGTTTGGAATTTAAATCGTGGTGTCACCTTCGAGGAAAGGTATTGCAATATTTTTTAACTTGTGTAAATGTTTCATCAGCTGCTTAAAACTCGAACCTGTGGGAAGGGGAAGGGGTATTAGAACAACTCTGGGGTTTTCCGGGGTATTCAGAGTGCGGCATCGGAGAGCTCTCCTGTACCTGATACACCTCATATCATATCATTCTTGATCATTAGCGCAACTTTTCCCAAAAATTCAGATATGGGTCATCTCAGGTTAGGTCAACAGGCCTGGCCAAGTGACCTTACTTTCTAGAATGTTTCAATGGCATTCGCGGTAATTCGCCTAATATTTTTATTTAAGATCCATGTCGCATGATAATCTCACCCAATACCAAAAATTGTGGTAACATGATTTCATGTATCGATGACTTGGCGAGGGTGCGGGCCATGCCTTCTTTGTATGAAATCGCATGAGAAAATGGGAAATATGCGATGAATCGGTTATTTTTATGCACATACATACGGCTTAGAATTGTAGAATTGAAATATATAGATGCCTTTCTAAATTGGCATCGGGACTTCTTTCCATGGTCTGGTGGGAAGTTGACTTGTGGCCTCTGAGAAGTCGTCTGAGGCTACTTCGGCGGGCGTTCAGACTGGAGTCAATAATTTTTCAAGATCTGGTGATAAAGCATTTATTTTGATGTCGTATTCATGTTGACATGGCCAATTCATTGGTAGAAATAGTAAGCATATAAGGTCGGAGAGTGATCTTGGCCTAACCCTCGGTCAGGTCATGCTGCATATGGACCTGAGTTGACCATATTGTTCCACATTCGACTCGCCGTAGCAAGAGGAATTTGGTAGTGCTTAGATATGGGCGTCAAATAATCCAAGCCGTCGGTGTGTCCTAAAAACCCAAATAAGACGATTGTGCTAAAACACTGCCGTTAAAGCAACCCAGTCAGAAGCTTGAGACAAAAACTGACTAGTAGTCTGTCACCTTATTTGACCTGTTGTGACCTCAATATTGAACTGAGCGTCAAAGTGATGCATATAGTTTCGAAATGATTTTGATTGGCTATCTATCACCGTTTTCGTTTTTTTCACCATCAGCAGCCGAAGTTAATGGGAGTTTTCAACTCCCCCACACACACACACACACACACACACACACACACACACACACACACACACACACACACACACACACACACACACACACACACACACACACACACACACACACACACACACACACACGCGCACACACACACACGCACACACACACACACACACACACACACACACACACACACACACACACACACACACACACACACACACACACACACACACACACACACACACACACACACACACACACACACACACACACACACACACACACACACACACACACACACACACACACACACACACACACACACACACACACACACACACACACACACACACACACACACACACACACACACACACACACACACACACACACACACACACACACACACACACACACACACACACCACACACACACACACACACACACACACACACACACACACACACACACACACACACACACACACACACACACACACACACACACACACACACACACACACACACACACACACACACACACACACACACACACACACACACACACACACACACACACACACACACACACACACACACACACACACACACACACACACACACACACACACACACACACACACACACACACACACACACACACACACACACACACACACACACACACACACACACACACACACACACACACACACACACACACACACACACACACACACACACACACACACACACACACACACACACACACACACACACACACACACACACACACACACACACACACACACACACACACACACACACACACACACACACACACACACACACACACACACACACACACACACACACACACACACACACACACACACACACACACACACACACACACACACACACACACACACACACACACACACACACACACACACACACACACACACACACACACACACACACACACACACACACACACACACACACACACAGACGTGTTTATGCAGCGTTATGAGGACCAGGACCAAACGCGGCAAAGTGGGGACCAGGGCAACCACCCTTTATATTAAAGAAAGGGGCGCCATATTTTGCACAAGCTGAGTAAACAGCACTAGCGTTGCGATGGTAAAGGTTAGAAACGTCAATTTGCGTTATATCCAAGTCCGCACAATGCGGCGGAGTGGGGACCGGCAGGTGTGACGTCACCATGACGTCATCCAACACAACCAGCGAAGTGAGGACCAATTTCACACACATTCGTATGCTGCTCAATACTTTAATTTGAAACATCGTGTGGCCACTGATCACATTTTCCTCGCCAGAAACAGGTAGGACAGGCTTAAGAATTTTTCCTCCCCCTACAAATAACTAAATATTTGCATTACATCAGGCAATTCCAGTATGCCTACTGACAAAAATCTCCAAGTTTAGCAGTACCTGATACTCTCAAACAGAACACTTGATCCGCCACTGTTCTTGGCCTTTGTGCCGGAATGGACTCACGCTACTTCAGGTGACTCAGGAGCCTGCTGGACACCACCAGGCAGCTGGGTCAGCCCCTCACTTTTCGTCCAAAAATATCAGCCTCTCATGGCGGCATTATGATGTACAACAGTTTTAGGGCTGTATCTACGCACCAACTGCCATGGCATTGTAACATACGCGGATCCAGGATTGCCGATCGGGGCACCTTCCCGGGTGGGGGGCTCCATCCGGACCAGGGGGCGCCGCACTTGACCGGCAAAACCTATCAGGTGAGCGCCAAATCCTATTGGCGGCGCCGATTTTTCGTATCATGGGAGGGTGGGAAGCGAATTTCAGGGGGCGCCATCGACCATTCAGGGGGCGCCGTGACCATTTCAGGGGCACCGAGGGTCGATCGGGAGGAGCGCACGTGCCTTCCTGGCCCTTCCCCATATCCGCCAATGTCATGTAATGCTGCGAACTATTTCCCTGCCGAAAGGGTTTCTCGGGAGACGACTGGCTTGTTCACGGCATCTGCCGGACTTCGAACTTGGTTTGGCCGCCTCGTAGTTCTGACGCAAGTTGAGAATGGATTTCTCATTGGGGCATGAGTGGAGGCGTATAGGTCCTAAAACCATCTGAGATAAGAAAGTTTTCGGTCAGTAAGAAGTTAAAGTTTCAATGATGACACTTGCACCCTATAATTTTCTGCGGGTGACATTTTTTCTGAGGAGAAAATATATTCTTGACTCTCAAGTTGGAGTTTGTTGGGAGCTATACAAATTTTCACTAGTAGCAGAGGTGGTAGGCAGTTCAAGGCCGCATATTGATGGGGTGATTACACTGTGCGGCTTTCTGAAGTGGGCAGAGTAAACAATGTTTACCTAGTTTTTCCTGCCGAATTAAGCATAATACAAAGAGACATTGAAACGGGAAATAAGATGACATATTTGTCAAAAATATTGTAAAACCTACCCTCCATCCCTTTCACATATGTCACATAAGCCTTAAAACTCTAGGTCAAAACCATTGACCCGTGAAAGGCCGCTATGCCAGGCAGTTATGTTGGGTCGCAAGATGGGTACAGAGATTACTGGGTCGCAACGTCGTAGGCGATTCAAATAAACTTTAGTAATTAATTAGTCTAGTAAATACAGTGTTGATTTAAAATTACATGATAGCACAACCCTGTTGACGGGTAGCTGGGAATTTAGTCCTTGTCATCGTCTTCAGGTTTTATTAACACCAAACTTTCCAATTCAGCACCAGAAAAGCCATATTTCAAGCTAACGAACATCATTTAGGAAAAGGAAAGACAGGAAAAATATCATTTGTAGAAATACAATTAAAAAATTCTTAAAAGTACATAAATTTCCCCTGTTGATGACTTGAATTCCAAAGAATATTCGTTGCAACAATGTTTATCCTGCTCCTGGCAAAAACCCAATGAAAATCGACCTAAATTTTCCCTTTTATACAGGACGTTTATTAGCATTGTATGCGGACGGTAGTTTTAATTTGAAGCAAACATCACGAAAAAATTCAAGGAGCAATGGCACAAAATATTTTGCATCATAATTTTCCGTGAATCTAATTCATCAAAGCGCCAAGGAAATAACTCTCGGTAAATTTCTGATAGCTCAGCTTGTAAAGAGTTAGGCTTTAGCGTTAGGAGGCATAATGCAAGATTGCAGGTTCAATTTTCGATCTGCTATCAGGTCCCATTTCACTCAGGAGTCTGGTTTAGCGGTGTTTGTGGGTGCACTAACAAAGGTGGCAGTATCTCACGTATGTCACGTATATCACGTATATCACGAAGATCAGTAAGCTGCATTGGGGAATTTAGGAATATTATTTTTTGTTACTTTGTGTCAATGTAAGTACCATTTATTGCATTATGTGCGCTTCGGTAATTACCTAAATTTTAAAGTTAAAAACGGCAATATGTCAGGTTGTCAGGGTCTAGGGGTTATGTGACCTGGGTCACATACGACCTAGTTGGTTGTGCATTATTGGTCCCAAGTCGGGTAACTGGAACGAGGGGAGGAGAAATGGTGCATTGCCCTCCCATTTTGTGTTATTTGGCCGCGATGTAATGTCTACGTGACCGAATAGTGGTAGGGCGCGAGCGGCCAGCTGATTTGTGGATACTGGCGGGGATGAAGCTATGGCTGTGTGCCCGGGGAGCCCACTAGACAGCATAGAAGCGCAGGTACAAAAAGTCTCGTGGAAGTTCGAAACCCTGGGTTTACCCTTTGTG
>JAOTON010000033.1:0-17500 GCA_034440635.1 Lepas anatifera
GTTACCATCTCTAGAGAAGTCCCGGAGTAGTAAACAATCCCTAGAATACGTTAAGTGTTCCGTTACTGTAGGGAAGGGAACCATTAATTTTACGGCAATACTATAATTAGTTATCGAGTTCTTCGCGGGCCGCCAAGATTGGTCCACAATTTCTGCCCCAATTTCAATCTCCTAATCTTATCAGTTGCCCAGCGGGCTCGCTCATCTCTATCTCACGAGCACATCTTCTGCTTAATCTTTACTCTTAATCAATACTCTCATAATAGTCGTCACTTCTATATACGGGGCAAGTATACCGGCTCCTTTTTAATATCTTTAACTTCCCTAACGTCAGCTCCATTTAATCTAATAGCTGTCATCCATTGTAAGACTTTCCAGTTCCCAGTTTCTATACTGAAGTTCTTTGCTCTCTTCTTCTTAAAAAAGTATACCTGCAGCCTAATAATTTTAACTTTCTTAATATCAACTCTATTTAATATAATGGCTATTACCCATTGTAAGATTCCAGTTCCCAGTCATCTATACTGATGTTATTCGCTGTTTAAAAAAAACAATCGACATTAGCGGGAGCAACCCAATCCATTGATAGGTTACTCGCTCTTTCACATACCCTTACTGGTATTGTATACTCCTAACATTATTATTTACTTTAGCTCATTGTTTATTTTACATTTAGCTCAATGGGGCGATGGTCCGAAGCCTCGATGTAATCTTTGTGGGTTAAAAAAACACTTAACAGTAGATGCCATACCAACCTCCGCCGCGGTAATTAATCATAAATATAGAGGGACTTACGAATCATCAGGTATATATCAAAGACTCGAGCTGTGTAGGGAAGTAAATTAATATTCCCAACCTTCATTCACCTCAAATTCTATCATCAATATACTTCAATTTCCCTTTTCCCTATAATATTGTAAAAATATAATAAACAAATATAAACGCAAATGAGCTTCAAATAAACAAATGAAGGCTTCTAA
Organism: Lepas anatifera; assembly: GCA_034440635.1. Taxonomy (NCBI): domain Eukaryota; kingdom Metazoa; phylum Arthropoda; class Thecostraca; family Lepadidae; genus Lepas; species Lepas anatifera. The sequence goes on from JAOTON010000033.1 coordinate 981, forward strand.
AAAAATACAATAATTTATTCCGATGTGATCATCACTGTGCATGCCTCTGTACACCCTGAACTTTCGTGCAAGGATACGAAGCAGCAGATATAGGCCGGAAATAAAAAGAATAGAATAGAATATAGAATAGAATGAAATATCAGAAAAACAAACGTCAATATCATTTAAAATTTCAATCATTTACAATAATCAATCAATTGCTTCATCAACATTCATTCACCATTTAGTATGTACGAAAACGCCTGAAGTTCAAGTATTAATTTACGTTAATGATGAAAAGTAAAATTAAAGGAGTGAGAAAAAGCATATTTCACTATCAGTTACTCCATTACTGTGTATGCAAAATATCAGCGGAGATCTAAAATTTTATACAATATCATTTACAATCATCAATAATTTACAATAATCAAGCAATCGCATCATCAATGTTCATTTACCATTTAGTATGTGTACGAAAACGCCTGAAGTTCAAGTATCAATTTACGTTAATAATGAAAAGTAAAAATTAAAGGAGTGAGAATAAACATTTCACTATCAGTTACTCCATTACTGTGTATGCAAAATATCAGCGGAGATCTAAAATTTTATATGACATGACCCATCATATCACATGAGAACGTGTTATCCATTTTCGGTTATTAACCAAAGATACAGAGCTGAAAAAGGGGCTGATAAATGCTATTGCAAAACATGTATAGTTATTGTGTGCACTCTGTTAACATCCAACATTGTCGTGTATTAAAATTAAGTAAAGGACAGCTGAAGGATCTTTATATAAAGAATAGTTAAACTTACTCATTTAGTGTGGATAAGCATATCTATCTCCCGCTAATCATTGTCATTATTCTTCAATATCTTAATATGCACGGAAGTACCTGACAAAAATGTTCATTATTTTAAAATGAAGAAAATGTGAAAACAGGCAAAGAAGCTGGAAAATATTTTTTCACGTCACAATTGCTGCCTAGAAAGGCCATTATCGATCTGTTTTTCTATACATGTGTTCGATTCTCTAAAAAAATATTACACATTGGTAAACATCATAATATGTGGTGCAGTGTAATTTCCTCAAACCTCTTTATGATCCAACTTATGCAGAGCCGCCCCTGTAATACATCTGTACATCGAACATGCTACAGCTCATGGTCACCGCTTCGCCACGGCCTGCCGTCGCAGCCGCTGCCGTCGACGCTGCGTCGGCAAAAGAGACCTTCTCTCTCCGGCTCACCGGCGGACGCTGTGACGTCACAGGGCACCGAGACACTGTCGCGTCTGTATGACCAAATAAAGCTATGTAGAAGGGGTTACAGGTGATGATACATCTACGATGCATCCTGAAGGGATACGTTGCAAAGAATTAACCAAAGGTATTATCATAAGTTTTCGACACGATATTAGAGACTCTCCTATTAATATCGAAACGACCATCGCCTCCGTTTCACTTTCATTTACGTATGTTAATCTTCTCAATTTCTATTGAATGATTCCCAAGATAATTTACATTACTTTACCTTTCACATACATTGAACGTTACATTTTTTTAATCTTTCTCACATATAAATACATTCAGTTTACTTAATACTCATTTTGACTTATGAAGTTCCGATAATAAGGGGGGTATGTAACATTTAAATACAATTGGAGACATATTTTTCTCATCAATGGCATCATACTTTAATTATATCAGTATCCGAGCTAATAATTTCAACGTACTATTCTCATTCCTAAAACATCGACGGCGATCACGATATTCAGCCTGCCTATGCGCGGTCCCATTTCACCGGAATCTTGCCAACGAAATAACACACATGAAAAAAAATCTTGTTGGACTTGCCGGTCTTCCTATGCGTGTTGAAGTGGGCTCGTGCACCCTGCGTTTCCAGGTTTCTGTTACTTGGCAGTGCCCTGGGCAAAAATTGTTGGAGGGTGATCTCAAAATATTTACCATGAAGCTTAAACATCCAAATTGGCAACACTAATGTTACAACAATTAGCAAAAAAAATAACAGCTCTAGTTTATTAATGCAACATAAATGGTTTACTTTATCATCTACTCATTATTATTCTGCATTGTTTTCAACGTATTAAAGTAATTATCAAGTCTAACGAAATGCAAAGAACGACAGGCAGAAATTTACTGGGTAAATGCTCCTCACTATTTCAAAATTTAACACACTATCGCAGAATTTAACAAGTTACTGTCATCATTTTGGAAGGGAGGTTTGTGTCATTGGCGTGTGGGATTGTGCGATAAATGTTTCCCCTCCTTGGGGCCCCTTCTACGTCGTTTTTAAACCTTAATCCTGCAGCTAAATTACCGTTACTAATTGCAATGCATGCACATTATATTAATATTAACTTTCTCAATTAATTTATAATTAATCCTCAATATTTTACCTGTTCCTTGAGGAACAATAATTAGCCTCTTATTTATTTGATTTCTTATGCAAAGCCAATACTCAGAGAATCTTCTAGAATATGCGCTGTCAATTTATACGGAACCGATTGCATACAGACTCATCAACGGATACTATCATAAACCACAAGGGTCGCGCCTGTAGGGTGTGTTGCATTACCCCCTGCCCCAAAATTATATACTACTTACCACCAGCCGCTGCAGCAGTCAGCCACACGCCATCCACCTCTCTCGTAGCCGGCTCGCGTTTCCTCAGAACGGTGATTTCCCCCCTTTTAGTGCACTTTACGCGTTTCGCATTCAGTTCGATACGTGTAGCGATTCCGAGGAATAATAAGACGAATTTAAATGCTGTTACGTTCATTGCTGTTGCTAGTTTATTATAAAGGCTTATTAAATATTAGTCGTTTACGCATCTTACGCTATAAATGTTGCACGCACTCGCACTTTAATCATCCAATCAATATCTACGCTCAAGGCGGCAAGAACTCGAAATTACTCGATTATTATCGATTACTCTAACCGTTTCATAGCACAAGTTATTAAGCTTATTAACATTATAACCGATATTCTTTCATCGGTTCTCAGTCCTCATTTTTACCCTCACCCTTGTAAAAGCTTCGATAGCAAAGCGGGAATTTATTTTTCTTTTGGACAGAGTGTTAGGCATTCAAAGAAACAAAACCCAAGCGATCAGTTGCATAGCGACCTTGATAACATAAAAATCTAAATTACAATCTACGTTACGACCTCGGTTAGCAATTAGCATGTTAGTTATGATAGGTTGGACTCTACATTCTCATACCTCACTGTATCGAAAAAAATGTACCACAGATTTAGTTGGACATCTCGCAATAAAACGTTCTTCGCTCTTGCGCCAGCTAAATTTTTCAACATGTTTCGGAAATCTGCAGTCACTCAACATCACATCGTCCCCGATCAGACACACCTATCCCCCGTTACTTTCCCCATTTAACATCCTATGTAATATGTGCAATAGCCAAGTACCAAAATTAAATGTTTCGAGGTCTAGTTTCACTCCACGCCATATGCCAAATTCAATCACATAGTTCCACCGAAATCAATATTTCGTCTAAAGTCTGGTCGAAAATTTGGAGGGGAACTACTAATTTTGAACGGCTCGTTATTCCGGGTACTCACATTATGTTGCTTTGTTGTTCCCCGCCCCCAGCGCTTGCCTCTGCCGCCGGCGCCCGCGGCGACACTCGCTCAGGACCCGAGCCGTTTGCAGAGTGCTAGGCCTCCCAGACGGTGAAGGATGCATCCCCTCCCTCCCTCAAAGGGGGAAGGGTGCGGGCCCGTCGACCGATTTCACCGGAAATCGGCCCGATGGTCATACCTCCCCAGGGGGATATGGGTAAGAAACCGTTTTTACTCTTAAATCCCTCAAAAAGGTGAAATCCACTACTTATTTAATGATTTTTCAATTCGACATAATTTTCCCCCATTTATCAATTTCGACCCGCCATTGCGTTCTCAAATGGTAGCCCCGGTCCACCTCGTGACACACGACGCCACAATGCCTGCTGAGCACTGACTGCTGATAGAAGCGGGTCAGGTACCACGGATGCTGGGGCCTGGTCCGGGAGGCCTAGAAAGAGGGGGTGGGGTGCTCCCTGCAATTTTCGACCAGACTTAAGCCTATGTTAAAGCATGTGACATAGCTTACAACAAAAAAAACTAAAATTTGACGGTACCCAGCTAACCTATAAGATTCCATACTTGGTGCCCACTGCACGCAAACCCCAAAATGTGTCACATCACACTTTCAGTAAATACTGAATAGATAAAGCTGAAAATTCTCAAATCATCTATTCTTACCACGATCTTGACCACAAAGTTGAGTTATTGAGCATCTGACCTCTCAAAGGCCATGTTAGGTCACAGGAGCATGGGGTGGTTGTTCTGCCAAGATATTCTCACTGAATTGAGATAAAGCTCCCATTTTGCTTGCATTGTGCTTATATTGTCACGGGGAGTCGATTAATATGCAACATGACCATACCAGGTCATCTGTGACCCTGACCTAGGTCTAGGTCAGGTCATTTTTATTATTTGACCGAGTAAGGTCATGTTATACATAATTCGATTTGCTGTGGTGAGAGGAATCCAATGATGCATAAAGATTTACTCTAGCTCCCCTGAGTATAGATCTAGAGAGAGAAACGTGCACTGCTCTGTTGTAAGCCTTTGGAACCTTTTTTGGCCTATGCTGACCTTAACATTGACCTGACATAAAAATTATAACGATAAAATTTCTTTGTCTTGTCAAGAGCTTACGAACGCCGCCCGTAATTTTTCTTTAGCTTTCGTGAGAAGTGATATAAGGAGGGGCAAAAACGCCCCCCCCAGCGAGGCGCGTCATTCCAGGGACCCAAGCGGGGCGGGTGTTAAGGTTAAGTAAGAATAATCGCTCAGACTTGAAATAGATACCACCCTGAATTGGATTTAGCATTCAATGTGGGCAGTGGAAGGGGTCTGACGGCAACACACGGTGGAGGGGTTCCTGAAGAGCCCCATCCCCTGAGGTCGCCGAAACGAAGCGAGTCAGAAAAACGCTTGTTGGGGTGAGGTGGGGGGAGATGGTAACCTACATTATGGACAAGTTTTATTGACTTAGGTCAATATCATCAAGGTCAAACAAGGCCGTAAATGTCAATTCTGAACCGTGTAGGAGACCTATTGGGAAATGCCGTGATTATGCAAAGAAGGCCGGGAATACGTTAAAAGTTAACTAAAGTCGTAGAGGGAAGGTTCCACGCATTTTCCCTGATATCTTTTGGTTCAAGGTCATTCAAGGTCAAGACATCTGACGTGGAAAAATGACATTCCACAGTAATGTAGAATATAACTGCCACTATAACAGTGTTTGGACGGGAAATGAAGGTTGAACCTTGAAAAAGACCTTTGACATTGACCTCGATCTTATCATAGTATAACATATCGCATAATGAACAATGTCATATGACTGGAAAATTAGGGTCAATGACCTTGGCCTTGACCTTCATGTGGCTTTATCTTGACATAAAACCTGATGACCCTGGAGGGGTCATGAAGTATAGAAAGTGTCAAACCGATCGGCCTAGAGCTATGGTAGCTATGGTAGAGCTCAAAAGTTAAAGTGAGGTAACCATGTTTCACCTCGCCTGGTGACCTGACCTATTTTAGCCCGGGGTAAGATATTTCACGGATGGTGTTTTAGTGATGGGGTGAGAGGAAGATCCCTCAACTGCGGTGGCCTCGGCGTTTGTCTGCTATTTTGAAAAAGAAACCTTGGGAGGCCACCGATAGCCCCGGTAGGGCGAGGCAGAGGTCATAAAAAGTCTGAGCGTGCCACCATAGGTGGGGAAGATCTCCAGCCGCCGGGGAGTCTGGAAATTTTTTATTCTTCCCCTACTGCAGTATTTATGGTCTTCTGACATGTGAGCATTATATCTTAGGTACTTTTAATCTGCTGATTTTGACACTTTGTGGACTATTTGATCATTGGAAATTTAGATAGTTATTCATTTGGACATTCTGGCTATGGGTCATTGTTCCTTGGTCGAAATAAAATGTGGACTATTTAAGCAGTTGACTATTTGAGCACCGCATGAATTCACATCTCTGCAGTCCTTCTGCTTCATTATTTTCACTGGCACTAGCACGAGCAAAAAATCTGCTGTCAGCCATTCTAAGCGAATCAGGAGCCGCAGCATATTTGGGGGAAGGTCGGGCTGGGGAACCTGGGGACTGTGTTTAAGTGAATCCTTTCGCATCCCGGTGGCAAGGGTTGGCATCCGGTGTTGCTTGGCTGACAAGCTTGCGCACGCGTTGCAAATTGTTATTGCAAATTGCGCACGCGTTGCAAATTGCACAACGCAAAGAAGTGTGCCGGACTCGTCTACATAGTTGTGTAGGCTGTGAATTTGAACCTTTGAACCTCGCACTGAAGAAGATGTATATCACAGGAGCAAGATAATAGAGTAAAGAAACTGGGACTGGTTGGGCAACATACCTACCGAGTTATACTTACGCACTATGGAAACTTAAAAGTTTGTGGGAAGATAGTCTACGTATTGCTGATAACGAACTTCCTCCACTAGGAACAAGAGCTTGGCGCTTCTGGGCTCTTTCAACCTTTCCCACATACTGGTTTCATATAATTCCAGTTATTTTTCCAGTTCGGCTTATGTCAGGAACCTTTAAGACGCGCATTGACGGGGGTCTGAGCCACCTTCGCTTTGAAGAGGGGGGCGGGTACCCGCCTCCCCCTAAGATCTCGAGAATCACGGTAGGTAACGAAAAACGGTAAACGGCGTTGGGTAGCCCATCCACTTCTCCATCGAAAATATTTGAACCATTTTTTCAGGTCACATTTAAGGTCATGAGAGGCCAAAACATGCCGTATTAGGGGATAACATGTAAATTACGTTTTTCTTCCATTACATCTGAACAAGTAAAAATAGAGCAAAACGACTTAAACTGTATGAATCCTCGTAGCAAGCCGAATCGAATGATATATAATTTGATCGTGCTAGGTCAAATCAAGGATTTGACCTGACCTGAGGTCAGGTCAGGGTCAAATTATATAAAATGCATATCATTAGAACTGCAAAGCCAAGGCGAGTCTAATGCAGCTAAAATAAACGCTCTATCACTATTTGTTACTGAGTTATACAGTAAAAACCATTTTTCCATCCATTTCCAATGGAGAGGTCATGCCTCGTACATGCCTCGGTCATGCCTAGGCCAGTGTTAAAAATCGGTGACAGGGGAGCATGATTAAATGATTTATTATACATTTTGTAACATCCCAATAAGGTAAGCATGCATTACTCCAGGTATGTACAGTCCCCCGCAATTGAAATTGCCATAACTAGGCTCGACCGGTTTAGGATGGATATCTTGCATCCTATGGTGCCTATAGGTTTAGAAACGGGTGCATCATGTGTATTTTTTTCAAGAGCTTTCCAGTGGTCACCATTATTTACTAATCTGACATCTGGGTGAGAAAATATTACACAATTACTGATTTCGCTGCTTTCTGACGGGGTAGTCTTCGGCTGACTTGCCACCGCCTCTGATAATCCCTGACCCTCTCGCCCATACCTGGACCACGTGACCTCACAGATGAATGGGCGGTTGGCATTGTGCCAGCTCATTCATCCCTCTCATAAATCTTGTCGTGTCTGAGGGGCACTCGTATTGCAATTGCTCCCACTGTGTTGCTGTGTGCTGGACAACTGGCGTCACTGACCTGGGGCCCCGGTCAGTGGCAGAACCACGCAATGCAGTGGCAGAACCACGAGTTGCTTTTTGAGGGGGAGCAATATCCAATAAGATGGGCACAGATGGGGCAAACCATCGGAATATATTTTGCTGCGGGGAAGCACACGAATTTTCCCTCCTATATCCGCCCTTGTGCTTGGGTTGCGAAACATGTAAGCTGTCATTGGCTGCCGGGCTCCCCTCACCTGCATGTTTATTTAGACAGGATTCTGGTAAAACGGCTGATATAGTGATACAACTTTGTTTGGAGGTTTCATTAAAATAATATTTTCAGATACTCGTCAGAAGAGGGGACAGTTGGAGCCATAGGTGGATCCAAGGGTAAAGGAGTGCAGGTCCCCCCTCATTGACCCTCGGCGTCCCTAAAATGATCACAGCATTCCTCTAAACGGTCGATGGCACTTCCTGAAATGTCACTTCCACCCCTCCCCCAGGATGCGAAAATCGGCACCCCGCCATAGGATTTGGCACCCACCTGAAAGCTTTTACCGGCCAAAAGTGGCACCTAATTTGTACGGATGACGTCCCACCCCCCGGCAAGGTGACCCCCATCGGTGATCCTGGATCCCCTATGGTGGAGCAGGTCCCCAATTTTCATTAAACATCGCGATTTAAGAAACAATAGGAAAATCGGGCATTGTGTGGGCAGCATTTTGCGAAGGTCTCAAGAAGCCTGAACCTGACGAGGTTTTGTTTTTAGATGGGAAATTTTCTTGTCAAGGGTGACGGTTCACTGGCTCTATCACTGTTTCGTCGGTGGCGGCGATTATTTATTATGGGACAATTGCTTCCAACTAAATGAGCTTAATTCCGTCCACAGAGAATTTTTAAATTTCCAGCTTGAGAACCTTTGTAGAGTCTATTTCTCGGGAGCATAAAACTGTGCCCTCGCTTGACTAAAATCACGCAGTCGTTTCCCCTCAACGAACGGCAACCATTGCTTTAACTGGGGAGGATTGAGTTTCCATGAACTGGCCTCTAGACTGACATCACACGGTGCAAGCTTGGCATAGCGTTTGCGATAGTCTCTAACAAAAATTGTTGGGGTTAGACGACGCTCCAGCTCTCAAAGTTATATGGCGTTACCAACTCTCACCCTGTAAGGAGAGATTTGGTGCATTTGATCATCATACCTATTCAGAGAATCTGCCTGGACATGAACCCAAGGAGTTGAACCCGGGGGAGTTGAGCCAGGGAATCAGCGCTAGGTTTCTTGCGGCCTTTTGGCAGCACCCTCACTTGTCGGAAGGATATGATCATATTTTATGCTGAAAATATTAGATAATTTGTAGCAGTATTACAAAGGTATAAAAGCCTATGTAGCAGCTTTAGCGGTGATAGTGATCGTTGTTGAGAGTATCATTAGCGGTAAAATTGGTCAGTGATGGATCTAGGCGGTAGTTTTGGTGGGACAAACAAAAATCGAAACGCAAGAAAAAACGTCGCGCAGTGAAAGCTTTTGCAACAATCTAACTAGCCGGCAGGTTGGGGAGGCGGGGAGTGGGGAGTAAATATAAGTCGAAAAGCAAAACAAACAGGCGTCACTGGGTGAAATATGTGGCTACAAAATGCTTGCTTTCGATATCCAAGGATCATTCATCCAAATACTATTTTAAATATCAAGAGGAGCAGGCTCCAATATTCACACTGAAGTTGACTGGTTCTGTTTGAAAATGATTTCTTCAGTTAAAGCACCAACACCTTGCTTATGAACTTAAAAGGAGCCGGGGAAAAGGTCGACAGCTTGGGGGGAGGGGGATAACATTATGGTTTTGCTCCGAGCTTTTTCGTTCGGGGAGAAAATACGTATTGTCCCCCTCCCCTTGGGTCCTCCATTAGAACTGGGTGCTGTTTGAGGGGTCTCGTTGCCACGTGCGACCACCGAGGGTAAAATGGCAGTGAATAGTGAATGTTTCTCTGATGAAATCCACCAACTCGAGAGCTACTACTCTTCGAAATTTAGCACGACATTGGTTCCAGCTATTATTGATGTTAAAATTGTTCGATGTGTCGCTGAAATGAAAATATTTTAGGATAAATATTGTTTACATATTCTGGTTGGGCGAAACCAGAATATTACCCGGGGGACCTTGTAACCAAAGCCTACCTTTGGCGGACGCAGGGAGGCATTCCGGTCATGGCCCCCAAAGCGCTGGAGGGGGCCAAACTATCTTTCCCCCCAAACGCCGGAGAAATTTTTGAAAAAAGGTGTGTACACTAAGCCTGTAAAGCACAAAAATATTCGCTTCCCCCTCCCCTCCCCGGAGAGCGATCATGCACTTGGAGAGGTAGCTTATACTAGATCTGTCAAGCACTGAAAAAGGTGTTTACAATAGGTATGTAGAGCAAAACATCTTCGCTCCCACCCCCTTCCCCCCCACAGGAGGACAGGCAGACATGGGTTTGCCCCCCAAAACTCGGGTCTGCGTACGCCCCTGAAGCCTACGCTGCTCCCTTGACCTGAGAGGGTATATTACCAACAAGACTAAAATTGGACTGGAAACGAATGTTAAACTGGTCTGATTCTGGTTTAGCCCGAGAGATTATTATCAGTATATTGTTTTGGGATTTCATTGAGTTTAAATCTTTAGCCTCGATAAATTTTTGAGAACTCCCGCAGCCTAATATTGAGCCCCTTGGGCTAAAGGGTGTTTTAAGCTCGTGCAATCTTTCGAAAGCCTAACTGGCTCAGAGGCCCCTAACTATCGTGCATCCTTAGCTGCCATCTCAACTTAACGTATCTGCATTGGTTTTGGTCGCCCGGAAAGAGGCACATAAGCATTTATCACTAACTTTAAGAATTGTTGGGGTTTAACGACGCACCAACTGCCAGGGTCATACGGCGTCCCAAACTCTCACCCTGTTGGAAGGGATTTTGGGGATCAGATCGACTTATTCAGAGGCTCCGCCGGGACTTGAACCCGGGACCGGTGGCTTAGAAGACAAGGGTGCTATCCACTAAGCCACCTCATCCCCTTATCACTAACTTTATACGATATTATACGTAATAAATAATTTTTGGGCTTATCGATGCACCAACTGCCAGTGTCATATGGTGTCGCCAACTTTTTTACTGTTGAAAAGATATCCCGGGAACCAGCTTGCTCCTTGTTCAGGAAAACCGCCGGGCCTTGAACCCGGGTCGGCTGGGTGGAATCCAGCTACGCTGACCACTCCAATACAGCGTCTCTAGCATTTAATTGGAATTGAAGACATCCCTCTATCTGAATACTGATTTGTGCAAATCAGGATATATTTGAATATAAGCTGATGACCATTGTTGGTTGGCAGCCCCTACCAATGGTCCCCAGCCTTTGGAATTTTTCCCTAACTGGCAAACAGTACCCCTCTAGCTCGAAATACCTGAAGGCCTTTCCCGTTTGGCAAGGGCTAATGTGACCTTTGAGGAAGGTCGTTATGAGCACATAACCAGGCAAGCAAGGGCAAGGTAGGAAACCGAAGAGCCTAATAAAGAAAACAATAGCTCTTTTTCGATTCATGTAATGTTCCCTTTGTGCCCATCTCCCAGCAACATGAGAGTTGGCGACACTATATAGCCTCAACAGTCGGTGCGTGTAAACCCCCAAAGCTGCTTTGAACCCATTTTCTTCCTTTGTCCCTGGAAAAATGCGAAAACAAGCAAGGCCTGAATGTGTGTATTTCGCTCTGGACACATGAGCAACAAGAAAACAGTGGAATAAAATTCAGGCAGAATATCTGCTCCTAATTTCGAAACATTTCAAATAAATATGAGGATTCAGTACTTGCAAGTCGATAGTTTTAGTCATTTTTAGTGTAGTGGCAGGTTTCGACTCATTACCTCATGCATTTATCTACCATTTTTTGTGATTGAGACCCCATTAGCCAAACGGCACTTTTTCATGCTCCCTTCTTGTTCTTCATAAGGAGTTTTAGCGACCTAGCGTTCATGAATTGTAGCCAAATATGTTAATCATTTTCATTTTAACCATTTTCTGGTCCATAAGTCCTGATTACCATATAATAAAGAGATATTTATTTATTTATTTTGCAGCACAATGGTGACAATACTATCAGCATAATTCACAACAGGAACAGACACCCATGGAACAGGCATATATGTTAAACCTGATAAACAATTTGAATTCAAACTTACCCCACAACCCCAGGCCATTCCATTGATAAGCTAAGCGGGGAATATAAAGGAAAAAATATGCCCATATACATAATTTTAATCGCCTTGGTGCTCTTCCCGGGCTCCATCCTCATTTTTGGCGAGTTATTCGGAGCTGATTTAAATGAGAGACTAGTCGACTTACACCAATTTATGGTTATCAGCCTGACAACTTATAACTGTAAATTGATAACAGTTCAGGTCAGGTGAACGAGTTTTAACGTGATTTCCACGCCCATGTGGGTCATTTTTGTTTTTCTTAGATAAGAACGACAAAGCAAGGGAAAAACGCGACTCCTACAGCATGCCATGGTCGAGTTTCCTCCTCATTCAAAAGCTCTTCGAAATAAAAATTTCCCAGATATCGTCTAGTTATTTTGAGATCACGTCAGTAAAGACGCTACCAGGGATCACCGGAGGTCATAGTTTCGAGCTTGTTTGTGCTCATATCTTTAGAACAAGACGGCAAGGAGCTTCCAGCGCCATTTCTATTTTTCGTATCACCTTTGCCTCTTGAGTTAACAGGGGAAAGGGAGATGGACTGACGCCCCACGTCGTAGTGGGTGCGAAAAGAGGCCAGGTGGTGTCTGGTTGACATACTTGGCTTTTCCCATTATTATCCCTTGCACCTGACTAGATTCAGCCAAATCAAAAATTTCTTGGCGTCGTCTTCACCCTCCCCGGAGGGAGGGGGGTCTGAACACCCTCCCTCAGATTTTTCCGACTGTGCATAAAAATGCCGGCGCGAAGCGCCGCCGTAATTGGCGCACCCTATCCGTAATTAATTCTTCAACATTTTCTAGAATTTTACGTTTGCACCACCTCAGGTCAGGTCAACAGTGCAGGTCAAGTTACCTCAACTCCAAAAAGTTTAAGATTTCATGAGTAGGAACGGTGTGAATCTGTCTTCTTAAAACTCATATCACATAATAGCCCCATCAATTAGCGCAAGACATATTCCGGGATTTTACATATCGATGACCTAGGATCAAATACAGATCATGACCTCTCCATTGGAAATGCATGGGAAAACAAAAATTGAGGGAAATGGTTTTATTTCTGTTGATATGTAGTTGAATACCTTCACATTCTCCAAATCGTAGTAGCTTAAGCCCCTCTCCAGACTCATGGTGCAAGTTTGGACCTCTGATCTCTGAGAGGTCATCTTGGATTGCTTAAACCGCGCCCCAGTGGGCCTACGAGCCATCTTTGCCCTGGTAGGAGGGGGGTGTTTAAACACCCCCTCGAACTCGGCCTCTACGTGGGATAGCGAAAAAAGCGAACGCTGTTGGATAGTTCATACAAATTCATGAAGAAATTATATTTGTCCCTTTTTGGCTCAGGTCAATTTTGAGGTCATGACAGGTCAAAGGAAGTGGGATTTTGAGTAGAGTTTTTGGTATCTGGCGTCTGGAGAGTTGAGTGAGACACCATTCGCTTCCTCTCGTCACGGAAAATCGAATGATGAATCAAATCGGAAAATCGAACGAGCCATACTAGGTCAAAACTTAAAAATGACCAGACCTCAGCTCAGGGTCACTTTTTAACCTAGCATAGTCAATATGCAATCAATCGACTCGCAATAGCAGTCTGAACGCAATGATATCAAAATAAAAGCTGGATCATTTCATGCAGTTATTGACATAAGTCTGAAAACTGCTTAAATAGCCCCAGATGACCTCTCAGAGGTCACAGGTCAAAAATTGCAACAGGAGCCTGGAAAGGGTCCCAGGATACTACGATTTAGGGAATATTGAGGTTTTCTCAGCTGTTGAGTACACAAATACAGCCCAATTTCTGTTTTCCCATGTATTTACAATAGCGAGGTCATAGTCCGTAGTTGACCTTAGGTCATCGATATGAAAAATCCCGGAATATATGTTGTAGCACTCGGTGGGCCCATTATATGGAATAAGTTTTAATTCGATAAATTCACCCATTTCTTACTTACGCCGCTTAAACATTTTTGGAGGTGAGGTCACCTGCACTGGTGACCTGAACTGAGATGACCCAACCTTAAAATTTGGGGAAAAGTTGCGGAATCAATCAAGGATAAAGTGTGCTAAGTACGGCGGCGCCTCGCGCCGCCGTTTTTTCGTGCCGCCGGAAAACACCCGAGGGGGTGTTTAAGCACCTTCCACCGGGGCGAGGGTTAAACAGGTAGACTTGGGTCAATAATTTCGCAGGAAATGATGAAAAAGTTTTTTATTTTGATACCATTACGTTTGGATTGTTATTGCAAGTTGATTGATATGCATATTGATTATGCTAGATCAGATAAGGACCTTGACCCAGCTTTAGGTCACGTTACTTTTATGATTTCATGTAGTATAGTCATATTATACATGGTTCAATTTTCCGTAAAAGAGGAAGCCAATGGCGCCATACAGTTTATACTAACTGACTTCAGTCAGACGATAGGCCCCATAAACTCCTCTACACCCTATCACATTTTTACCTGTCATGACCTAAATATTGACCTGAGACAAAAAGTGAGTAATGTAGTTTCGCGATAAATTCTTATGAACCATCTACCAGTGTTCGCGTTTCCCTCTATCCTGCATAGGAGCCGGGTTCGAGGGGAAGTGTTCTCCCCTACAGCAAAAGATGGCTCGGACACCCACCGGGGCGGGTGTTAAATAACAAAATTCGGCCACAGGGTGCCGTTTTAAACCCCATGAACTCTAATCCCCCAGAAAAAATATTTCAGCAGTGATCCTGTGAGCCTTAGGAGGCTGGAAACATTGTTTGAAGCCACAACTCAGACATACCCAGTCTTGGACTCTCGTGCCCAGGCGCCTCGGTCACTGGACGGACCGCCTGGGGCTAGACACCTGCGAGACAGTACTGATCACCTCGGTTCAAAACACTGTGCCCCCTGCCTGCCACACACTATTTACTACGTGTGGCCTTGCACCTGTCGTTGTAAACACGTAGTAATCACGTGACCCAGGTATGCGTGCCAGTCGAGCGAAGGGTCGGGGATTATCAGGGGCGGTGGCAAGTCAGCCGAAGACTACCCCGTCAAAATGCAGCAAAATCAGTAATTGTGTAATATTTTCTCACGCAGATGTCAGATTAGGAAATAATGGTAACCACTGGAAAGCTCTTGCAAAAATACATAAGAAGAACCCGTTTATAAAGCTATAGACGCCATAGGTTGCGAGATATTCATCCTAAACCGGTCGAGCCTAGTCATGGCAATTTCAATTGCGGGGGACTGTACATACCTACCTACCTTCCTGCAAGCAAGACTCAAGTTCGCATTGATAGCCAATGTTTCAGTGTGACACAGTTGTAATTTTTACCGTCAGCATCTCATGCTGTGTGTAGGAAATACCTGTATAGTTCTATTTTTCTTGGTCTTTTACTCGGCATATATCATCAAGCTGAAACCTGGTAAACTTTTAAACCGGCTCGTTTAGTTGTATACTTTGGAAAAATAAACTTAAGATTGCAATTGGACAATATTTTTTAATGGAATTCATGATTGACTCTTACTCTTGTCGGAACGGCACATTTTGTTTGCTCGTACTTTTAAAATATATTAGTGGATTTGAAAATGTTTGTGGTGTTTGTATTTGTTTTAGAATACCTTTGATATACTTGGATCAAAATCAAAATTTAGAAAATCTATCGTCCAATTTGTTTTTTTATTTCTATCAAATCTTTATTTCAAACACGATTTTGAATGGAAATGTCAGGAACCATTTAAAAACACAATTTGAAAGCCATTGAGCGTAAACAAAGAGAGAAATGGGGATATACATGAAAGCCTTTACGAGTGCGTCAAACATTTATATGCCCTTTACTTTTGAAGTTGCCAACATATTTCAAATTTTTGCAGGAATCGGTGTCCCAGGTTTCTTAGCAATATTTATATAGAAACTATGTTTTAACCCCCAAGAATTTAATATTATTATAAAATATTGGTTTTCTTTTGCACTTTAAAAACAGTCTTCATGGCCTGAGGTCCATCTAAGTTAATTTTGAATAATATTCGTTAGTAAATACTATATTTTTATTGCTTGAATGTGACAAATAAGTGTCATGTGCTCAGGCTTCTGTTCCATAAACTATAAATAGATCTGGGGAACATTCCTCTCATCTTGG
Source organism: Lepas anatifera (assembly GCA_034440635.1). NCBI lineage: Eukaryota > Metazoa > Arthropoda > Thecostraca > Lepadidae > Lepas > Lepas anatifera. The sequence goes on from JAOTON010000033.1 coordinate 16,955, forward strand.
ACATCAAATGCTCTGAGTTGGGGAACCAAATTACTTTTTCTGACCTATGGGGCAAGGATTCAACCTGCACGAATTTGTATTGATGTGATAACAAGCGCAGTGGAGGTTATTCTAAAGTGCCGCCTATTTTTTTCGAGCCGATCAGAGACCGTTTGCAGCCGGACAACTTTACTTTGCTACATTTAACTGAAGGCTGAAAACCTGCTTAAACCCAGGGCTGAAAACCTGCTGAAAACCTGAAAACCTGTTGCCCCGGTGGCGGGTACGAGCCACCTTCACCCTGGTGGGGAGGGGGGCTAAAAAGACCCCCACGTTCTCAAAAACTAAGAGCTAGAAAAAGCAAAAAAACGGTAATCGAAAGCTCTTCAAAAATGATGTCGAAAACACTTTGGTTATTTTTCCCGTCAGGTCAATATCATGGTCACCAGAGGTCAAAATAGGTCAAAATCGCTAATATTAGGTGTACTAAGAAAATCTCATATATCTACAACACTATGATAGCTAGAGACATTTTTTCAACGCCATTCGAAAGCCCTTGAGTTGCTC
>JAOTON010000033.1:22500-82612 GCA_034440635.1 Lepas anatifera
GTCAGTAGGTCATTGTCGGTTAAGTGCTGATATATTTTCCTGAAGATAATTCTCTCAAATATTTTTGATATGCATGATAGTAAGCTAATGGGTCTGTAACAGGAAATGTCAGAGGGTGAGCCTTTGTTTTTGAAGATAGGTTTTATGTTTGCTAGTTTCCAGGAACAGGGGAAAACTCCTACTTGAAGTGATTTATTAAATAATTTGGAGAGGGGTTCACATATCAATAGTGCTGTTAGTTTTAATAGTTTTGGGGGAATGTTGTCAGGCCCTGTCGATTTATTAGAGTTAAGATTATTAAGCTCGTTTAGTACCTCTTGTTGCGTTATTTGAACTGGGCCTATTTCAGGGATAGGGTTATCAGGTTGGTTTGATTGTTGAATTTCCTTATCAGATCCTTCTAATGTAGACTATAATGCAAAAAAATTGTTTAACGCGTCTGCTTTTTTCAATTTCTTCATTGATGATTTGCCCTTTTTCTGTGACAAGAGGTGGGATTTCGTTTTCTTTGAATCGACCAGTCATTTCACGCAAAATAGAATGGTATTTATGGGGATTGTTTTTACATTGGAGGAGCTGCCTTGATTTTCCTTCAAAGTAAATGTTTTTATGTCGCCGAATTTCGCTTGTAGTATGATTTCTTTGTTCTCTCCATTTTTGCCATGCTATTTTAACTTCTGGTTGGTTTGAATTGGCTGGTTGGTTTGGATAGGCGAATTTCTTCTGCATTTCTTTGGCTATTTTAAATAGTCTGTCTCGTTTTTTGATGGATCTTTTTATAGAGGCAGTCATCCAGGGTTTGTCTTTAGATTTGGAACTAATTATCTTCGAAGGTATTGCTGCCTCTGCTGCACTTAGTAGCGTCGTCGTGAATTCGTCCACGGCAGCGTCAATGTCTCTGTCAACTATGTCTTCCCAGTTAGAAGTCATCAATATGTTAGTCAGTCGATTAACGTCCATTTTTTCATAGTCCCAAACAGTCTTACTAGCTAGATCTGGAGGGTGAATTTTTACTTTAATAGAAATATAAATAGGAAAGTGGTCGAGATGAGAAAACGAGGATAGCAATCCCTGATCTTCCAGCATATCCCTATTTTTCACGAAACATAGGTCTCTTAGATTGTGGGTGTTATCTTGGACTCTGGTTGGCTCTTCTATGGTCTGTGAAAGTCCTAAGACATTTGCTGCCTGATATAATTTACGTTCAAAAGAAGTTATAGGCGTGTGGTTCAAAAAGCTATTTTTTAGATACAAGTTTCCTGCATTGAAGTCTCCCATTACAATTATGTTGGTAGGGTTGAATGTTTGAGCTAAATTGATACTTTCTGTTAGGTATTCCAGAAACAAATCTTGTGATTCAGCACTAACGTGAGGTGGAATATATATGCAGCATATTATTAGAGAGATGTCGTTAACCTTTATTTTTGCCCAGACCCATTCTATTTCTCCTATCTCTAAATTTTCTAATCTTGTGACCGCCAGAGATGAATGACAGTAAAGAGCGACCCCACCTCCCCTTCTGTTCCTGTGCCTAGTGATTGGGGCGTGAAAATTTCTTATTTTGTAAATGCAATCGTCTATGGAATTGTCTAGTTTTGTCTCGCAAAGCCCAACGATCCCAATGTTGTTCTGATTTATGAATTCTTCAAGCTCATCGATCCTATTTTCAGCTGTGATACTGTTTATATTTACGTTACGTATTTTTAAAGAATTGTGTCTAAAGGGACCTGGATTTTTTCAATACCTGCAATAAACAACATAATTCTGATTTGTTTTAACATTCCAAGATTATTCCAAAAGCCATTTGAAATTACGTTATCATGTTTACAGAGAGTTTTCAAATAATTTTTTAAACAGTTGTTGGTAGCACGTAGTACGCAAAGATCAAAGCAGAGGGCACAAAATGCCCGCCGATGTACAGAGAGGAGCAGCTCCGCCCCCCGGCCGGGCGGTGACGGTGGAGCAGCGACGGCGCCGGTGGTCAGCATGCAGGGCGAACGGCACATCGAACGAGATGGGCGAGCATCATCGGCCATCTTCCGAGAATCATTGCGTTTTCGATAGCTAATTCTGGGTATCACTCACAGACGCGTACTCCACCCCGCTCCGGTTGCACTGGTCACCTGCCGCGGCCGCGGCGTTTGCCCGCTCCGCCAGAGCGGTGCATGCCCGGCGGCGTGGCACGGGCCGGGCCGCTACTGGCAGGGGCGGGGCCTGCCGCCCTCGCGCGGGTCGAGGCGCCTGGCGGTGGTGTCTGGGCATTTGGCGCCTCCCTCCGTCCCGTGGCTGACCCCGCTCCCTGTCTCGGCCGGCTGGAATGCAGGTCAGGAGCAGGGGCGGTTTCAGCGCCGGCGTCTGGAGGAGTGGCATCCAGTTGGTGGTTGTCCGGTTTCGCGTTGAACTTGTCAAACGCTGGATGTTCTCCGACGAGAGTCTTGAGATCCTCCAGTGACCTGATGATTTTCGTTGGACCATTGCCCTCCAAGCGCACTTTCATTCGTCCTACATCACTCCATGCTGCTGCTAGCTTCTTGTCTCGCCTTAGTTCACGTGCGATGTACATTACTGAGTTGTTGTATTGCGTGAGACAGTCCGATATGTAGATGTTGTTCAGCATGTTGTCAGTGAAGCAGGATACGTCATCAATGTTAGCATCTCGAATCGTTTTTCTCTCTTCATAGAGCTCTGCCCTCTTCCGAAATGAAACGAACTTAACTATGATGGGTCTGGTTTTGGTCTTGAATTTTCCTACACGGTGGCAGTGGTCGATGTCCGCTAGTGTTATGTCTACCCTGATCAGTCGACCGATTTCCATGATCAGGCCCGGTACACTCTCATCACTCTTTTCCGGCACGCCATTCACCATCAGACAATTTTTCCTACTATATTGTTCTAGATCGTTCATCCTGAGGAAATGCTGGTGGAGAATGTCCTGAATTGGATCATTTTCACCTTTCCTCACCTGTTCCTGTTGTTTGAGGGCCTCTGTGACTGCCGGAATGATGAGCTGATCCCGGATGGATGCTGTCACTGCCGGTGATTTTAGATTTTCTAGGAGGGACGGATGTAAGTCCTCCATGGCCATGATGCTCGCCGCAAAGTTGGCTTACCGGTGGTTCACTGTGAGTGCTTCGAGGTCACTTAGCACAATCACTGAGCACGGGGTCTGTGGCGCACCAGGAGCAAGGCCCGACCCGACCTACCCCGGCGGAGGTTGGTCGGCAACTGTGAGAGACAGAGAGACAGAGAGACAGAGAGAGAGAGAGAGAGAGAGAGAGAGAGAGAGAGAGAGAGAGAGCCAGAGAGCCAGAGAGCCAGAGAGCCAGAGAGCGAGAGAGAGAGCAAACACAAATATTGGGCCAACCGAGAGCTACAAAAAATATTCAGTTTTTTATATCGATGACCCAGGGTCAGATACAGATCATGACCTCTCCATTGGAAATGCATGGGGAAAGAGGAGTTGGGCTGTATAGAATACCTTTGTGTTCTCCAAATTGTAGTATTCTGTCCCCTTTCCAGGTTCATGTTGCAAATTTTGACCTGTGTCCTACTTAAGCAGATTGTTTTATTACTAAAGCAGAATTGCATCAGGAGTGTGGACTTAATCAGCTACCTTCATTGAAACGTCGAAACAGTGGTGAAAGTGGTAAAACATCAGTGAAATGTTTTTTGTTTTTCATTTTAAGTACCTACTACTTCTAGAACCATACAGTGTATTCCACACGATAAACACATGCTGAAAAACACACGGCAGTAAATAAATAAAAGCATATAAAAACATAATGAAAACATATACCTGAAACATATAAAAACAATGGGTGAATCTATCGGATTGAGACTTATACCACATAATGGGCCTACCGAGTGTTACCACATATGTTCCGGTATTTTTAATATCAATGACCTGCTGTCAAATACAGGCCTTGATCTCTCCTTTGGAAATACATGGGAAAACAGAAATTGGGCTATATTTGTCTAGATACAGCCTAGAATACCTTCATGTTGTCCAAATGGTAGTATCCTGGGCCCCGTTTTAGATTATGCAGCGCAATTTTTACCCATGACCTCTGAGAGGTAATCTGGAGCTATTTAAGCAGTTTTCAGACTTATGTCAATAAATGCGTCAAATGATGACACAGCTTTTGTTTTCTTAATGCGTTTGGATTGCAATTGCGAGTTGATTGATATGTATATTGACTATGTCAGGCTAAACAATTATCTTGACCTGACCTGAGGTTAGGCCATTTGTTTGTTTGGCCTAGAATTGACATATTATACATCATACGATTCACCGTGCCGAGAGGAAGCGAATGGTGCCTACAAATTGTTCTAACTCAACTTTGTCAGGTGCTAGAGCCCAAAAACTATATTCAAAATTCCACTTTCTTTGACCTGTCATGACTTCAATATTGACCTGACCAAAACGTGACTGACAGTTTCGTCGTGAATTTTTCTGATCTATCCACCTGCGTTCACGTTTTTTCGTTATCCCGCTTAGGGCAGAGTTCGAGGGGAATGTTCTAACACACCCTTCACCAGGGCGAAGGTGGTTCGAGGCCTACCGGGGTGCGGGTTAACCCTCGCCCCACCGGGGGCCATCGATGGCCCCCCTAAGGTTTTTCCGGGATAGCAGAAAAACGACGAGGCGCAGCACCGCGGTTGAGGGTCTACCTCTCACTGCATCATTTTCCCATCATCCCTGAAATTTTTACCCCGGGTCACCCAAGGTCAGGTCACCAGACGAGGTCAACCAAGGTCACCTCACTTCACCTTTAGAGCTCTGTAAGAGCTACATTTCAAAGTCGATCGATTTGAAACTTCCTACACTTCATGACCCCTCCAGGGTCGACAAGGTGTATATCCGGGATTTTTTTCGATTTCGTGCCCTGAGGTCAGGTCACGAGGCGACCTCTCCCATTGGAAAAGCATGGGGAAAAGCTATCTCATGATATAAAAGCCACAAAAATGATTGCAAATACTCAGCCTGCTCAGAACAACGTTTTTGGACACCCTTTCACGGATCCCAGGGTCATATTTGCCCTTTGACTTTTCCAAGGTCATCCAAGGTCACCAGAGGTCAAAAACAGTATTTTGACAATAACTTTTGACCTAATTGAGCTAGAGCGGTGAAACAAACACCATCGTGTTTGTCTTGTCACTGGCTTTCATTTGATATACGGCAAGGTCACTTTTTGACCTTTCGTGACCTCAGGTCATATTAGGTCACGAGGTGACCTCTGGCGGTCAAACCATTGGCGGGAGGTCTTTACGTTCCACATAGCGGAAAAAGTACTGGCAATTTGCTACCAAATGTACTTTACCAGGCCTCAATAGCTCTAATGACATAAGAGTTATGCCCAGTTTGCTTAATCATTGCATATTTGAGTGAAAATAGCCGATCTTGACCTAATTTGACCTCTGGAGGTCAAACCATTGACCTGAGCACTAAAACATGCGAAGTAATTTCTTACTGAATTCACGCGAGCTTTCTATTGCACTTTGCAGATTTGCGCTAACGCCCATATTTTCGGAGTTAGAGGGGGGCCATCGATGGCCCCCGGTGGGGCGAAGGTGGCGCCGGACCCCCGGTGGGGCGCGGGTTAAAGTGATCCACCGGTCCGGTCTCTCGTCCGCAGCCTTAATATGAGGGCTCGGCCTTTACCGGGCACTGCAGTTTGGAGAGACTGGAGCAGCCTATGGTTCGTAGAATGCGGTGCCGCTCTCCGGTAAGGATGCCGGCAAATGGAAACTTCCGTTCTGTACATAGTGTGAGAAAATTTTCCCGGGGAAAGGGAACGCAAAAGTATTAAAGCAAAAATACGGTGTTCATCCAGCATTGCCCCGATAAATCCAGGCGAAACCGCTCCAGACTTCCAGTATCAATCGGAATGCGATCCACACCAGAAAACGGCGACTAAATCCGAAAGTTCTGGTTCATACCTGTGTTCAAAACGACTCGATTTATTTGGCTCGTCCATTAACACGGGCACTGGAGGGGGCGTCGGGGCCCCCCGACCTGTTTTTCCAAGGTGGCCGGAGAACTGCTCGTAGCCGAAACACAATACTTTGCCACATTTAACAGCATTTAACCCGCGCCCCACCGGGGGGTCCGGCGCCACCTTCGCCCCACCGGGGGCCATCGATGGCCCCCCTCTAACTCCGAAAATATGGGCGTTAGCGCAAATCTGCAAAGTGCAATAGAAAGCTCGCGTTAATTCAGTAAGAAATTACTTCGCATGTTTTAGTGCTCAGGTCAATGGTTTGACCTCCAGAGGTCAAATTAGGTCAAGATCGGCTATTTTCACTCAAATATGCAATGATTAAGCAAACTGGGCATAACTCTTATGTCATTAGAGCTATTGAGACCTGGTAAAGTACATTTGATAGCAAATTGCCAGTACTTTTTCTGCTATGTGGAACGTAAAGACCTCCCGCCAGTGGTTTAACCGCCAGAGGTCACCTCGTGACCTAATATGACCTGAGGTCACGAAAGGTCAAAAAGTGACCTTGCCGTATATCAAATGAAAGCCAGTGACAAGACAAACACAATGGTGTTTGTTTCACCGCTCTAGCTCAATTAGGTCAAAAGTTATTGTCAAAATACTGTTTTTGACCTCTGGTGACCTTGGATGACCTTGGAAAAGTCAAAGGGCAAATATTACCCCTGGGATCCGTGAAAGGGTGTCCAAAAACGTTGTTCTGAGCAGTCTGAGTATTTGCAATCATTTTTGTGGCTTTTATATCATGAAATAGCTTTTCCCCATGCTTTTCCAATGGGAGAGGTCGCCTCGTGACCTGACCTCAGGGCACGAAATCAAAAAATCCCGGATATACACCTTGTAGACCCTGGAGGGGTCATGAAGTGTAGGAAGTTTCAAATCGATCGACTTTAAAATGTAGCTCTTACAGAGCTCTAAAGGCGAAGTGAGGTGACCTTGGTTGACCTCGTCTGGTGACCTGACCTTGGGTGACCCGGGGTAAAAAATTTCAGGGATGATGGGAAAATGATGCAGTGAGAGGTAGAGCCCTCAACCGCGGTGCTGCGCCTCGTCGTTTTTCTGCTATCTCGGAAAAACCTTAGGGGGGCATCGATGGCTCCCCGGTGGGGCGAGGGTTAATAGCGCGTCGATTGGTGAAGATTTTTTGAAAATCGGTCGAAAATTTTTTGACTTTAGGCTTTCAAAGTCAGACCTGCATTTTGAGATCGCCGTAATCGCGCGGTCGGACCAGTTAGCTTCCATTGGAGACCGAGTCATAGGCGGATCCAGGATTGCCGATCGGGGGGCACCTTCCGGGGGGCGCCATCCGGACCAGGGGGCGCCACTTATGACCGCCAAAACCTATCAGGTGGGCGCCAAATCCTGTCGGTGGGCGCCGACTTTCGTATCCTGGGGGGGTGGGAAGCGAAATATCAGGGGGCGCCATCGACCTTTCAGGGGGCGCCGAGGGTCGATGGGGGGGGCACGTGCCCCCTTACCCTCCCCTGGATCCGCCTATGGACCGAGTGGTGAAGTCATAACGCCATATAGCCGGGATTATATGTCAAGGTCACCTTACATGAAGGTCAAAGGTCACAGGTCAAGGTCATATATGCACTTTCAATGTCACTGACCACAGTGCTTCCGGTCAAATGGCGTTACCCGGTCTGACGTATATTATGCTATGACGTCATCGATAAGGTACCCCAATACAAATTTCAAGGTCAAAGGTCATTGGGAAAGGTCAATCCTTATTTCCTGTCAAACAGTTTCTATGGTGTTAGTCAAAGTGTACATTATAAGTAGTATACCATATTGTGACCTTAAAGGTCAATGATCTTGGATGACCTTGACCCACAAATTGTAGGGAAGGCTCTTTGAGACCTTCTCTATTTGAACCTGGTCCGTTTTTAGCTTATTCTCGCCAATTTACCGCATAATCACGGCATTTACCAATCGGTCCCCAGCATGGCCACGATTTGATTTTTATGACCTCGTTCGACCTTGAAAATATTTACCTAAGTCAATAAAAATTGGTCATGATGTAGATCACTATAGCCCCCACCCACCTGCCAAATGGCGTTTTTCTACACTTCTTAGTTTCCGAGATCTTAGGGGGGCTTACCAGGCCCCCTCCAGTGCGCGTTAGTGCCGGACCCCTCTCCAGTGCGGGTGTTAAATCGCACCAGTCTGTGTGCACTGTAGACCGAGTGGTGACGTGAGGGACATGTAATTGACTCAACGACATGTAATTGGGATTATATGTCAATATCACCTCATATAAAGGTCAAGGTCTTATTGTATGCTATTGGGAATATGTCATATTGTTGTGTCATAAGTCATTGGCCTTGAATGACCTTGACCTCAAACTTTCAGATATTATTGTTGTGGGCCTTTCCTCTATGACTTTAGTCCGCTTTCAGTGTATTCTCGGTTTTCTTCTGCATAATCACGGTATCTCGCAATATCTCTCAAGCACTCCCCAGATTTGACCTTTACGACCTCGTATAGCGCTAGCCCCAGTCCAATTAGTATTCTCTCCCCATCGACGTCGTAATGTAACCTCGTAATCGGTGCTTCAGTATACCCCGAGTTTAGACAACTTTAGACGCACATATTTTTCCAGGGCATATTGTACCTGTCAAAGACGTTTGAAGCTGATCAAATTAAATATTAAACCTTACGATTAAAGACCAATCTCGTCACCTGCGTGACAGCTCGGAACTGGGCTCGGAATCGGTGATTGGTGGCTGAATTTAAAGCGAAAAAGAGCACGTGGATCATTATACTCAAGCGGTCTGAGCCACCAATCGGCAGGGAGCCCCGCTGCCTCCTGCTATCTTCATCGGGAGGGCCATGAGGATGGCACCAGACGCGGGAAGTCGGCTCATATCGCCCACGTTCTCCAGGTTATAGACATTCTTGGGCGCCAGTATCCGGTGAGCCGGGAACGTCGCGTCAATGCCGACATCGATGGAGGCACAGTCGATGCCCAGACCGACCACGGCTTAATCAGCGGCAAGGAATTCCGCTGCCTCCACACCCACGCCAGGGAAGTGGCGCACGCCTGGCTCCTCGGACCTTTGGCCAAAGTAGGCAGCACGGTCTCCCCACCTACTGGAATAGCCCGTGCGGACTAGCACAACGGTGGGGTTCTTGAAGTTGCCATGTTTCTCCTTCCACTGGCGTAGGTCTTCTGGGGTTACCATAGCGTCTGGATCACTAGTTGCACGGTCGGAGATGTCTACCACCGCGGCATGGGCTACCATTCTGTTGACAGGAATCTGATCTATTGTCCAGGCTCCCTTCTGGAAGTGACAAGGTGCATCCATGTGAGTACCGCCATGCTCTGCAGCACTAAACCTGTTGAATTCGAGATAAACACCTTTTGTTAAATCTTTGGAAACCTCGACATCTTCAGCTGATGATTTGGAGAATACATCTTCTCGTTTTAAGAAGCCTTTGAAGATCTCTGTTAGGGGTAAAATTGTCCTTAGGGAACCAATAGTGGGTCACATTGTCGAACTCGTAAGACAGGTCGATCAGCTCAGATCTCACGGTGGTGCTGCAGAGGAGGGTAAGTCCACCTGTCATCCAGCTGACGGGGAGCATCTTGGTCTGAAAGGTACGGAACGTTTGATGCGCTAGGCGAATTTAACACTTGGGTCATATCTAGGGAGAGACCACTGAGAGGAGCGCGTTTCATTACTAAAACCCGGTGGTGCACACCACCTTTGTAGGTGCGGGGAAGGGCGGATATCTCCCCCGCCCCTACGATCTCAAAGACCGTGCTTGGTAACGAGGAGCGAAAAGTGGCGTTAGATAGGCGGTCTTGATCTCTCCTGAAATTGATAGATCCAGGTTTTGGTCATGTCATTTTTGAGGTCATCATAGGTCAAAGTATGATCTCTTAGAAATACAGTAGAAACTCACGTTTCGTTTCATAGTGGCGGCGTAATGGTGCCCCCACTGAGCTTACCCCACAAAGTTAGCGTGGTCTCCCCCCCGCCACTTAACATTTCAAGGTCACTACGGCTGATAAATTTGTGTTAGATAATGCGACACACAAGGAAATTATGCTACAGAGTCCCGACAAATAATAAGCGGGGGGATAGTCTGGAGCTTTTTCACCGCCCCTGGGCCAAATTTCGTTAAAAAGATAGCATCAAATAGCGCTTGCGCAGTGTCCTCAAATACTTTTGCGCTTGGGTGCTGGGCTCAAAATTCAAATAGGTAAATTTATTTGGCGCATGGGAAATTCCAAACATAATTTGTTGTTAACACTTAAACCAACACAGCAGGCAGACGAACGCGATTCGACAAAAATTTCTTCTTCAGCATCTATGGTAGGTGGGATAAGGTACCCGTCGCCCGTCATCAAGACATGCAGCAGTTTCATAGTTTGGATTTTTGTGCAAAATTATCGTGCGACAGAACTATAAAGGCACCGTTTTTGAGGATATTCCAATAATGCTTCTTAAATAATGATAATGCTTCTTGAATAATGATAATGCTTCTTGAATAATTCAAGAAGCATTATTGGAATATCCTCAAAAACGGTGCCTTTATAGTTTTGTCGCACGATAATTTTGCACAAAAATCCAAACGATGAAACTGCTGCACGTCTTGATGATGGACGGGTTCCTTATCCCTCCTACCATAGATGCTGAAGAAGAAATTTTTTGTCCAAACGCGTTCGTCTGCCTGCTGTGTTGGTTTAAGTGTTAATATCTGTCAACCACTGTTATATAATTTGCTGTGATAGCCAATTAAAACGTATTAAAACCCTTGTTTATAGGCAAGAAATTTAGTAAGTAGGCGGAGCAATGCGACAAAAAATATGCATGAGCAGTAAGTGGAAATGAGAAGAGAATTCTGGTTCCCTTGGTTTCGCTCTCCACCCGGCACCGCGGAATTGGTAACGCTGTGCATGGCTTGATGCAGAAGGTGTGTGACATTTTCTAAGGTTGGGAAAATAGCCACGGCTAGAGTTCGCCATATTGATGTGCTACGCTCGAAATCTAGTTATCAGGTCTAATCTGGTGGGTCAGCTCTTTCTGCCCATCAATGAGCTAGAGGATGTCATCCAAGGGGAGCTATTTTCTAAAGTGTCAATCGTTTATTCCTCACAGCAACTCTTCTGATATAAATTTGGCAAATATCACGTCAGTGTAGTGTTTTATTCACTTGACCAGTTATTATCTCTCTGTAATTTTGACATTGTCCGTCACAGCAATTGAACTATCCCTTTGATTCGCATTTATGTTAGATAATCTTTTATCAAATTATTGGTTTTAAATTTCCAGACTGAGAAGGTGAGTACCAATGTGCTATATCTGGCTGGGTACTTACTTAGTGAAGTGAAACACTGCCTGGGTCTGACTCGAACCTGTTCTCTCCAACCGAGGCCTTTATATTACATTCTGCGGGGTGCGGCCTTCGGAAGAATCGGTGCAAACTAGTCTTTTTGCGTAGGGCACTGCTGCGTACTGCGAGGCCTGCGTTCCTGCGCTAACCCCGCGCTCCGGAACGTTGCAGTTCAACGGTGACGTTGCGAGCCCTTCTGTGTCCTCCCAGTCGCCCCAGCTGGCGGGCCGGCCGACACCTTCACGGTCTTGGGCGCCCTCTCTGAGTCTGGACTCTTTGCTGGGACTCTTTTACTGACCTCCTATGCTTCCACGTTGAACTGGTCGACTTTAGGAATCTAGTTCACCTTCACGGTTGTCAGTAAGACTGGTTTTTTACAGCTTGGTCGGTTGTTGGAGCCTCTGGATCGCTGCACAGAATTTGCAAAACTGGGGGTGGACAATGTTTAGATCTTCTTTTAGCGGGCAGTATTTTAGGCAGAAAAGTTATTGCATTGGTACAAATGCAAAACTCATGGTGGATTGTACTAGCATTATGAATATTCGGTGATTAGCCGATTCAAGCGCCTGGATTCTAAGCAAAGATCGATGACGATGAACCTGCATGGGCCAATTTAATTTGGCACGAAAGAAAATGTAGCAAGGAGAGACAAGAAGCGGAAATTCTTCCCGGACCGGCTTTTAACAGAAACAGCGGCGCTCCTGTAACATCTTGCATGTCTTTCACAGTGTTTTTATTTATTATAGAAACAAGCAGGGACTATAAACAGGGAGGTGGACTAAAACACGTTTTGCTGAGCATAAATGTGACTTAACCCTCGCCCCACCTGGGGGCCATCGATGGCCCCCTAAGGTTTTTCCGGGATAGCAGAAAAACGACGAGGCGCAGCACCACGGTTGAGGGCTCTTCCTCTTACTGCATCATTTTCCCACCATCCCTGAAATTTTTTACCCCAGGTCACTTAAGGTCAGGTCACCAGGCGAGGTCAACCAAGGTTACCTCACTTCAACTTTAGAGCTCTGTAAGAGCAACATTTCGAAGTCGATCAATTTGAAACTTTCTACACTTCATGACCCCTCCAGGGTCTACAAGGTGTATATCCGGAATTTTTCGATTTCGTGACCTGAGGTCATGTCACGAGGTGACCTCTCCCATTGACAAAGCATGGAGAAAAGCTGTATTATGAGCTAAAAGTCACAAAAACGATTGAAAATGCTCGGCTTTGTCAGAAAAGCGTTCTTGGACACCCTTTCACGAATTTCAGGAGCCATGTTTGCCCTTTGACCTCTCCAAGGTCATCCAAGGTCACCAGGGGTCAAAAACAGTATTTTGACAATAACTTTTGACCTATATAAGCTAGAACGCTTAATCAAACACCATCGTGTATGTCTCGTCACTAGCTTTCGTGTGATATACGGCAAGGTTACTTTCTGACCTTTCGTGACCTCAGGTCATCTTAGGTCAGAGGTGACTTCTGGAGGTCAAATCACTGGCGGGAGGTCATTGCGTTCAACATAGCGGGAAAAGGTCTGAGATTTTCCTATCCAATGTACTCTACCACATCTCAATAGCTCTAATGGCACAGGAGTTCTGCCCAGTTTGCTTAAGCATTGCATATTTGAGTGAAAATAGCCGATCTTGAGCTAATTTGACCTCTGGGGGTCAAACCATTGACCTGAACGCTAAAACATGCGCAGTAATTTCTTACTGAATTCACGCGAGCTTTCTAATGCACTTTACAGATTTGCGCTAACACCCATACTTTCGGAGTTAGAGGGGGCCATCGATCGCCCCCCCGTGGGGCGAAGGTGGCGCCGGATCCCCGGTGGGGCGCGGGTTAAGATACTGCAATCAAACAAATGGATTAGTTCTACATATCGATAAATACCACCACCTCCCAAACTGGAAAGAATGTAATATTTTGAAACAGGGAAAGTTGAAATCCGAAAGGCTTGGCAGCGGTGCACATAAAAGATGACTTAAAATGACATAACATGACATAAAATATGACATAAATTATTACTTTAAATATGATTTTGATCCAAAACCAGAATACTTTTTACATGAAAAAATACGTAAAAGTTGTATATCAGAATTTAAAAAGTTGATTATGTTGTTATGTTGATCGCGTATAGTACCTACGTTCAGATGTCTCGTATCATTTAACTTTTTTGGTTAATCCACTGAAGAAGAGGTCCTGCCCTTGAAACGTCTGTCTTTTATTTCATCTATTAAAATTAATATAAGTTTAAAAATAAACTTCACATTCTGTTTGGCTGACTGTGCTGCAACTTAAAGTTGCGCTCCCACGTGAGTCACAGATTTTTGTCTCGCGTATTGCATTTTCATCGTATATTTTGTCTCCTTTATGAAAAAGGATTGTGAATGTTTTACCCTAAATTCCAGGACAGTGTAGTTGACACCACCGTAATTTTGCAGGTAGCCGTATTCTACGCTGCATTTTGTGGAGCCAGCTTGTAGGGTATTATTCTCTTTCGACATTGCATTATGGAACTTGTACGCTGTTCTCGTTATTTACACCTTTTAGCAAATGTGGCCCCGGCGAGGTTTCTTTTACACGAATGCCAGAAACTCATCTTTGCTCTCTCTACCTCTTCATGAACTGGCCTGAAACATTTGCTGACAACTTTCCATTACCATATTGTAACAGCTTTTGATCTTTGTTAATCTTTAATCAATTGTTGGGGCTTATCGACGCACCAACTGCCAGGGTCATGTGGCGTCGCCAACTCTTTCCCTGCTGGAAGGTTTTCTCGGGATCCAGCTTGCTCTTTGTTCAGGGAAGCCGCCGGGCCTTGAACCTGGGCTGGCTGCGTGAAATCCAGCTACGCTGACCACTCCACTACCGCGCCCCCTTTGTTAACCTTTGCTGACCTTTTTACCCTTGTGTGACCTCTGCAATAACTCATATGGTAGCGACTATTTTTATATAACCAGATCTTCAGCTTCAACCAAGTCTAAAAAATGATAAATGCTGTTTTTGTTGCTGAAGTCGATATCAACGTCAAAAACTACTTCCTAGAAATGAAAACTAGACATATTTTGCAACTTTGATTTTTTCCCGTCTGACGGGATTTTATATCGATGACTTGGGGCCAGGTGCATGTACCAGGTACTATGACCTAACGTGGCGTAGGACGACCTAATCACTAGAAATGTATGGAAAAGGGACAGTTGATTAAAAATGGTTTATTTCTGTAGAGACGGCTGAGAATATCTTCTGGTTCTTAAAGTCTCCTTTTAAGTCTTTCTTAAAGTCTGGGCCAATTTTTTCGAAACTGGCTTATTCGTGACACCAGTATCTGCAACATGGTGTCTCGAGAAACAGCAGCAGGTGTGATTGTGAGACATCCGCTACGAGGGTGGGCAGTCCTCGTCAGTGCCGGCGCAAGGGTCTAGTGGATCCACTGGGTCTGGTTGAGGTGGTGCTGTCTCGGTCTTCTGTCCCTGAAGCTGTTGAGAGCTCTCAGCTGCCTCTGCCTCTGGCGAGAATAAAGAAGGAAGCGTCAAAGTTGGGGCTGCGGGATGATTTTGTTCAGGTTGGGGAGTCTATCAGATCATTGTCTTGTTACGACTAAGGCACGCCTAAACACGTTGTTTGCATATGAATCGTTTTTCCAGGATTCGTCCGGATGGTAAGCTATGTCGTCATCGGCGATATACTGGGTTGTATGGTGTACAGTCTATTTATGAAATTTTGTTTTATTTTGTAAGGTGTAAAATCTATGGAAATATTTGGGCCGCTTGATGGACCAGGTATGCATGCGTAATATGGTTGCTAAGGCTGCGACTTTTATGAAGAATTGTACGTGCTCAGTGCAAATATGGTTCTCCGAGGCACGGTGAGTTCTATGGTGCCATTTGTATTTGATTTGATCAGCGGAAGCATTAGTCAGTGGCGGATCCAGGACTTCATTAGGGGAGGAGGGGCTTGAGCCTCTACGGCCATTGCCTCGGATCAGCCTCCGCCTATGTATTAACTATAGGCACTCGGACATTTTGGGGGGACTTGAGCTAATACTCCCTCCTTGTATCCGCCACTGGCATTGTTATTTCGTAGTTTTCAAGCAACCTGCTGGTGAGCCCGGAACCAAGATCTTCCTTCCACTATGTCACCAGCTGAGCTTCGGGTGAATTTTCAGCAGCTGGAAAGGTGAGCCAGGAACGCTCATTCCCCAGTTGTGACAGTCTTGTGTCCTGGTCGATGACGATTGTCACACGGTCGTCACCCTCGTCTGTCACTTCCGTGTCGTCGAGACGTCTCAGCAATGGCGTGGCGACATCAGCTCTCTTGTTCGCTGACTGACTGGGACGCGAGCCAGAAGTCCACTGTTTGCATCTTCAGAGAGAGCATATGGCGGCGATACTTTTTCAGGGCCGAACCAGCCATGATCTTGTCGATCCGTCGGGAGTGCAGTAGGTTGTGATAAAGGTAGACGTCATTGTGAGCGGCTTTTAAAACCAGCGGAGCCGTGAGCCAGGTCGGAACGTACATCAGGCTAATGGATAGGCAGGTCCTTTGCCGTTCCTCCGTCTCTTTTGGGCTGTACTCCAGTCAGGGCATTTTTTTAAGGAAAAGTCAGTGGGGAGGGGGAATTTCTTGTGCTGGCCATTATAGTGTATTCAAGGGGTCAAAGGCCCATTTTGAGGGGGTTTGATAAAACTTAGACGCGTTAGTGTTAAATGTTTCCCAATTTTTAGTTATTCCAAGTTTAGAGATTATAGATGCTGCCCAGGGCTGCCAGGTTTTTTTTTTCAGCGGAAAAGGTCAAAACGAGTTAGAAAAAGGGCCAAACAGGGGCAAAATTTTATTTTCACTAAAATACCCAAATAAACACTACAAAAGGCAGATTTGAGGCTAAAACGACCCCTAGCGGTAGTCATAAAACCCCAGAAGAAGCGACTTGTATCACTGTTTAAAACTAATTGTTGACCGTTTGATATTGGCTTGACGCAATATTTTTAGCACACTACACATCTAATAGGAAGTCAGGGGTGCCCTTCCAACCCTGCGTGACCATCGAATGATTTTATCCACATAACCAGAACATGTTTTGGGATCATCAATCACTCTCCCCCTCCCACTTTTTACCAACCATTTCCTGATCTCAGTCAAAATGGAAGTAAACCGAAAATTTGTATAAACAGCCGCTGCGGAAGGCAACGAAGGAGCCCAAATTCGAAACGTTTGTGGTACTAACGTGGAAATTTTGCTGCCAGCATTAGGTTGAAGTTTGGCTGGCCCCCTCACTTTTTGCCGGTGGCGACGATTATGTATGCTACCACCACAATAATAAATAAAAAAGCTAAGCACTTCATACCGCCACACCAGCAGCCAATATTACACACTTTGACTGCACCGTGTCCCGTCTAATCCACGAACGAGCTCTTAGCGCTGACAACTGACTGCGTGTGAAATGAGAGCATCATGCAATGTCACGATACTGGCTGGGATGTGGGCTTCCGGTCGGATAGAACAGGATGTTTGATTAGTTGTAGGCTAGCGTTCTTCTTCAGCGTTGTGATTAGTTGATGCTGCGGCTGTTTTGCCGAGATTCCCGTAACTACGTGCTTTGTTTCGTCTTTTCACGATGGAGTGGGCAGCCACGGGTGGAAAATTTTTTAACACAATTTTTGTGGATTGCCAATTTGGGACCAGAAATAGAACAAAGTTATAATTATCGGGTGGTGTTCTGTCTTATTTTCGTTAGTCGAGTCTGCATTTGGTCAATTTTAAGTCATCTGTCTATTTCACTGGGGGGGGGGCAATTTCCGGGCACTGGGGGGCCGTTTCGGCCGACTGGGGGGGCAATTGGACCCCCAGTTAACATTTTAAAAAATGGCCTGTCTCCAGTTTACCGGCCATCAGCCTCATCTTTATGAAATGAATAATATGTAAAATAAATGTAAATAACTTTGATACGCACAACTTGGTAAAGTTGGTGATGTGCTTCGTCGATTGTCTATTCTGAAAAAACTTAGGAGGGGGCTATGGAGGGGGCTATCGATGGCCCCCCTGCTGGGGTGAAGGTTAAGCAGGACAGCAAAAACGGACTGACGACGCGCACATGTATATGCTGGTTGAGATATCATATATATATATATATTTTCAGAATACAACACATTTAATTGACACCTGGCTTGAACCCCCGACATCAGCACTGCATTTACTCCCATTCAGAGGACAGTGCTACTCAGAGAACAGTGCTACTCAGAGAACAGTGCTACTCAGGGAACAGTGCTATTCTAAGAACAGTGCTACTCAGTATTCGACCCCAGCCCACGCAGCTGCGCCATCTATCAATCTTATCGCTCGCGGCCAAAGGCGGAGCTCTGTTTCGCTACTCTACGTCCAGCGCTACGTCACTACGTCCAGCAGGGTGTCGCAGTGGTCAACAGGGCACGACACAATCCAACACCCTTGGCTCGGCACTCCTGCCGTAGCCACGACCGTTCCCTCGCAAGTGTTGCAACACCTCGCGATCCATTACCTGATATAACCTCCCCATTGCTTTGAGACATTACAGTAACCCACCCTCCCCTAGAAATTATCCCACACACTTTAGAGGTGGGCAAAGGTGCCTTGCACAGAACGCCGGATAACAAGTCCTTAACCAGCTAAACAGACACTATCGCCACCTATCACAGGTCAGACCCCCATATCATGATCATAGTATCACTTATACTGATAATATCATGGATGTACATCATATCAGATAACTGCTGATAATTATACATTACTTTGAAAGTTTTCATTTCGATGGCGGCCCCGCCCCTGAACCCAATATACAATGTCCCGTACGTTTACGACTGGTATATATATATATATATACATCCTTTGTATCCGTATTACAATATAAAATAGGACTTCCTCCATCGTGAACAATTTGGGAATTTCTTACCTTTGAAAGGACAGTTTTCAATGGTACCATCGCAGGGGACATCTCCAGACGGGTGGTATGGAACCGTTGCGTCCGCGAACACCACTTGATTATCCTCCCGCGCAGGCCAGAATGGAAGATTTTCTATCTGAGTGGCCTCTGTTGTCCATGAAAAATCGTCAGCTGAATGGGAATATGGAAGCTTCCTTTCAACACAAATTGTGTCATTAGAATTAGCCTTCCAAAACGAGTCATTTCATACAAACATTATCATTGCAATTAACCTTACAAAACGAGTATTACACACAACATTATCATTACAATTTACATTACAAAATGAGTCATTCCACACAAACATTAGCATTACAACTAGCAATGCAAAACGAGTAATTACACACAAAATGAGCCTTACAAAACGAGTCATTTCGCACAAACAGTATCATTACATTTAACCTTACTTAACGATTGATTACACACAAACAGTAGCATTACAATTAACCTTACAAAACGAGTCATTACACACGAACAGTTACATTAAAATTAGCCTTACCAAACGAGTCATTCCACCCAAACAGTATCATTACAATTAGCCTTTTTCTTATCTGTAAATCAAACTCCAATTTGTCGATGTGCGGTATCTTTTTTAACACGCGCATTGACGGGGGGGGGCAGCCTCAAGTTTTTCGGAGACAGCGTTTGCGCTGCCGTCCTTGGCATAAATTTTCTCTCATCACTTGTTACAACTTGTGTAAAAATTGTAATGTTAGGTCATCTCAGGTCAGGTCAACAGTACAGATCAAGTGACCTGACCTAAAAAAATTTTAAGATAGCATAAGTCGACTCAGGGTGAACTTATCCGATTGAAAATCATATCACATAATGTACCCACCGAGCTCTCTAAATATGTTCTGGTATGTGTGATATCGATGACCTAAGGTCAGGTATGAGCCATGATCTCTCTATTGGAAATACATGGTAAAATGGTTTTTACGGAATAGCTCAGTAAAGGATGGCGATAGAGCATTTATTTTAGCTGCATATGGTGTATCTACCGGCCATGTTGGTTTAACTCCCATTTGAAAAGTGCCTCATTCATTTTATTATCTGACTTTTTTTCTGGATATTATAGTATATTATACATTATATACGACAATGACATCTCGCACCATTTCAAATCTGGCAGGCCTTCAATGCGCTAGCTCGTTTGTTTTTTTATCATATATGCATCTAGTTCTTGCAATAACAATACGAACAATGCAGTTCAATACAACAGTACAGCACAGTACAATACAACAATACATTACAGTTTCCAAGATAGTTTGACCTTAATACATCAAACATCAACACCAGCTCACGGGTGTCCTGTTTAGTCTGTGCAATGTGTGTGCGTGTGTGTGTGTGAGCACACGTACGTGTGTGCGTGCGTGTGTGCGTGCGTGTGTGATTTCGTGTGTGTGTTTTATGTGTGAGATAATGCATAGTGTATGAGTTTGTTTGCAGCAGCAGAACATAAGCTCGGAACGTTTTTTTTCATCGCTGTTCCATATCTTCAGCAGAAGGCTGGGATTATTCAAGGACTAGTCTCCCTATCTGTCCCCATTTTTCGTGAAATTCCAATTTTCTTTCTTTTTTCCTTGCAATTATTTCTTCCTTTACAGCTTCTAGCCGTAGATACTTTCTGAAATGCGCCACCATTGGCTTTCTCTTATTTTATTATCTGACATCGGAAAGATAAAACGCTTTCGTTATCAACCGAAGGCGAAGAGATAGTGTCCCGATGATAGTACTGATGAGTTTGCCATGGCACAGAAACAGGGGCGCAGCCAGAACTTTGGTATGAGGGGGCGCACCACCGTTGAGGGGCACCCCGGGAGAAAAAGGGCACTTTTTAACGTAACCTAAAACAGCTTACTATATCTTAGTTTATAGAAGATATTTTAATGGTGATAAAGTTCATATATAATATTGGTTAGTGATTTAGAGTTGCACTACTCTGTGTAATTCTGGATTTTCTACTCAATTAAACTGTTCATAAAGATAAGTAAGTGCGCCACGATTGTCTACCTGCACGTTGGGCATACTGGAGTAGCTGCGATCTTATCTTATTTTTTTGGGATTGAGCTCGAATTTTTGTCCAGGCTAGAGGTAGGACGTGTGCTATTAGTTTACTTTGAAATAGCATAGATTGCCGGAGTCCAGAGAATGGAAAAATCAGAGGTGATGCAACTGATTGAGTTGGAGACTGCCAGCTTGAGATCAGAGCTAAGTCAACTGAAGGAGGAGAGAGTAGTGACTCAAGAAAAGTTAGCAGGGCTAAAAACTGAGAACGATTTAATGAAGGACCATATTCGTGAGCTCTTCCACCTAGTGGAAAAAACGAGCAGCATGGCAGGCTCGACTGTCTGGTGCTCAGTGGGGACTGTGTGCCCAAGCCTGAGAAGGGTGAGACCCCTCAGCAAACTAGGAAGGTTGCCCTCAAAGTTATCAAGGATAAGCTAGGAGTTGATGTAAAAAATGAGGAGATCAAGGCCTGTCATCGTCTGTATGACAAGAACAGGACCATCATTAAATTCAATAACATGGACACAAGGAATTCAATCTTTGAAGCCAGATTTGAACAAGGTAGAACTGGTGGGAACCCTCTTATCATTCATGAAAGTGTAACATCCTCAAGGGCTGATGTTCTCAGAGCCCTCTCTGATCTCAAGTCTCAAAGCATTGTAGGTAGCTATCATACTAGAAATGGGCAGATCAGGGCGCGGAAGTCAGTTGAGTACATGTATGTGGTGATTCCTCCAGGTTCCAAACCACAACATATCATTGAACTTGTAGGTTCTGCAGGGAGAAAGGAGAGGGCTTGGGGTGTCAGTGGTGGGGGTCAGGGCAAAAAGAAGTCAGAAAGGGAATCCAGACACCCAGCAAATGCTACCCCTACTGAGTCATGTGGCAATGCTACCACAACTAACTTATCTGCTGGATCTCAGTATCTGCTGGATCCAGCCGTGTCAGTGACAGGTAATGTTGGCCCCAGGCAGCCTCGAGGCAGTGGCAGCCCGGTTTCTGGCTCTAAAGATGGCGCTGTATCTAATGAGTTGAGGTATGTTGAGGAAACTCCGTCAGATGTCTCTAAAGGTCTGAGCAAGCAAACATACTCTAGGGTGCTAAGATCAGGATCTACTAGAGATGGTGATCAGGCCGGGAGGTAGAGTTGTTGTTCAGTGACCTCATGGGGGGCTGCACGATCATACTGCGCCACAGCTGCACCAGTTATATTTGGGCTGTCAATACTACCATGAGAATTGAGTTTTGGAACATTGGTGGCTGAATGGATATATCTATTGCTGCATCAATGTCCTGTGAATATAATGACATTTGTGAAAAACTCCCTGGGCAGTGATGTGTTCAGTCTGCTAAATGCTATTGGACTGACATGCATCACTGTCGAGTGAATTGTGAAGGATGGTATGAGTGTTGAATGTGGCAAAAACATTCGCTTTAAACCTGTGACACCAGGGGGTGAAACAAATAGTCACTTATCAGTGAAACAAGTTGCACATCTTTGGTGGCATGAAAAAAACTCCTCTGGGCAGTGATGTGTCCAGTCTGCTATATGCTATTGGACTGGCATGCATCACTGTCGAGTGACTGGTGAAGGATGTTATGTGTGTTGAATGTGGCAGAAACATTCGTTTTAACCCTGAGACACCAGAGGAGTTAAAAAAAATGAACATGTGTGCTGTCAACTTGTTACTCAGGTATGCTGTCAGTTGCCCACAAGTTGTTTGCAGGTATGCACTTGCTCTGGGGAGGATGGCTGGATTGTTATGGTCCTAATAGACCATCCCAGTTATCTTGTGCTGCCTGTCACTGATGTGTCAGCCTTGACTTGTGCATCGTCACACGGACAATAGAGCTCTTTAGCAAAACACGTACTTTATTAACTTTTTGGAATGCTATACGTTTCAGAAACAGAGTTCCTTCGTCAGTAGCTCACATCAAAAACACTGTAAATACACATACAAAAGCTTAAGTTCGAAACAGATCACTGAAAAACACTTTGAATCGCCTTGGAATATTTAAGAAAATCATCTGAATTACTCGTGATCTAAAGCTAACCGTGCCGTTGCTGTTCCCCACCTGAAAAAACCTGGTTTAGAGTTATGTGCCGAATGATTGCTTAAAATATATGCTGCCTCTAATGCTTTTCTGATTGGTTTTGTCATGCCACTTTTAAGTATTTTAGCGTTCTCCCATTTTGGTAAATAGTTACACTTATCGATATGTCTCACTACGCTGCTATTTTCGCAATGGTTTTTTACATCTCGTTTGTGCTCGCTGAGTCTTGTTGAAAGGCCTCGTCCAGTTTCTCCTATGTAACATTTTTGGCATGGTCCGGAGCAGGGAATTTGGTAAATGACACTGTTTGTATTAATAACTAGATTTTTCTTCTTTAGCAGGTCGCCTATTTTCTTTCCCGAGTGGATGCATATTTCGACTCCCTTTCCTTTAAACGCAGATGAGATGGATTCGGCATGGGATGAGTTCGGTATCGTTATGCTTCTCTTTTTTGTTTCTTCTGTGTTTATTGTTTATTGTTCTTCTGTGTTCTTCTGTGTTTATTCTGTGTTTCTGTACTTATTGGATGATGCAGATACATATCAAAAAGAAAACAGTGGCTGTGTAAAAAAGAAAAGTAAACAGTTTAACAAAAAAGCAAGAGCAATATTGAAGAAAAGTGAAAAGGGCAAGAGACTGATGCATCTTCTGGAAGAAGCACCTCGGGCACCAAAACTGAGAGGTCTGCCAAAAGTACACAAGGAAGGGATTCCCATGAGGCCAATAATATCAGGCATAGGAAGTGCACCGCACAAGCTAGCCAAAATTCTTGCAAAGCCCCTTTCGAGATCTCTGGGTATCATCAGTGGCAGTCATGTTAAAAACTCTTCTGAGATCATGAACAGCCTTAAAAACATCGATGTGAAAAACAAGAAAATAGCCAGCTTTGATGTCAAATCTCTTTTCACGAACGTGCCTATCACAGGAGCCTTAGAAATTATCGAAGAAACAGTAAACCTTTTGGATGAACGTACACTGCCGCTTCCAAAACAACAATATATATCACTTGTTTCATTATGCATGCACTTCAATACATTTGCCTTTGACGGAGAAGAATTTAGACAAAAAAGTGGATTAGCTATGGGATCACCCCTAAGCCCAGTCGCGGCATGTCTCTACATGGAAAAACTGGAGGAGAGCCGTTTCAAAGAAATTATAGGACCTGGATGTACATGGAAAAGGTATATAGATGATGTATTAGTTGTGGTGCCGAAGGAAACAAATCTAGAAGAAAAGCTGAACGCTCTAAACGAAGTGGACCCAAACATACAATTCACCATAGAAAAAGAAAACGACAACACGCTCCCATTTTTAGATTTACTTATCATGCGACGACCGGACCACGTAAAATTCAAAGTCTACAGGAAACCAACTTGCAAGGAAGACTACATTCACTATTTTTCAGCACATAACAAAAAAGTGAAAAGTGGAGTGGTTTTGGGGTTTTTTTCTACGAGCCCTTAGAATTTGTAGTGAAGAGTTTTTGAAGGAAGAGATGGACCACGTTTTTCAAGTATTTTTAAACTTACAATACCCAAAAGGCTTACTGATTCAACTGCGAGAGAAGGCAAAGAAAATAAAGAAAGAAGCAGAAAAAAGAAACCAGGACAAGAATGAAAACCGAAACAACGAAAGAAACGACACAGAAGAAACAAAAAAGAGAAGCATAACGATACCGAACTCATCCCATGCCGAATCCATCTCATCTGCGTTTAAAGGAAAGGGAGTCGAAATATGCATCCACTCGGGAAAGAAAATAGGCGACCTGCTAAAGAAGAAAAATCTAGTTATTAATACAAACAGTGTCATTTACCAAATTCCCTGCTCCGGACCATGCCAAAAATGTTACATAGGAGAAACTGGACGGGGCCTTTCAACAAGACTCAGCGAGCACAAACGAGATGTAAAAAACCATTGCGAAAATAGCAGCGTAGTGAGACATATCGATAAGTGTAACTATTTACCAAAATGGGAGAACGCTAAAATACTTAAAAGTGGCATGACAAAACCAATCAGAAAAGCATTAGAGGCAGCATATATTTTAAGCAATCATTCGGCACATAACTCTAAACCAGGTTTTTTCAGGTGGGGAACAGCAGCGGCACGGTTAGCTTTAGATCACGAGTAATTCAGATGATTTTCTTAAATATTCCAAGGCGATTCAAAGTGTTTTTCAGTGATCTGTTTCGAACTTAAGCTTTTGTATGTGTATTTACAGTGTTTTTGATGTGAGCTACTGACGAAGGAACTCTGTTTCTGAAACGTATAGCATTCCAAAAAGTTAATAAAGTACGTGTTTTGCTAAAGAGCTCTATTGTCCGTGTGACGATTAAAAACGTCAACAGAAAACAAGTTGACTTGTGCAGATCTGTGTTGTATTGTGACATCTGTCTGCTGCCCTGAGACCTGTCTGCTGCCTACCTGCCCTGGCTTGACTGTTTATTTGATGCCTTCAATAGCCTGGAAATAACTTTAATGAGACTGTATCACTGCTATTTTCTGATGTCAGATCTTGGGCTGCCGCTGTCTGCTGCAATGACCTACTGTTCAAATTAATGATGATTGGAAAATGTAGGTAGTTATTGTACGTTAATGTTGATTTTCGGTACTTATTTGCTCAACAGGTTACATATTGATACCTGTTGTTATACTCACCAGTTACAAGACCACTGATCTTGGCGGCCTTCTCTCTTCTCTGGGGAACTTACACCTTTTTCCTCTTAACACCCATGGATCTTCATCATTCACCTTCTGGCATGTAGCATTGCCATAATTACCATAGTACCTTTCCACTCACTGACAGTCCTTGACTGGCGGGAGCTGCTGATTTCCGCGGCACTCTGCGGCACTGTTCCTGCCTGTCATTGTTAAGCACCTTTTTTCAAATCAGCATTGCCATAATTACCATACAATAATACCTTTCCACCCACTAACGTCCTTGACTAGCTGGTCCTTGACTGGCGGGAGCTGCTGATTTCCGCGGCATTCCGCGGCACTGTTCCTGCCTGTCATTGTAAGCACCTTTTTTGAATGTAGCATTGCCATCATTACTCTACAATAATACATTTCCACCCACTAACAGTCCTTGACTGACTACCCTGCTTGACTGATCCATTGACTGACCCTTGACTGGCGGGAGCTGCTGATTTCCGCGGCACACCGCGGCACGGTTCCTGCCTGTCATTATTAGCATTAAAAATTAATTTAGCTCATTATGAAATTATGCAACTCTCAGCCTTGCGAATTATCTCTTTTCATCATTTGTTAATCATATTAAAACAAGAATGAAATGTATAGCAAGTCTTTATTATTAATTTGCATGCATTAATTAAAAACTAAAATAATAATAGAACTTTCCAGTAATTAGACTTGTACTGAGATTTAGATTTTGGATCTTCTGGTCCGTACCGTTCTCTGGACTCTGGTTTTGAAACGAAATCGTCTTCGAATAAGTGATTTTCTTATTCCTAGGCGGCGTATCTGATTCGCTTTAGGTCTTTTAGGCACTGTTTATTAGATCCTGGTTAATTGAATGAATAATTATGGACTGGCATTCCAAGATAGGACGATTGATCCCTTTGCTTCCCTGACAGTGGACGACAATTTAGGAGCTCACTATGATTTTGATAGAATAAGAACCACTTGTTCTTATTACTCACCCTCGAGATTGAGCGGTCAGTTTGCATCAAACCAGCTCAATTTGCGTATTTTTCATCTAAATATCAGATCGCTTTTGAACAAGCATAATGAGCTTTGTGATTTACTTAAAGAGATAGGTATTCCCTTTCATGTGATAGCAATTTCTGAAACTTGGATTAACAAAGAGCTTGAAAATTTATTTATAATTCCCTCATATAAAGCTTATTTTTCTCATCGTGTCGGCAAAAGGGGGAGGGGTGCGGGCATTTACGTAAAAGAGGATTTATTGCCTACCCAGTTACATTGCCCGTCATTCTCAACTGCCGAAGTAGTATGTGTCAGTGCGAAAACTCGAGACAAGTCATTCGTCGTCTGCCAAATGTACAAAGCACCAAGCACAGATAAATCAAAATTTATGGAAGAATTGAATATTTGTCTCGAATGGCTACAACAACTTAATAAGACTATATATATAACTGGTGACTTTAACTTCGATCTACTTTCCATCGAAACTGACTCTTGGGCTCGCAGTTTCTTTTTATCCATGTGTTCCTTTGGATTTCTCCCAACGATTTCTAAAACAACGCGACACCAGGCGAACTCGGACAGTCTACTCGACAATATATTTTCAAATAGCCTAGAAATCGTGGAAAAGTCTGGTGTTCTATTATCTGACATTGCAGATCATTTCCCTGTAATGCTGAACACCAACAATGAAATTAAAGTAAAGAAATCAATTCCAAAATTAACTTGCTTTGATTACCGTAGAATAAATGAGCTTAATTCTTTCTTAAGCGCTGAACTAGTTTGTATTGAAAATGAAACCGACCCAAACTTTCTCGCCACAACCATCATAAATAGCTACAATAAAGGTATTGAAAAGCTCTCACGTCAAACTTGCCGTAACAGGAAAACGGAACCAAGAAAACCGTGGATTTCACCTGGGATTTTATCCTCAATAAATGTTAAAAACCAACTCTACATTAAATCTTTAAAATCAAAATGTGAGGCAGATAAGCAAAAATACAATAAATACAAAAATGTTCTGATTGGAATTATCCGTAAAGCTAAGAAACACTACTATGAGGCAGAATTTGAGAAATGTAAGACTGACTCGAAACAAACTTGGAAAACCATAAATGAGTTAAGAAATAGCCGAAGTAATGGTAATGATATCCCGGAAACAATTCATACCACAAACGGAGTGATCATACAGGATAGTGAAGGTAAAGCAGACGCCTTTAATATTTTTTCAGTACTATTGGAACAAAACTCCAAGAAAAATCACACCTTCCCCCACCAATCCCGTAGATCTAGTAAATGATTGTGAAAATGAAATGGAACTTAGGCTTACAGATGAAGAAGAAGTAAGTAGATTAATTGAAAATATGAAAAATGTGGGAGCTGGTTGTGATGGCATTAACCCTATTTCCGGCAGGGGGGCTAATATTGCCCCCTTCAGGTTTTTCGATAATATCTCCGAAACGGCTTGCGATAGAACTTTGAAACTTCCTGACTTTTCCTAAAACTAGTACAGGCAGGTTTTCTGAAATTTTCAAGATTATATATTTACCAGGAGCGGAGCTATGGCTGGGTTTTTGGGGAGGTTCTATCCACAAACCAAGTATTATCGTATGCGATGGGTTTTTTGTAAAAGGAAGCCGTCTCTGCTGATCCTGATACCAGTTATATGGTTTTATTATATCATTTTTTATGTGAGATGATAGTGCATTCATAATTGTCACTATTTGTATTCATCAGGGGCGGTTACAGCAGTTCAAAATGGGGGGAATGTTATCAAGAAGGACTAAACGTTAGTAAGTGAGAAGACTGCTTACAGCCGTGCCAGGGCGAATACAATTGGGTATATGAAAATTCAAAATAGTTATAACCCAATTCTAGATTACCAGAGGCGTGTCCAGTCACTACACATTTTCAAAATGTATATTCCCAGCCAGTATCACCGCCGCGACTCAATATCGTTGTATATTGAAAATGTGTTTCCAATCACCCCCACCCCCCCCACGACGAGTCCTTGATCCGCCTATGTCACCCCCTTTCCCAGAGCTGCCATGGGAGGGTAAAAATTATCAGAAATTAAATTTCAACTAGTCAAGGGACTAATATACTCATGCATACCATTCGCATATTGTTGGTATGCATTTTACCCCACTGTTTTACCTTACTGCATCCGCCCCTGATGAGTTTTTCACTTTTTTCTCATTTATTTATGTGTCAAAGATGCCAAGCAGTATATGACGGCTTCTAATCCGCGTAACAAAAACTTTTTAGGTTGTATATATTTCCCCTCATAGTCCTGGTCCTGGAACTGCCATTGAATTTCGAATTTTTGCGTAACTCGAGTATATGAAAATTTTGGGTCAATTATTTGTAAATCTGAACTAGTTTTGTGAAAATCGTACAACAGAGACAAGGGTTATGGAAAATCTAAAAAATACAGAAAAATTGTATATTTTGCACGACCTTCTCCTAAAAAATGAAAATTTTGAAATTTTCTTTTTTCAAAATAAAGTTTAGCAGCAGAGGAATCTATGGCACTTTGAATTTTCAAAATCGGCCGGTTAGATTACGAGATCTTAGGGGGGCCGATATTGCCCCCCTGCCGGAAATAGGGGTAGCCGGGAGCCTGACGGAAATAGGGTTAATAGCAAAATTCTAAAGAATACATATAGAAGCATAGTACAGCATCTAGTGAAACTATTTAATGCATGTCTTACCACAGGAATATTTCCCAATACCTTAAAAATAGCAGTTATCAAGCCTATCTTTAAGACTGGCTATCGGCATGTTATTACCAACTATAGACCCATTAGTATTCTTCCCGCAATATCAAAAATTCTTGAAAAACTTCTTCACTGCCGAATTATGGAACATCTTGAAATAAATCAACTCATACACAATAA
The DNA here is from genome assembly GCA_034440635.1 of Lepas anatifera. Classification (NCBI taxonomy): domain Eukaryota; kingdom Metazoa; phylum Arthropoda; class Thecostraca; family Lepadidae; genus Lepas; species Lepas anatifera. The sequence goes on from JAOTON010000033.1 coordinate 51,427, forward strand.
CCAATTCGGATTCCAAAAAAAATCGTTCAACATTTATGCCTATACTTCTGCTCCAAGACTTTGTTACTAAGGCCTTTGAGGAAGGGGAACTTGTACTGGGGGTATTTTTGGATTTAAGAAAAGCATTTGACACCGTGGATTATAACATTCTTCTGGGAAAAGCAAAAAAATATGGAATAAAAGGTAAATATTTAGAAATTCTCTCTTCATATCTATCCAATAGGAAACAATGTGTTCAAGTAGAAAACAAAACGTCAGAATATAGAAAAGTTAATATGGGAGTCCCGCAGGGGTCTATACTTGGGCCCCTGCTGTTCATTTTATATGTTAATGATCTTCCGCTTATCGGTGAAAATGCACTATATCTCTCCTATGCTGATGATACGGCCCTGCTCTTCAAACACAAAGATCCAGAAATACTTAAATCGAACGTCAATGAAACTCTCTTGCGGCTTTCAGACTGGTTCTGTGCAAACTATTTGTCTCTCAACCTTGAAAAAACATTCACGCAGCATTACTCTCCTTATCCCAAAAATTTCACTTAAACATAAAAATAGGCCAGTATGCAATTGAAGAAAAAGAGGAGATTAAGTATCTCGGGATGATTTTCGATAAGCAACTAAAGTTTTCTGGGCATATAAATCATATTTCTAAAATAATAAGTCGAAAAATTGGCATTATTTGTAGGATTCGATACTTTATTTCAGATCGTATAGCACTTCTCCTTTACTATGCATTAATCCAACCTTACCTTAACTATTGCTGTCTCATCTGGGGTGTGAATTACTCATGTCAACATTACAAAATTAACATCCTCCAAAAAAAGCCATTCGACTCATTGAAAGAATATACCTCCCTGGAAGCTCAGAACCAGTTTTCAAAAAGTACTCGATCCTCAAAGTGTCTGAACTCGCGAAAACACAAATGTTAATTATAGTTCATAAATTCCTTATTGGTCAGCTTCCTGAAGCCATACAAAATTTGTTTTGGCTCAGGGAACCGGGATATCGTGAGGTTAGAAGAACCCCCTACTGGATCAACCATTCTCAAATAGGAATTACCGCCTTTTCACGACCCCTTGCTTGGCCCCGAAATTGTGGAATTGTATATTTTCCGATAAATTTCAATCTGATGAGGAAATCCCAAGAAGTAAACTAATTATCAAGAAAATGTTGAAACAACATTTCATCGGTCAAAGTCAATAAAATATTAAATTTAGTTAGCTTATAGTTCATTTGAATGAGTAGAACAATACTAAATACACAACGAGTGCAAAAATAAATTGTATGGCTTCCGTGCTCTCCAAAATATATACTGTTCTTGAACGACTAGAACATGTTTAGAAATATCAACCACGTATTCAGTCAGCGTATGCTTAAATTTAGTCAATGTTCCCACTTCATCATGCAGATATCATTTATGTTCTCGCGGAGGTGCCGGGGCCTCCTTGGCTGTGATCTGTTTGGCGGCGGCCTGGGGGGATGGGGGGAGCTTTGAATTACCTGTGCTATACCGATATCCATTAGAGACAGCAGATGTTCCAACACCTACAGATTTGACTCCCTTTGGGTCTGTCAGGTTTCGGTCGGGCGGGTTGCGCCGGGGAGGTCCTGGCGCCTTTGCATCTCTCTTGAATCGTAACGCGTTATAACCAACGTATATTAAACATGTCTGTGGTTCAGCACCCAATGTCGAGTCACATTGTGGTGCTCCCACACCTGACACACATATCAATTCATGCCTCACTTCATGCTCTCATCTTCAGTCACTCGCACCTCATCATCTTCTTTTCAGAATAGAAACCGGGAGAGTCTAAAAGGGTGGGTATAGACCTGACTTTATCTTTTTTTCTGACATCGACATCATTTGGATCGACAACCAGACGAGAAAATCCCCGTTCCCTTCGTTGCTCCCGGGGGCTGGTGAACAACAGGTTTTCACCTCGCTTGCTGGCCCGGGGGGCAACGGAGGGAGTTATATTCACTCATGCTCTCATCTTCAGTCGCTCTCACCTCATCATCACCCCAAATATACAAAACACGTCGTTTTAGTACGGGCAGTAAAATGTCTCAGGCTCAGCACCCAGTGTCAAGCTGCGCACTGGGTGTTTCCACAAGAGACAAACATTATAAAAAAAGAAAAAAAGAAGCTTTTGGGTACCTTTGGTAAAGAAAGCAAATCAAGCATTGACGGAGAAGGACAACTCGGATTGAACCGGAAAAAAACACCGAAATATCATGAAGGTAGCCAAAACACGACTGTTTTCGATATATTTATGGACAAATCAGCCAACTCATGGAAGTACTTAACATACGAGAAATCAGCGGAGCCTGTGATATCTCTCACTGAGCCATGTGCACGCAAGACATATTGGAGTCGAAAATTCATTTGTTATGCCCACTGGTTTTGTCGTGACGAGTGAGCCCTGGTACAACGCCGATTAACACGCACACTGGAGGGGGGCCTCGGAGGCCCCCCCACCTGTTTTTCCGAGGTGGCCGGAGAACTGCTTGTAGCCGAAAAACGAAACGTGGTCACATTTAACAGAATTTAATAGCGCGTCGATTGGTGAAGACTTTTTGAAAATCTGCCGAAAATTTTTTGACTTATAGGCTTTCAAAGTCAGACCTGCATTTTGAGATCGCCGTAAACGCGCGGTCGGACCAGTTCGCTTGCATTGAAGACCGAGTGGTGACGTCATAACGTCATATAAGCGGGACTATATGTCAAGGTCACTTCACATGAAAGTCAAGGTCAAGGTCAAAGGTCACAGGTCAAGGTCATATCTGCACTTTCAAGGTCACTGACCGCTGTGCGTCCGGCCAAATGACGTTACCCCGTCTGACATATATTATGCTATGACGTCATCGGTAGGGTACCCGAATACAAATGTCAAGGTCAAAGGTCATTGGGAAAGGTCAATCCTCATTTCCCGCCAAACAGTGGCTACAGTGTTAGTCAAAGTGTAAATAATAAGTAGTATACCATATGGTGACCTTAAAGGTCAATGACCTTGAATGACCTTGACCCAAAAGTTGTGGGAAGCCTCTTTGAGACCTCTTCTCTATGAACCTTGTCGGCCTTTAGCTTATTCCCACCATTTTCCTGCATAATCACAGCATTTATCAATCGATACCAGCATGGCCAATATTTGACCTTTACGACCTCGTTTGACCTTGAAGATATTGACCTAGGTCAATGAAAATTGGTCATCATGTAGATCACTATAGCGCCCACCCACCTACCAAGTGGCGTTTTTCTAACCCTCTTAGTTTCCGAGATCTTAGGGGGCCTACCAGGCCCCCTCCAGTGCGCGTTAGTGCCAGACCCCCTCCAGTGCGGGTGTTAAGACGCGCATTGACGGGGATCTGAGCCACCTTCGCTTTGACGGGGGGTGGCGGGTACCCGCCCCCCTAAGATCTCGAGAACCACGCTAGGTAGCGAAAAACGGTAAACGGCGTTAGGTAGCCCATCCAATTCTGCATCGAAAATATTGGAACCATTTTTTTCAGGTCACATTTAAGGTCACTAGAGGTCAAAACATGCCGTCATAGAGATAACATGTAAATGAAGGATTTCGGTCATTGCATCTGAACAAGTAAATATAGAGCAAAGCGATTTAAACTATATGAATCCCTGCAGCAAGCCGAATCGAATGATATTAATATGACCTTGCTAGGTCAAATCAAGAAGTTGCCCTGACCACCTGAGGTGTGGTCAAGGTCAAATTAGGTAAAATGCACATCATTAGAACCGCAAAGACAAGGCAAATCTAATACAATTAAAGTAAACGCTCTATCGCCATCCGTTACTAAGTTATTGAGTTAAAATTATTTCCCCATGTATTTCCAATGGACAGGTTATGGCTCTACCTGGCCTTAGGTCGTCGATATCAAAATTACCGGAACATGTTTTAGAGAACTTGGTGGGCCCATTATGTGATATGAGTTTTAATCCGATAAGTTCACCCTGTTCCGACTTATGCTATCTTAAACTTTTTTTAGGTCAGGTCACTTGACCTGTACTGGTGACCTGATCTGGAATGAACTAACTCTAAAAATTTAACAGAAGTTGTAACAATGATGAGAGAGAAGTTATACCAATTACGGCGGCGCTACGCGCCGCCCCGAGGGGACGGGAACCCGCCCCCCCGTCAATGCGCGTGTTAAGTTCCGCGGACCGCGGCTCCGACAAGGGCCGAGGGAGGAGGAGTGGTATCTTGATTTTGGAGGAGTGCAATTTCTGCTGCCGGAATATTATGGAAGATGCCTTTTTCATGTGATTATTAAGTTTTATATATTCCAGAATTGGTCCCAGCAGGAGTAAAGAAGAGGTGAACAGTTCGGTGGTTTGGAGTGGGATGGTATGACAGCGCTAAAAATTGTTTAAAAAAAACTAATTTTTCATTTAAGAGAATTAATTGAAATCCTCGATAGTAGACTGTGCTCTGAGCTCAGAGGCATGTGCCTTTTTATCCCCCTCCCCAGAATCAACCAGTATAGTAAACAATTGATAAAATCAGGGGTGCCTAGGCATCACAAGCCATTTTACCGACGGCTCATTCATCCTCCATTTTACAAGGGGAGTTTGCATTGTGTTCTTATTCCCCCATTTATTCAAGTTCAGGGCCCCCTAGTAAGGATCAGAGCCCTCAAGAGCAGCTACCTCCCCCTCCCCCCCATTTGTGCCCCCAGGGACAAGCCTAGCTCAGTTACCCCCAAGATGATGGGAGTTGACCTCATGTTTTTATTCTGTCTATTCTAGACCAGCTCAGGGGACCCCTGATGTGGATCAGAGCCCCCACAGCCGCTCATGCTTCGCCCAGGGCTTAGACTAGCTAAGTGGCCCCCAGAGATGGGATCATCAGACTAGCTCAATGGGCCCCAGATAGGTTCAAAGGGCCTTGAACCAGCGCAAGGAGCCCCAAACAATTTAACCCTCGCCCCACCGGGGGCCATCGATGGCCCCCCTAAGGTTTTTCCGGGATAGCAGAAAAACGCCGAGGCGCAGCACCGCGGTTGAGGGCTCTACCTCTCACTGCATCATTTTCCCATCATCCCTGAAATTTTTTACCCCGGGTCACCCAAGGTCAGGTCACCAGACGAGGTCAACCAAGGTCACCTCACTTCACCTTTAGAGCTCTGTAAGAGCTACATTTCGAAGTCGATCAATTTGAAACTTCGTACACTTTATGACCCCTCCAGGGTCTACAAGGTGTATATCCGGGATTTTTCGATTTCGTGCCCTGAGGTCAGGTCACGAGGCGACCTCTCCCATTGGAAAAGCATGGGGAAAAGCTGTTTCATGATATAAAAGCCACAAAAATGATTGCAAATACTCAGACTGCTCAGAACAAAGTTTTTGGACACCCTTTCACGGATACCAGGGGTCATATTTGCCCTTTGACTTTTCCAAGGTCATGCAAGGTCACCAGAGGTCAAAAACAGTATTTTGACAATAACTTTTGACCTAATTGAACTAGAGCGGTGAAACAAACACCATCGTGTTTGTCTTGTCACTGGCTTTCATTTGATATACAGCAAGGTCACTTTTGACCTTTTGTGACCTCAGGTCATATTAGGTCACGAGGTGACCTCTGGCGGTCAAACCACTGACGGGAGGTCTTTACGTTCCACATAGCGGAAAAAGTACTGGCAATTTGCTATCAAATGTACTTTACCAGGCCTCAATAGCTCTAATGACATAAGAGTTATGCCCAGTTGGCTTAATCATTGCATATTTGAGTGAAAATAGCCGATCTTGACCTAATTTGGCCTCTGGAGGTCAAACCATTGACCTGAGCACTAAAACATGCGAAGTAATTTCTTACTGAATTCACGCGAGCTTTCTATTGCACTTTGCAGATTTGCGCTAACGCCCATATTTTCGGAGTTAGAGGGGGGCCATCGATGGCCCCCCGGTGTGAGGCGAAGGTGGCGCCGGACCCCCCGGTGGGGCGCGGGTTAAGGCGTTGGATCACCTCAGGGGGCCTCAGGCCAACTTAACACGCGTCCCGCTAGGGGGAAGCGAAATTACCCCCTCCTGGTTTTCCCCAGATAACGCAACAACGAAGAAACGCAGAGAAACGAAACTTACAGTACCTTATTCTTGATCAATTTTACGCATCTGACCATATTTTTAGGTCAGGGCTTGTCAGGTCAAAGAGCTATCCAAGGTCAAGTGACCCGACCTCAAAGCCTAAAATCACGAGTTTGAAACGGCGCCTAAGAAACATGTGCGAACCCATCAGTTTCAAACTTTCAAAATATGATAAGGTCATTAGAGTCAGAGTCAGAGTCAGTTTATTCGGTAACATCCTCAAGATAGCGAGGTTTTTCATGCTCCCACGTCAATGCATTGTGGAAATAAAAAGTAAGAGAGAGGTGAATAAAAGTAAAAACATACATACACATCATCACACACGTAGCCCCTCAACCGTCACCACGTAAAGCTTCTAGCAAAGCACGTTTAAACAGGCTCTTCGCTCCCAAATCGCGAATTTCGGTGGGCAGTGAATTGTGCTTCGCAGCAACAACGTACGCAAGTCTGCGCTTTCCTACATTAGTTCTAACTCGGGGTATCTGAAGCTGTCCTATCTGTCTGGTATGATGAGAATGGTGAACGAACTGAAACATCGTGCTCAAGTCGGTTGGTTGACATGTAAGAAGCACATTCTTAGCTAAACATAGTTGATGATATGAGGTCAGTGAAGATGCAGATAAAAACCCTAAGCGCTGAACATCTTGTGATATGTGGTCTGACCTTCTCTTGCCGGTAATGATCCTGGCACAAAAATTGATGAGCTTCTGTACACGATGGAGTTGCGTTGTGCAGCACGTGCCGTAAATGGAAATGCAGTAACGAATCGAAGATATGACTAACGCGTTGATGACTGGTTTCAGAACAGATCGAGGTAAAACATGACTAGCATTTCTCAGTCCTATCAACATGCCTGTGCACTTAGCAGCTAAGTTGTCAATGTGTGTTTGGTATGTCAATGATCTGTCCATGTAGAGTCCTAGGTTTTTCACTGCCCTACTCTCGGTCACGACAACATTGCCAACGCGAATGCTAACTTTTGGCAGATTTTTTAGCATTGCCTGCGTGCCGAAAACAATGAGTTGACTTTTGGAGGCATTTAATTTCAGCGAGTTGTGAGCAAACCAATCGAGCAATACAGAAACTTCATCTTCTAGGTCAGCAATCATTCGAAAAATGGCCTGTTTCTTGCCTGAGATGAGTATCTGGGTGTCGTCAGCGAACTGAACAATTTTGGCCTTTTTGGTATACAGACTCAGTTCGTTAGTGAAGACCGAAAAGAGCAAACAAGAGAGAGATCCACCTTGATATACGCCCATCGTGTTTGGAAGAGATTTTGACCAGATTTTGACCCCCTCTTTAGTTGTAATTTTGACCTGCTGCTGGTGCTGTCTCAAGTAGTCTGAAAACCAATGATTTTCCACTCCGTAGGCATGTAATTTCTCGAGTAATTTAGTATGGTTGATCACATCGAAGCATTTTGAGAGATCGCAAAGTAGAAGAAGTGAAATGTTTCCATTATCCATGGCCTGGTAGATCTCATCGGTTATGAGAGTGAGGGCTGTTTCAGTTGAATGGTTGTGTCTGTATCCGTGTTGGGCATTTGAGTACAGTTTGTGCTCATTCAGATACGAATTCAATTGAGTGTGGACTAGTCTTTCAGTAATTTTCATGATCGCAGGCAAAGTTGTTACAGGTCTCCAGTTCGATGGCTCAGATAAAGTACCTCCCTTTGGGAGCGGAACCACAATACCATGCTTCCACTGTTGTGGTACAACGCCGGTGATTAAACTAGAATTGATAATGTCGAGTAAAACGTGGTGTATGCCATAAAAGAACTTTTTAAACAATGAAACGCTAAAACCAGTACTGTCAACAGATGAAGATGGTTTCATGGATCCCACAGTGATACACAAGTCATCCGGTGTCACCGGCCTCACTCTCAAGCCACAGGAGGGGACGCGTGGCAGCCGGGTGGTTGGCGCGGCTACTGGTGGTGTCACACTAGCAGCGGTTCTGGGCCCGACATTCACAAAATACTCATTAATAGCATCAGGTGTAACACTAGGCACACTACTAGTTGTTTTCCGACTGCCAATTATTGGTCGCAATACATGAAACATTTTGCTGGGGCCAGCTTCCACGAGCTGACGTTGCAGGTGTTCACGCGTGTCCCTCCGTATTGCTGTACGGCACCGCCTGTTGACATCTTTGTAGTTCGCCCGCCCGCCCCCGATCCCACGCAGCGCGGCGCGGCGCTGGGCCAGCAGGTGCTGGGTCGGGCCGGTCACGTGGGGTGCAGAGGGCGGGGCTAGCCGCCTCCGTCGCACAGGTGCTACAGCGTCAAGTAGTGATGTAAAAATCCGGCGGAACTCGTCCCACTTGGCGGCAGGTCCAGGTGCTCGGTAGACTGAGTCCCAGTTTGTAGCCGCCAACGTCAGGTTGAAAGCAGTCTTGTCTATCCGGTTAAGGCGTCGTGTCTCGATCATTGGTTGTTGTGATTGTATTTTCGAGCCGTACTGCATTAACACACGGGTAAAATCGTGTGGCCCTCCCGTAGTGGCATCTGCTGACACCACTCTTCAGTATCCACTCTGGTCGGTTCGTCAAAATCACGTCGATGAGTGTGCTTGCCGGTCTGTAGGTCGGGATGGTTCGATTACACGCGTGTAGCCCATATGTGAGTATTATCTGACGCAGTTTGGAGGTAGCACTGTTTGCGTTATCGTCATCTTTGAGGAGACATGCATTCAGGTCACCAGAGATAATCAGTGTTGTACCAGGGTGAGCTGCAATCACGTATTGGATCTGGTGCTCAAGATCTTCAAAGTCGGCCGTCAGTTGCTGGACTGTGTTTGTTGGGTGGCGATATGCCGATGCCACGATCAAACGCTTGGATTTTCCTGGTCGCACGAGTGCCCATATGATCTCGAGATTGGAGGCGCATGCTGTGGTAGTTACTGGGTTGGTCAATATTTCGACGTCAAAGTCTTCTCGTATTAGTAGCGCGACTCCTCCATGGCCCTTAGGCAACTTGCTGGTTTTTGGGCGATCGCTGCGGTAAATCGTGTAGCCATTAACATTCAGGAGTCGTGATGGGATGCTGGTCGTTAACCATGTCTCTGCAAGTGCAAGAACATGGTACGCTTGAATGTCAGATAAATCGTGGCGTAGGTCTGGTAGTTTCGATCGTATAGACTGGATATTAAGGTGACCAATCATCAAGTTCCCGGGGCGAAATCCCCCGGTCCTGTCCATCTGCTGCCGCCTCTACTGCCTCGAGCGCGAGACCGCCTGCCCCTCCTGGATCTGCGGTGACCCGTCTCCCCGCTGTCGGCTGCAGTACCCGTTGTCCCGGCGAGCATTTCTGACGCAGCGGTCCTCAGCTCACCCGTCTGGTCAGGCGTATGGGCGGAGCCTCGCCCAGCGGTCCTGTGTCTATGCCCTGGGGGCATTTTCGGACGGACTGGCCAGGGCCGGGTAGCTGGTTGAGCAGCACGAACAATGGGGTCATTAGGGTCTAACAATCTGCTATCTCGGAATTTTGATATTGTTCACCTAAGGTGGGGTCAATTTTTGGTCTATGGTGAAAAATTGAAAAGGCTCGTTTTAAGTAAATACTGGATAAATAAAGCTAAAAATTCTCACGCCGTGTATTCTTACCGAGATCTTGACGAAAAATGAAGGTTTTTGACTATCTGATCTCTCAAAGGTCATGTCAGGTCACAGGAGCATACAGTGATTGTTTTGCCAATAACTTCTCACTGAACTTAGATAAAGCTCTTATTTTGCTTGCATTGTGCTTATATTGTCACGGGGATTCGATTGATATGCAACATGACCATACCAGGTCACCCTGTGACCCTGACCTAGCTCGAGGTCTGGTTATTTTCACAATTTGGCCTAGCAAGGTCATATTATACATCATTCGCTTTGCTTCGACGACAGGAATCCAATGATGCATAAATATTTGCTTTAGCGTTGCTGAGTACATATCTAGAGGTGCAAAATGTACACTGCCCTGTTGTAGGCCTATGCTGACCTCAATATTGACCTGACATAAAAATGATTCGTATAATTACTCTTCTTCTCGTCAAGAGCTTTCAAACGCCGTCCGTAATTTTTATTTAGCTTTCCTAGGAAATGAGATACGGGGAGGCGCGAAAAACGCCTCCCCAGCGGGGCGCACCATGTCAGGGACTCCAGCGGGGCGCGTGTTAAGGGGCTCTCACAAGCTCAGCGCCCATACCAGCTCAGGGACTGCATCTGGACGCCCAGAATCCAGATCCGCTCTTGGGCCCCATATTAGCTCTTGGGCCGAGATCACTTCAGAGGCCCGAAGTCAGGTGAGAGGGCCATATCAAGTCAGGGGCACTAAATAAGCAGAGGAGCCCTTTTCAGCTCAGGAATCCTTCGCCATCTCGGGGGCCCAACCAGCTCAGGAGCTCCAGAGCTTCTCAAGGGGCACCATATCTGCCCATAAGCCCCCAGATCAGCCTAGGGGACAAGGGATCAGCTCAGTGGTCCCCGACCAGCTCGGAACCCGGGTCAACGTGAGGTACCAGATCAAGTAAGGGGGCACTTAATCAGCTCAGGAGCCTTATATCAGCTCAGGGGCCCTCATCAGAATCGGTGGGCCTAGCTCAGCTGAGGGCCCCAGAGCTGCTCAGGAAATCACGTAATCAACTCAGGAGGCCTCATATCAGCTTAAAGGGCATCATATTGGCTCAGGGGGCAAAACACTAGCTCAGGGGGCACCAGGCCCCATATCCGCTCCTGGGCCCCAGTTTAGCTCTTAGGCCCCAGATCAATTCAGGGGTCTCAAGTCAGGTCAGGGGGCCAGATCATGTCCGGGGCACTAAATCAGTTCAGTAGCCCTTAATCAGCTGAGGTATCTCTCATCAGTTCTGTCAGCTCAGAATCTCCATACCCCAGCTCAGGGACCCTTATCAGCCTTGGTGGGCCCAGGTCAGCTCAGGGCGCAGAGCTGCTCAGGAAGTCACATCAATAATTCAGGGGACCCAAATAAGCTTAAAGGGCACCAGATTAGCTCAGGTGGCACCAGACTAGCTCAGATGGCATCAGATCAAATCAGGAGGCATTAGTTCAGGGGGCAGCATATCTACTCAATTAGCTCGGGGACCCATATCATCTCATAGCTCCCAGACCAGAACAGGGGCCTAGATCAGCTCAGGGAACACAATATCGGTTCTGGGCGCACCGGACCAAATCAGGGGGCACCAGATCATCTAACGAGACATCAATAACCAGCTCAAGGGGTACCTGATCAGCTCAAGAGGCACCATATTGGTTCAGGAGACGGCAAATCAACTCTGGAAAGCATGAGATCAGCTCAGGGGCCCCATATCAACTCAAGGGATACTAAAACAGCTAATAGTACACTAGGCAAGCTCGGAGGCAGAGTGCATTAGATAGGTTCAAGGGGCACAATTATTTACTCAGGGGGCACCATATTAACCTTCGCCCGGGTGGGGGTCTTTTTAGACCCCCCTTCGGGTTTTTCGAAGTGACCAAAAAACGGCAGCGTGCGGCGCCGCCAAACCTGGTCTAGATGTTCCTTCATCATTTTTACATCTTTCCTGAAAATTTTAGCTCAAGGTCATATCAGGTCAGGTCACCAGGCCAGGTGAAGTGACCTCACCTCAAAAAATGCTTAGCACTGCATAACTAAAAGGAGGGTTAATCGATCAAGTTGAAACTCATACCACATATTGGGCTCACCAGGAGCTACAACATATGTCCCGGGATTTTTATATTGGTGACCTAAGGTCATGTGCAGAGCATGACCTCCCCATTGTAAATACATGGAGAAAATCACGAAATGAGTTTGTTTCAGTACGTATGGATGGAATCAACTTCAAACATCGGTTACGACTTTCTCTTAGCCTATTTCTGAAGTTGATACCAACAATTTTGACTTGTGACCTTTGAGAAGTCACCTTAGGTCAAGTAATAATTTTTTGGTGTTTTACTCTATTAATTTTGAATAACCAAAGATAGAACTTTTATTTTGTAACCAAAGTGTTTGTATAGTCACTGAAAGCCAAATGATATACATCATGACTATACCAGGTCAAGTTGGGTCAGACTGTTGACCTGGTTCAGGTCAAATTTTTAGCTTTGACCTGGCATACCAGTGTTATATATCATTCGATTTGTATGGACGAGAGGATTGCAATGGTGCATCAACTATGGCTGCCTCTTGCTTGGTTTGGAAGTTATTAGCGAAAAATGAAACGCCGTTATGCATGGGTGGCTATGGACATTCCCAAGAACATTCCCAATATTCAGTGACCTGTAGCTCCCTAGGCTTTGACCTGACCCGAAAATCATTTCCACTGTAATGAAATAGCAACTTAAGAGCTTTCGAATGGCTTTGAAAAAAGTTTCTAGCTAGCATAGTTTCTGGAGATGTATGAGGTTTTCTAAGTACACCTCATATTAGCGATTTTGACATATTTTGACCTCTGGTGACCTTGATATTGACTTGACGAGAAAAATGACCGAAGTCTTTTCGCTACCATTTTTTAAGAGCTTTCGATTGCCGTTTTGCGCTTTTTTCTAGCTCTTTTAGTTTTTGAGAACGTGGGGTTTTTTGCCCCCCCCCACCCCACCAGGGTGAAGGTGGCCCGTACCCGCACTGGGGCAAGGATTAACTCAGAGGGCACCAGATCAGCTTAGAAGGCACGTGACCAGCTCAAGGGGCCAAGACCAGATCGGTGGACACCAGATGAGCTCAAGGGGCACCAGATTAGCTTCGCCCGAAAAATTATTGGCGACGATGAGGCATTAGCTGTACACAGATTACGTGTCCATACCCATCCCGGCTGATTTGAAAGGCGACAGAATGCCCTAACGGACCAAAAAAGGTACTAAGTTGTCAAAAAACAGTTTTAATTGGTAAAAAAATCTAGTTGCATTTAAATTCAACGGCGTAGGGCATTAAATTTCGAGCGGCACAGGCTAAACGGGGTACACTTAGCGATCAAAAAGCACTCCATCACCGATAGGAGGCACGTGCCTCTTGTGCCCCCCTCCTGGTGTCGCCCCTGTACAGAACCATTTTCAACACAATTTACACTCGACGTCTTCATTAGGTGTCGGAAACGTAGGTACGTTTATGTACCTAAAATCTAGCCTTATTAACCACTTCGCCCTTGCATTTAAACTGGAGTGCACCCTAGCTCTACTTCTGTGTTCGTTCTTTGCGAGACCACCTTCTGTGATGATTTCTTAGACTCGCCATGCAATCATATTTTCCAAAAAATGAGGAGGATGAAATCACAACGAGTTTCGCAAAGTCCTCAAAAATTTGATGGAACATGGCCGTAGGTGCATACATACTGCCAAAACGCCATCAATGATTGATACATGTGAAATGAGCTGATTCTGATGTACATGTGATGTTCCAATTAATGAGCCTTTTGTGCAAACAAACCGTCGAGGAGTTACGTCATCCCGTACGTCCCGAACTGCCCCGACATCAGCCCGCACGTCCCCAACTGTCCCAAAGTCATCCCGTACTAGAAGTTCGGGTGGTCTCCGGCAATGTTGGGTTGATAGCTGCCCCACTCTGTGCATATTTCGTCTGGTCGCATCCTATCTCTCCACTCGTCTGTGCAGGAGGTTGTCTCCCAGCCTTGCAGACCAAAGCGGATGGGAACCTGATCAGCTGCGGGACACTGCGCTGTGAATGAGATAGGACTTCAGTATATAACTCCCTGTTCCTACACTCTAGAGCAGTACCTACTGGTCTCGCTACAGAACCGAAGAAGAAGTCATGAGGCTGCAGCTGCTGCTGCTGTTGGTGACTGCCTGGTCTAGAAGATGCACCGCCGAGTGCCCGGACAACAGCTCTCGTTGGCAGGAGTTTGGACATCACTGCTACTTAGTGACAGATGATGCAGTTCCATTTAAAGACATCACGAGTGAATGCAAGAGGGCCCATCCGAATGCCACAGTCGATACATGATATGCAAGACGACGTTTTTATTGCCGATCTTATCTCTCCAGACATGTTTCACGGTCGGGGATGGATCGGGCTCAAAAGAATTTGGAATGCTGTTATAGAGGACGAAGACAATAAGCCTCTGAAATCTCAAGATGGCGCTGTTTCTTATGCTGGGGATGATGAGGCATCTTTCGTTTGGATGGATGGTACCGAAGTTGACTTAACATTCTGGGACCAGACGCATCATGAGCCAAGCTCGGACCGGACCAAGAACTGCGGCTACATAAGCTCCGGTTCACCTTTCGCTTCGTGGAGACTGGAGAACTGCGATGACGATTTCCACGCTATTTGTCAGGTAACCAGTGTAAAATTCTATATTTAGATATTAATTAAAAAAAACTCATTTGTCAGGTAAATATGTGAGGATTTATTGAAAAGTCTTGTTTTCCAGATTACCATATGAAAATTTTTTTTAATGGTTCGCGGGGAAATTTTAAGATGTAATAAAACAGTTTTCAAGGTAAAGATATGAAGATTTATTAGAAAAACAGCTCGTTTGTCGAGTAAAGAGATAAAGATGTAGCGTAAGAAAACTCGTCTGCCAGGTATATATCTAAATTTGTAGCATAAAAAACTCTTTTGCCAGGTAAATATATGATATATGAAAATTCATTTTAAACTTTCAGTTATGACAAGTAGGTAAGCACTTACATGTCGACCATTCCGTGTTCTGGAATGCTCGCTAGTTTGGTGTAATACCCGTTGATGCGTGAAAGGTTTTTTCTCGGAGAACAAAATGCAGGTTTGCCTAGGCTTTGAGAAGTTTGGTCTCTACAAACAAAATATTTCCAAACACCCCCCACTGCGGTGAAAGTCAAAAGGGGCTGGAGTTGCCTAGGAAAGACAGACAGATAGGCATGTGTTTTCATAAAGGTCCTCATGGGGGAGGCCTTGGCCATGGCTCCTCCTAAAGCGTTCAAATATTACCCAATTTAAAACAAATTGCCGATTTTCTTTAAAAAAACACAGTTTTCACGATTGTGACCTAGTTGGCCCTCCCCCAACGTTTCACCTAGTCCCGCCTCTGCCAGCACCCCTGGTTTTTTCCCCGGAATAACCTAGTATCAATCTTACAGATACCGTTGCCACCGTGTCCGGACCGATGGACTCATCATGATGGCAAGTGTGTGTTTCAAACCAAGACTGCAGTTCCTGGAAGCCGAATCGAATCTGTCTGTGAAGACCTGTATCCAGCCGCCCAACCGGTTTCCTCGCACAGCCTCGAAATGGACAATTTTCTGTGTGATTTCTCTGACTATTTTTGCGGCGATGTGTGGTTGGGTATACACCGAAACCAGGATGATGCATGGCAATGGTATGATGGTAGTCCTATGGATTATACAAATTGGATCTCTCCACCTCACGACGATCAAGACTGCGCATTACTTAGTGGCTTGGGAGACTCCGTGACCTTAGGCTGGTACGCTTTTAACTGCAGTTCAAGTTGGACTGTATTTTGCCAACTTCCCGAATACGGCCAAAGGAGTGGTGATCTCGGGAATTTGGGTGAATTAAACGTGCGATGACATAAAACCGTGTCTGAAGCATGTGGTTGTACAGTGTCCACTGATGAACTCTGCAAGATCCAACCAGGTGTCGCTAGTATGTGTTGTGCGTTTGAGACTTGAGAACAGATGAATATCTAAGCATATCTGGTATGAAGTTCCTCTGGTAGATCGAGGCGGCAAAATTTCTCACCATGATTAGCCATCTGAATCGTGTGCATATGGGGAATAATGCGACGTAATCGACAAAATATCACGCGCCTTGTGGAGAAGGCGCAGAAACAACGCTGGGCACTTTTTCCGGTGAGAATGCTGGCACCAAGCCGGGTTGTTCCAACACTGCTTCACGCAAGCTCCCATTGAACAGCAAGCGCAGATCACCGGATGTGACGTCACACCTCGTAGGATACAACATTAGACCATTTTTTATTGTCAATTGTTTGTTGTAAAAATTTGGACAAATAAATAATTGTCCAAACTTTTGCACAAACACTTGCAGAATCAAAGTGCAGCATTTGCGATCAACCGATTGATTATATTATCGGTTGATCGTATTGATTATATTATGTAATATATATATATATATATATATATATATATATATATATATATATATATATATATATATATATATATATATATATGTAATGTATAATATATCATATTATTGATTATATCGTATTATGAGAATACCTTGTATTCTCACAAATTCGTAAGCCAGCAGCACCATTAGCAGCAGTTTGACACACGGCCTGAGGGTGTAGAGCAATTCCTTTACGCCTGTGTGACGTCACTCAGGCGTGAAGGAATCCCTCTTGAACGTACCTTTAGAGGGAATGTGGCACCTTTATAACGTGATTTTAACTGAGATAGCCAAGCTGAAAGCCATGCCGGAAAACAGACTCAATATATCATTAATATACTCAATTACAAACTCAATTATAATACATAATTCAATATATAATTTGTCTTGAAACTCAAAATTTCCGTGGAGGAAAGCTTAACATCTACCTGAAATGTACCCCAACCAGGCGGGAACAGTTGTTAGGCTGTTGGTGTGACGACAGCGCTGATGTCACGGTAAGTAATCAGCCAATTGAAACCCTTGAAGCCTGCTGAATATGGTAGTGGTTGCCAGATCATGACGTGGTTGCCAGATCAGGAGGCGGTTTATTTGTCACCCCAGAGGAACATTTGAAAAATCAAAATATTGAGCTCATTGTACATTTTACAGAGAAATCATAGACGTTTTAATGATTTTCGGCTAAAAATACCCCTTAGTTACAATAAATTCCTGGATTCGACCAAGGTGCCACATTCCTTTAAGGTGCCACACCCACTTCCGCTCGTCTGCGCCAGTCGAAGTCCGCCCCCTTCCCGAGTAAAAAAGAATAATCGGTAATGTTCATAAGCACATAGGTGGATCCAGGGGAGGGGAAACTGAGCATCCTCCTGTCGAGTCAGGGCACCATCTATCGGTTTCGCCGTCTCCTAAAGGGTCGATGGCGCCCCCCTGATTTCTCCCTCCTCCATGATACGAGCCTCCACGATAGAATTTGGCACCCATCATATCGTGGAGGGTGCCAAATCCACGATAGAATGAGGGGCACGTGTCTCCTGTGTCCCCCCCTACCTGGCTGCGCCCCTGCCCAGAAAATTTCAACCTATTCCGGTCTTGATCTGAAGTAAGCTGGTAGTAAAACCTAGGTCAATCCGATTCAACACCGGATTACTAACGCATACCCCAAAATACGCCTAAAGCGACGACAACAGTAATCAAAATCCATATCCAGATACAAATAACTCAGTTTTTTTGCCAGTTTGCTTAGGCTACTGTGATGCACTCAGCAAAGGGAGAATATAAAGGACTTTAGGATAATCATCGGCAACTGATGACCATGATTCCGGTCATATACCTAGATAATGACGACAGCTCCCGATCATCTACCACCATCATTCAGCGTCCTATAATTCTGCTACGGAGGTGCAGAAGGCTGTAGGACGTATTAGTGTCAGCAATACGAGTGTAGCAAGTAGATGGCAGGCGGTAGTTGGATGCAGTATAGGTGGCAGCACGGAGGACAAAGCATGGGGCCATCCTAATGCCGGTAAAATAAATGCTGCACCACCATCCATTACTAAGTTATACAGTCTTAACCATTTTCCCCATGTAATTCCAATGGAAAGGCATGGCCCGTTCATGACTTCAGGTCATCGATATAAAAATACCGGAATATATTTTGTAGAACTCAATAGGCCCATTATGTGATATGAGCTTCCATCGGATAGGTCCAGCCTGTTCTGACTTATGCAATCTTAACCTTCCCCCGGGTGGGGTCTTTTTAGACCCCCTCGGGTTTTTCCGAAGTGACCACAAAACGGCGGGGAGCAGCGCTGCCAAACTTGGTCTAGCTGTTCTTTCATCATTTTTACATCTTTCTTGAAAATTTTAGCTAAAGGTCATATCAGGTCAGGTCACCAGGCCAGCTGAAGTGACCTCATCTAAAAAATTGCTTAGGACCGCATAGCTAAAAGAAGGGTTAATCGATCAAGTTCAAACTCATACCACATATTGGGCCTACCAGGAGCTACAACATTTGTCCCGGGATTTTTATATTGGTGACCTAAGGTCATGTGCAGAGCATGACCTCTCCATTGTGAATCCATGGGGAAATCACGAAATGAGCTTTTCTCAGTGAGTATAGATGGAATCAACTTCAAACATCGGTTACGGCCTACTCTTACCTCACTTCTGAAGTTGATTTTAAAAACATTCGTTTGTGACCTTTGAAAGGTCACCTTAGGTCAAATAAGCATTCTTTGGTGTTTTACTCTATAAATTTTGAATAAACAAAGATATAATTTTTATTTTATCACCAAAGTGTTAAAATAGTCACTGTAAGTCAAACAATATACGTCATGACTATACCAGGTCAAGTTGTGTCAAACATTTGACCTGGGTCAGGTCACATTTTCAACTTTGACCTGGCATAACAATATTATATATCATTCGATTTGTATTGACGAGACGATTACAATAGTGCATCAGCTATGGCTGTATCTTGCTTTGTTTGGAATTTATTAGCGAGAAAGGAAACGCCCTTATGCATGGGTGGCTATGGACATTCCCATGAACATCTCCAATATTCAGTGACCTGTAGCTCCCTAGTCTTTGACCTGACACGAAAATGAATGCGACTGCAATGAAAGAGCCACTCCAGAGCTTTTGAATGGTGTTTAAAAAATGTTTCTAGCTATCATAGTGTCTTAGATAAATGAGGTTTTCTTAGTATACCTCATATTAGCGATTTTTACCTGTTTTGACCTCTGGTGACCTTTATATTGACCTGACGAGAAAAATGATCGAAGTATTTGTGATATCATTTTTGAAGAGCTTTCGATTTCCGTTTTGCGCTTTTTTCTAGCTCTCTTAGTTTTTGAGATCCTGGGGGTCTTTTTTTAGCCCCCCACCAGGGCGAAGGTGGCTCCTACCCGCCACCGGGGCAATTGTTAATAGTTTTTTTAGGTGAAGTCATTTGACCTGCATTGATGACCTGACCTGAGATGACACAACCTTAAATTTTGCTGAAAGTTGTAGAAATGATCAGAGAAAGGTGCACTAGGTGCGGCGGCACCGCTGTTTTTATTATATGCCCAAAAAACCGAGGGGTGGGTACCCGCATCCCCCTCCGTCAATGCATTTGTTTAATTGCGCCCATGTATCGTCTTGCCGCTGCAAACATTTTTCCAGCCACCCCGTGGAAAAAATGTGGTCGGAGGACTGCAACTGTAAGTAAAACACGTATTTGATTCCGTAAATTATATTTTCAAGCGCAAATGAGGTTCTAAACCAGGGCTTTTTGTTATGCTATAACCCCTGGATATCGCACCTGAAATTCCACAATAAACGTGTCACATTCCATAACAACTCCCCTGGCCGTATGAACGCTCACCTGCCTCGATGGCCTTGAGTGAGTTGGAGAGGGTGCTGTTGAAGATGTAGGAGTTGGAGCTGAAAAGTTCTGGGACATCGTTGGTTAGGGCTGCCGTCAAACCCACCGCTGCTCCTGGAAAATAATGAGAAAACAGCCTTAGTTTCACAACACTGACTGCAGGGAAGGAAGGAGATCTTACAGGGAAGGAATATACACATATATATATATATATATATATATATATATATATATATATATATATATATATATATATATATATATATATATATAATTGTAGGCAGGTATCGTGTAACAGCACTGGGTGCTGGGCTTTTGAAAGTTTTCGGCTAATTTTTTGGATAGGATATGATTAAATGTCTTTTTAGTTGAATCTGGTATTTGACCTAATACATCTTTGATATTCATTTAAATTCTATTTTTGCCGACGCGTTTCAATTGTATTTTACACAATCATTATCAAGGCTACAAAAGCTCTTCTGAGTGCCGCAGTTGGTAATCTTTAAGTTCATTTAAAAATAGCTATTTTGTTCATTTTTCTGTGGCATAATATTTAACACGCACCCCACCCAGCGCGCTCGTGTCCCTGGCATGACGCGCCCCGATGGGGGCGTTTTTCGCGCCCCCTCGGTATCTCATTCCCCATGAAAGCTTAAGGAAAATTACGGGTGGCGTTCGAAAGCTCTTGACGAGACGAAGTGATTTTATACGAATAATTTTTATGTCAGGTCAATATTGAGGTCAGCAAAGGTCAAGGAATGTTCCATAGACTTACAACAGAGAGCAGTGTACGTTTCTGTCTCTAGATCTGCCCTCAGGGAAGCTAGAGCAAATATTTATGCATCATTGGATTTTTCTCATCGCAGCAAATCGAATGCTGTATAAGATGACCTTGCTAGGTCAAATAATGAAAATGACCTGACCTCGAGCTAGGTCAGGGTCACAGAGTGACCTGGTATGGTCATTTCGCACACTGAGAAAAAGTTTACTCCGAAAAACAGTGTTCTATTTGGGTTCAAAATGTCTCCATCTAAGGGCGGCCAAAAACCCCCTTTTTCGAGAGTTAATTACTCTTTTTTAGTTTCCAGTAGTTTAATTTTCGGGGTAACCTGAGCATTTTTTTCGAAGCACCACTACACGGGGTGTTCTATTACCCATATAAAAGAGTACCGGTATGCCAGAATTAAGGGTAGCAAATTAGTAGAGTAACGTTACTCCCACAGAGTAGTGCCAAATTGACTCCAGTTTTCATTGAACTGGTTACTTCCCCGGAGTACTCGAGCCATTACCCCTGAATCAGGAGTAATTCAAGCACCTTTTTTAACACTCCATTGTTATTTGCGACTTTTTCACACACCAAAAATTTGATCGTATCATACAGCCTTTCAGGAGGCATATCCATTTTCGATGACCCTAAGCAACACACTGTGCACTAGACTCAATAACTACCTATTTGATAGCAGGCTTTCATATTATATAGCGTCCATCAATTGACAATTAAATGCACAAACGCTGGTGCACCCTATATAGCACTATGCATAACGCAAATACTACGATGGGTCAAGCATTTCACAGCAGGAAAATGAGCTTAGACTCACACGTCATCCACTGAGGCAGAGATCAAACACAATTAATAAACTTGTCATTTTATTGGTGAAAGAAACATTGAACCTCAACGGTTTATCTTTCATGTTATTTCTGCTTTACAGCAGAAACTCCTTTTATTACATGGGGAATAAAAAGGATACCTGGGGAAAATCACGAAATGAGCTTTTCTCAGTAAGTATGGATGGAATCAACTTCAAACATTGGTTGCGACTTGCTCTTAGCCCATTTCTGAAGCTGATGCCAAAATATTTGACTTGTGACCTTTAAAAGGTCACCTTAGTTCAAATAAGCATTTTTTGGGGTTTTTCTCTATAAATTTGAAATAAACTAAGATAGAGCTTTTATTTTGTCACCAAAGTGTTTGTATAGTCACTGGAAGTCAAATGATATACATCATGACTATACCAGGTCAAGTTGGGTCAGACCGTTGACCTGGGTCAGGTCAAATTCTTAAATTTGATCTGGCATAGCAATATCATATATCATTCGATTCGTATGGACGAGAGGATTGCAATGGTGCATAAACTATGGCTTTATCTTGTTTGGTTTGGAAGCTATTAGCGAAAAAAGTAAACGCCCTTATGCATGGGTGGCTATGGACATTCCCAAGAATATGCCCAATATTTAGTGACCTGTAGCTCCCTAGGCTTTGACCTGACACGACAATGAATGCCACTGTAATGAAAGTGCATCTCAAGAGCTTTCGAATGGTGTTAAAAAAATGTTTCATGCTATCATAGTTTCTGAGATATGAGGTTTTCTTAGTACACCTCATATTAGCGATTATTACCTGTTTTGACCACTGGTGACATTGATATTGACCTGACAAGAAAAATGACTAAGTATTTTCGATATAATTTTTGAAGAGCTTTCGATTGCCGTTTTGCGCTTTTTTCTAGCTCTCTTAGTTTTCGAGATCGTGGGGGGTCTTTTTTAGCCCCCACCAGGGCGAAGGTGGCTCATACCCGCCACCGGGGCAAGGGTTAAATGAGCCAACGAAGCCGACAGAGAAGTGAAGTAACCAGTTGCCATGATTTGGTGTCGTCTTATTACAATAGCTGTCGTTAACTGAGCTAATAGCTAAGGTTAACAGGCAGGGAAGGGATGGAAGTACTAAATATATAATTTGTGTCCATTCACATGCATTCTAGTCGTCTGTGTTATTTCCAGGGTAGTCGTAGATGTTAGAATTTTAATAGCACGAACTGGGAAGGCAATGACAGCCTCATGTAATATAATTGGCGTAGGGAAAAATGGATTAATACATGTTTTTATCAATATTTTTACTTCACCCCTGAATTTGAACGCGTCAGCTAATATACGCTATCTAATCTAGTTAGTCACGGTGATTAACCTGTCAGGATATTTTTTTCTTTGAAACTTCCCTGAGAGCTCTTCTTTTATTTAGCCAGCCAGAGCTGTTCTGGTTATTCATATATATATATATATTATTTTTTTTTTTCGCGTCTCATGGTTCCAATGCTCAGGGTCTGTCGCTATCCCTGGTTGGCGAGTTGGTGGCGTCTCCCACCCTTGCCTACAGCGATGCAGACTCCTAATGCATACCGCGAATTGACAATAAACACGCGAATTGACGGCGGTGTGGGCGCCTCCTTCCGTCGATATTTTTTGGAGATAGAACAAAAACGGCGCCGTATAGCGCAGCCGTACTTGGTATACCTTTTATAATCAGATACTCAGAATAGGGTGCACCTATCCCATTGGAATTCATTGAAACTCTAGCGACCCTAAATTGACCTGAAAAAGGTACAAATGTTTTGTATAGAAAATTGAATTGGCTATTCAACGCCCTTTTGCCGTTTTTCGCTATCTAGCGTAGTTCTCGAGATCTTGGGGGGGGGGTAGCCACCCACCGTCGAAGTGGCTCGGAACCCCGGTAATGTGCGTGTTAAAAAGGTGTCAAATATATCCGAAATGGGGAGACGGCCTCTTTTATGATTCCTGCGAGTGCATTGTGTTTTTTTAATGAAAGGCAAATCACGCCACCGTTAAAGCAGCCATATTTGATTTGTCGACCACATATTTGATTTGTCGATATTTGATTTGTCGGTTAGGTGGCTTTTCGTTTTTTATTTCCGTGAAAGATCGGCAACAGGATTAGTACCTGCAAGATAATGCAAAACCGCATGGAAGCGTCACAGGCAGTGGCGGATCCAAGGGGGGCAAAAAGGCATTTGCCCCCAAACGGAAAAACTCAGGGCAAAACTATGTTTTTGCCCCCAAAGTGATCGACCTCCTTTTTCCCCGACTCCTTTTTAGTTTATAAGCAAGATTTTGGTGCATCAATCCTCAACTTCAAACAGAACCAGTTTTGTTCGGTGTAAATATTGGGCCTTGGACTGGAAAAATATCTCGAGCCCATATTTTTAATCCCGTGAAACTTTTTTTGCTTTTCGCCTCAAATACCAAAAAATTCTACCGGCAAGTGATATTGTAGAGTAGCTTTCGCGGCGGACGTTTTTTTTTTTTTTTGCTTTTCGATTTTTGATTTTGGTTTGCCCCTCCCAAACCGACCGGCTAGATCCGCCACTGGTCACAGGACATACTGTTCAAGGAGCTGCAAGTGGCCAATACACGAGACAATCAGTTCTAGGTCGCTCATCCTCGTGCAAATACCCGTGTTAAGCGGAACGACCGGATTACAGAGCTGTGGCAGACTGGAACAGTCTTCCATCCTGGGTTATAGAGTGCGACACGGTGAGCCACCGAACAGCCTTGAAATCCTTGGCAAGGGTACAGTAGGATTCTCTGAACTCGTAGTGAGTGCATTGTGAGTGACAGGCCCGAGTGATATAGGTATTTTAGAAAGCCTATAGAGATTCGGCTTTCATAAAGAATAAGAAACCACTTAAGAAGTAAGCTGTGCCACTGCAGTCTGATGTTGATTTATCTTCGAGCGCGGTGGTGTTTGACCGTTGCAAATATTGAAATGTATTGTTTGTCTTTGTCCAATAATAAGATTGTGTATCGGGACGGTGACTCAAGGGCGTTGCAATTTTCTGGGATTAGGTAACCTTGCGAGCGTTGGCGGACGCAGGGGCATTCCGGCCATGCCCCCCCCAAAGTGCGGGAAGGGGGGGTCAACTATATTTTGTCCTCCCAAAATCCGGAGAAATTTAAAAACAATGGTGTTTACACTAGGTCTGTCAAGCAATTAAATATTCACTCCACCCCCCACCCCCCAGGAGAGCGATCAATGTACTTGGAGAGATAGCTTACACTAGGTCTGTCGACCACCCAAATTGCACGTCCCACTCCCCCGCAGAGGAGGAGAGGCAGACATGGGTTTGCACCCCCCCAATCTCGGGTCCACCTCTGCCTGCGAGTCAGGGTGTGGGTTGATGAGCTGTTGAATTAGCCGATCTGATCAATTTGTTGAAGCTGATGAACACCTGTCCATTGGTTTCGTTTGCGAGTTTGTGTGTCATTTTGTTGAGATCGAATGCAATGGTTCTGTGTTTATTCTGTGGTTTTCATTAAACGCTCAGGCCAGTCCTGTGGTTGGATGTCACAGGATCGGAGTGTGCTAAAGCATTGACCCCAAGAGTACGAAAAAGGGATACCTTTTTACTGGAGAAGAGCCCCTATTGGGGGTCACGACTTTTCTCATGAAACCTAACCGGGGGATCATGAGGGCAAGATATGGACGTTTAATGACCCCTAGACACTCTCCAGATGTGTCAATTGACTCGTTTTTCACGTAACATGGCTTCCATAGGGGAGTCTGCTGAATATTTATTACGTGTCAAATGACACCTTATGCGAAGTCGGATGGCTCTGGGAGGGATATCAGATGAATCTTTTTGACTTCTAAATTAAGAGTTGAGACTCTGAAGATAGGAGTCTGACACTCCTGATCCCAAATTTTGTAAAAAAACTCCCCAAAGAGGGGTCTTTCAGATACCCTAAAAGAATTGACTTTTTACGGAATCAGTGAGTTCTCCAAACAGGTGCCGTTTTTCTCTCAGTGACTCTGTAAACAATTGATGATTTTGTGGTATGCTAATGCAGATATACATATATACAGCCAGGGGGCACAGAGACCAAGTCAGGAGACCCCTAGGCAATACTATTTCAGGGGGTCCGTGGCCAACTAAGTGGGCCCAGACCACTTTAAGGGACTCATTACAAAATCAAGGAGCCAAAACCAACTCGAGGGTCCCAAGACCAGCTGAGGAGTCCCTGGATCAGCTCAGGTGCCCCAAATAAACTCAAATTGTCATACCAGCTAAAGGCCCCTGACAATCTCGTGGTGCCCCAAATCAGCACAGATTCCTTATTCAGCTAAATGACCAAGTAGTCGAAACGCCCTAAAGCCCTCCAAGGTTCCCCATTCAGTGTAATAACCAAGTAGTCAAACCCCCAAGGTTCCCAGTTCAGACCATTTGATCTCTTGGACTTTGAAAAGCGGGTCTCAGAGGGGCCTGGACTACTGGTTTTGCCCCTCCGCAAGTGGCTTTGGTCCTCCGCCACTGGTCTGGCTTTGGGGACACCCCGCATATAAAGATCCAGGGGTAAAGGAGGCCTCCCCCATGGGTTCTCAGCGCCCTCCTCCCCCTGAAATGGTTGCGGCTCCACCGTGAAAGGTAGATGACACCCTCTGAATGTGGTTCTTCTCGCTCCCTCCGTCCGAGATGTGAGTATCAGCATCCCCCGTGAACCATCCCATCCCTGGTCTGTGATGTTGTGATGCTAATAAAGAACTTCCCGGAATGAATAGTGTTTGCTTTAGCTCAGAATATGTGATTATGAAATGTAACTCGTGATAATACAAATTTAGGTACTATCACGGGGAGGTGATCAGGATCGGGCTGAGGATCAGGATTTATTAATCGCGTTTTCCACGACACTGGCATGAGCACGGATCCGGACAGAGCTGAAAGGAATCGAAAATTTTCAGTCTCTATTTTTTCTACCTTTCTGGTGCACCGGTAACGTTTTACTTCACTTTTCATTGACTCAGAATAGCTAAGAAAAAGCTGTATCTTCCATGGCAGAAAGCTTTATCAGGATCGTAAATTCAACGGGATACACCCTTGGATCGCGATCGAACTTGTCATGGAACCGAGGTTAGAGAAAGGAAAAAGAAGAGTATAGTAAAAATGTTAACGTATAAATATTACTACACAACAAATGTCACACAGTCGGACTGACCACATGCGAATGCATTGGAAGTGTGAGAGGTCAAGAAGTCGTCCAATTCAGCATAAAACTCAACCATCAAAACATGAAAAAAAGAGCATTGACGTGTAGACCAAGCTTCCGCTCACAGGTGGGTACGCGGAGCGAGCTGGGCTGGTTGAAAGATAGCAGAGAAGGAAGCGGTGATATAAATCAATTTAAGTCCCAAGCAGGTAAATGAAAATCACGTAATATGGATTTATCCTAGACTCCGTTACTCAAACACACCTGCAAGCACGTGCAGTCACAGGATGATCATACTTGACGGCCATCGTTTGAAATTAATGCTGAAATACAGCAGCATCATCAGGCCGCTGCAAGCGGCACGTCTGCCCACCCCCTAGACCTCACCCACGCCAGGCTGCCACAGTGGCGGATCCAACGACGATCGTCAATGGGAGGGAGCTAGGGGCTCCATTTCTTCCCCAGGGCCTATTGTAAATGCATAGCCAGAAGCTGTTCCGAGGCAATGGCGGTGGGAGTTTCGAGCCCCTAACTTCCCCCCATAATGAAGTCTTGGATCCGCCGCTGCACCCCAGTGCCCAATGGCACGGCGGTGTAGTGGTTAGAACGCCTTCTTCCCACGCGACAAATCAGGGTTTAAGACTTGGCAGATTCCTTGAACAAGGATCAATCTGGCTCCCGAGAAGCCCTACCAACAGGAAAAAGTACGGCTGTACATCACTGATCGGCTCGACCGGGCGGTCTCTCGCCGTCCGACGCGCAGAGGTCAAGAACATGTCAGGTCGGCTACCCACATCCCTTGATGCGACCAACATGGCTACCTGAAGCGAAATTAACTTTTGCATGAACTGAGGCTTTAAATGGCTCCCAGAATAACTTTCTTAGTGAGTAAAAAAGTATTCTCAAAAAGTGGAATTATGAAAGTATTTAAATTTACAGTGATTTGGAGACTAATGAATTACATATAGCATACTCTTAGTACCAAACAGCAAAAGGTTAAGTATATGTGCAGTGATTACAAGTTCTGCGTGCTGTAATACAAGCATGCGTCCATTAGCTGAGCATATTAATCGGCCAAAAATGTTATCAAGTACCTAATTCAAAAATACATGAAAAATAATATGTGCCGTCAGAGTCTAGTACCCTTACTGCAACTGCTTACTATGATCAATCATTGCTTATGTATACTCTTTCAACGCTTAACGTTGGGCCAGAGGTACAGGCTGGGAAAAAGTGTTTATTAATGATTGATCAGATTAACTAGCTCAAAGAGATGTTTTGATTTTAGGGGTACGTACTGGGGTTGGGGTTTTGAAATATGCAACTAATTATTGATAATACTTTTCTGCAGCTAGACGTATAACCATTCGACACTTAACGTTGGGCTAGAGGTACAGGCTGAGGAAAAGTATTTACCAATGATTGTTCACATTAACTAGCTATAAAAGTTGCATTTGTTTAAGAGGTACATACTAAGGGCAAGGGTTGTTGAATAAGTATAATGTAAAATTTATAAGGTTTTTTTACAGCCACACGTATACTCTTTCGACGCTTAACGTTGGGCCAGAGGAGCAGGCTGTGGAAAATGGGTTTATCATTTACAAAAAAAGTTGACCTTGACCACTAGGTACAATCTTAACTAAATAATTCGAGGGGAGGCTTTTATTGTAAAAATATAGCATCATCTTAAAGGGGAAAGTATGCAGTCTTTACACCGATCTAGTATCACGTCTACTAGTGCTTAATAGGTAGTTTTTGGTTAGCATTTTAGCTGCAGTCGACGGAAAAATAGCAAATAAGAATAACAGAAATATCCAAATAACCGATTAAGGTACTTCAGCGAGTTTTTCACTGTTAATCAAAAGCTAGTGTTTGGCTTAAATAATAGAAAAGACTGTCACAAATACTGCTCTAGGTTTGTCGTATTGTCGGCATTACTTTTAGGTTAGAGGTACCAATATGGTTGTTGTCACGACATCCAATCTTATTTTTAACGATTCATTCTAAAACGCATTTTTGTGTGAAGCTCAATTCGAGGTCTGGCTATACTAGGACTGAGAATTATTGATATTTACTCCACGATTCTGATGAAGGGCTGTGCCCGAATATATAATCTTCAGTGTTTTTACATTTCCGGATTCGAGGGGAGAGGCCAGGGAACATCTTAACAACTCATCATCATGCTCCTCGCCGCAGCACTTCAAAACTTATCTACGGTTAAATTTTTCTCTTTTTATTCAAAATAAATGGTCAAATTCATATAAAATAATGAATATTACCGTTTTCATGTCATCGCAATTTAGAGTACCTTTTTCTCATGGCTTTATATGGGTCAATTTCGTTGCCGATGTGGCTACCTACCCATCTCTACCTTAGCTGTGGAATAACGCGAGTGAGTAAGGATAAATTATTTGTCACTAATTTGCATCGTCTGTCACTAAAAGTATAATGTTACCTAAAATCAGTCAAGGTAGCATTGCATATTATGGATAGTTCTTTTTACGTGGCGGTAAGATCGTGGAAATACTTGTTTTGTGCTGGTAAGTGCAATTCTTGATCTCTGTCAAATCTCCGTGATTGGCTACCTAAGTTCTGGTCCTTGAACCTCATTTGGCTACCCACGAGCGTGGGCGAGTTGGCGAGATTCTTGACCTCTGCCGACGCGGCGGCGTGGCGCCCTTTGTGGCGGGTTGGTGTCTCTTCGGCTGTGTGTGTTTTATCCTGCTTGCACATTCCTCTTACAATACTGCTTAGTGCAATCATGTCAGCCGCCATAGGATTGCAGGGCACGCGCCCGTTGTCTTGTTTGCTAATGTTTGCCGTGTTTTGAAACTGAGCTTGTAGAAACTGTGAATCATGTGTTTTCGGGAAATACTTGTTTTACCGAAAACAAATTGCACTTTTGTGCTTTGACCTAGTCTAGTCATATTAGACATCATTCGATTTGCTATGACGAGAGGGAGCGAATGGTGCCTAACAAATGATTCTAACTTAACTCTGTCAGACGCTAGAGCCAAAAAAACTCGACTCAAAATGCAACTTTCTTGACCTGTCATAACCTCAATATTGGCCTGAGCCAAAAAGTGACTGATATAGTTCTTTTCATGAATTTTTTATGAACTATCCACCAGTGTTCGCGTTTTTTTTCGCTATCCCGTATAGGGGCCAAATTCGAGGGGGTGTTCAAACACCCCCGGACCAAGGCGAAGGTGGCTCGGAGGCCCACCCGGGCGCGAGTTAAAATACCCTCATATTCTCCAAGTCGTAGTATCCTAGGCCCCCTGCAAGGTTCGTGCTGCTATTTGGGAAATTTGAGCCCTGGGAGGTCATCTAGGGCTACTTAGCAAATTTTCAGACTTGAGTTAATAACTTTCCAGGCAATGATGATACAGCTTTTTATGGTATTCTGTACTTTTTAGGGGTCATGAGCAACAGGAATCATCCCAATAAAAGCTCAAGGCAATATTATAAAACATCATCGGGTAATCATTCAAATACCGTAGATACAGTGTACAATACAGCTATAAACACTTACAATGCAGTATTACAGACATAATAACATAGATGAGCCCATCAACAGATACACAGGAGGCGAGTAAATGGTATAATAAGTCAATAAAAGGACTATATCCTAAATACATTGATAAAAGTAAAATAAGAAAGAAAATCACTACACGCCACACAGTTAAGATGGGAGATTACTAAATCGGCTCTGCCGGTAGTAATTGTGATACCAATAAGTTTGGATTATTCTTGCAAGTAGATTGATGTTTAAATTGGCTATGCTAGGTCAGATATTGACCTTGACCTGACCTTTGGTCAGGTCGATGACGATAAAAGATGGTGATGGTGAAAAATAGAGATAGATAAAATGATTTAAAAAATGAATAAGATAAGAAAAAATGAAATAAGTGATGATAAAGCTTTTATTGTGATACCCCAACGTTTATGTTATTATTGCAAGTCGATTGGTATGCGTACTAACTATGCCAGGCCAGATGGGGACCTTGATCTGATTTTAGGTCAGGCCATTTTTATATTTTGACCTAGTATAGTCATATTATAGACCATTCGATTTCCCCTAACGAGAGGAAGTGAATGTTGCCTAAAGTTTGATTCTAACACAAACTTGTCGGACGGTACAGCCCAGAAACTCTTCTCTAACATGCCACCTTATTTGACCTGTCATGACATCAATATTGACCGGAGCCAGGAAGTAAATTTGTAGTTTTTCCATGAAATTGTATGAGATACCCACCAGCGTTCGCGTTTTTTCGCTATCCTTATAGGGGCCGTGTTCGAGGGGGTCTCAGCATGGTATGAATGCAGTCCCACAAGCTCACAAGGCGGTGATGACCTGACCTTGAGCTGCGTGAATTTTTACATGCTAAACTAGAGAGGCTGTGTGATTTTTATTCACTCTGCCACAGCAATTAATTGTATTTCTCTTTACATTAACAGGTAGGCGATAGTGATCTTATTTTTTCGAATGCCCGTTAAGTTGATAAAAAAGGTCAGCACTGTAAGGTGATGAAATGGAAATTGCAAGACGGATGGAAACCTATTCCAATTTAACTTGGTCCTAAATTTGAACCAAAACTACGTTACTGACGTACGATCTTTGACTCTCACGTTTGAATGTTGCGTTCAGCTAAAAGCATACCATTATAACTTAAAAGCATGTGTTACAAGTTATTTTTATACAGTTTGTGTTTCTCTTTATAGCAGAGGTTCCCCGCCATATAAACTGGATTTAACGGTGAGTTGAAACTCCCCCTTTGGGAGGGAGGGAGGATCAGGGGACAATCTGGCCCGGTGGCTTAGCATTACGTCTTACATCTTGATAGTCAAAAACAAGCTCCCTGTTCCATTAACAAAGAAAT
>JAOTON010000034.1:0-152500 GCA_034440635.1 Lepas anatifera
TGACGAAGACGACAAAGCGTCTGAGGTTAGTCATCTGCTCCAATGACGGAGTGCCATTGTCTCGTATGTTGAGGATCTGGGCGTCACTCATACACATTTTGATTGAGTAAAGAACCTTGCTCATCCACCTAGCCTTGTGCATTGCAACTGGACGTCGGAACTTTACTTCTGGAGCCTCACTTTTAAAAATGCGATGCTCAGCTGCCGGAACTCTTCGTAGTCTTCTCGAGCTTGCCTTCAACCGGCAGTCTGTTTGGCACCCTCCCGAAGCTCTGTCAAAAATGCGTGACCTTTTTTGTGGATACTTAGTGATATCAAACTTTCCCTCTTGGCTGGTTTCCTGGGGCAGCTCCTGGAAGTGGGCCTGATACCATTTGAACATTGAAACGTTCGGTGAAGAAGATTTCTCTATTCCCAGGTCGTGGAACACATGTGTGAGCACGGTCTCACCGATGTGATGCCGGCATGCAGACCAGAGCAATGCCCCGTGTTAAGCCCCTTCTGTATTCTTATGCGCGCACCAGACAGGTGTCCCGTGTTTGTAGCTGTGGTGTCAAACACTATGTTCACGACCTCATCGTTGCAGTTACACTGCTCCAGAAGGGCGACGGTCAAATCGGATGTGAGACTGCCTGCCTTTTTGGTTATTGGAGTTTTTCGCGTATTGGGGTGTACCGAGAAGCTTCACTTCATTTTGATCTCCAACGAGGATTGAGTTACACGCTCCTCATTGAGATTTGGGTTTGTCAGGGACGGCATGACCTTTGAGTCCCAGTGAAGTGAAGCAAGTTGTGGGGGGTTCCACTCCTCATGGAGTTCTTGAGCTATTCGCTCCGCTCCAAACCGTCTGGCGCGGTCTGCCGTGGAGTATGACATGCTGATATTGTTCCGGATCTCCTCCTGTTTCCTCAATTAGGGCCGTCAGAAACGCGGTTTGTTGACTGGGAGTGATCTTCAGACGTGTCGCCATCTGGACGATTGATGGACGGCTCAGGATATCATAAGATATGAATATGGATGTGCCTGTCTTTACAGACCGGCTATGACTGCGAGTCTCTTTATTTCGTTTGCGTCATCGTCTGCAACTGTGTTACTGCCGGTCGTTTCTTCAGGAACATCGGTGTCTTCGGCATCATCTTGAAAAACCTCATGGCTAGAACCAGCAGCCAGATTGTCGTTTTGTGACAGCAGGTCCTCATGGCGACGCTGTAGTCTTTCGTCACGTTCAAGCCGACGCTTGACTTTTCCGGCGAGTTGTCCATCGTGGGCCCCAAGCGATGCAACCCGATCGGTCTTCATCGATTCTAAGAAAGACCGGTCCTCTTCATTTTGGATCAAATGACCCGCCAGGCAGGAAATGTGCTATAGAGGCGCTTATCCATTTCCGCTATTTTTTCATGGTAGCCTCGCTGGATCTTCGGTGTTGGGGAATTTTCCGAAGACGCTGGTTGTCCTCCCAAAGCACAATCATCTTGCGAATCACCCGAACCTCCGACAAAATAGGAATATTGGCCTTCTGGTAGAATTCCACCAACTGTGCGTAAACTGCTTCAGACATCTGCCATTTAGTTAGGTTTGTCCCTTCTTTACGAACCTCTTCTAACTTGTGCATCATGCACTGAAGAACTTCGCCGTTTGTAGGCAGACGGGACCCTGTGATGACACCATCATATCTCAAGTTGCTCTTCACACATCCAAAATACTTTTGCGAGGTGCGAGTAACAGGCCGACTCGTAGGTTCGCCAATTTTCTTCGCGCTACGGTCCATGATGATGCGTGGCTCCTGGGGGTAAACAGAATCGGGTTGGGAAAGGATACAAGAGACAGGTAGCAGGGTAGGAACGAGAACAGAAGAGCATAATGTACGTAAATTGTGGACAATGATATTACTGTTTTGCATAAGGGCATGTAGACAGGCACATTGTTGGCGAAACGCTTGAAAATATAAATGGATTCAGGCCACAAATTGTGTACAAGGCCATGGTAATAGGAACATCGTTATATGCCCTACTAGGTACTGATTAGCTATTTTGCCTTACCTACTTGGATGATAACAAAATTCCCTTCTGACTTACACGGGTTAGCACTGTTTCCTCTTGAAATCGTAGTACTAAACGAACAGTTTTAGCGGAGGCGTAAGGATTAGCGGGGTTAGAGTTAGCGGGGTTAAGAGTTTTAGAGTTTTAGAGAATTAGCGGGGTTAAGAGTTTTAGCGGGGTTAGGATTTCCAAGAACAGCTGTCGTCAGTATGCCCTTCCGCATGCGCTAACAGGCGATGAGCAACACGCAACAACGTAACGCAGGGACACAACTTTTAAACCGAGACGATGGCGTGCATCTAGCATGTAGGCAATGAGTTACTAAGAAGAAGCAAAGGATTCATTACCGTGCGTACTAAAAATCACCGCTAACGCCATTATGCCTTAGCCCATGCGCGAACTGACTGTGTCCAACGCGGAATAACGAAACACGCGACGAAATGTCGCAGCAGGAGCCGAAAGAGTTCATTTAGCACATAGGCTATGAAATTGGAAACGATGATGATTCGGGTTTTACGGTACGTCAGCTGCTGAAGCTATATGTTTCCAATGAAACTAGATACGGAATTAAAAAAATTAACAACATAATAATTTCGAATCTTTCATATGTTTTCAACGAGATGGTAGTGAATATGCCACCGCCTGATCTTAGGTTATATAAGTGAGAAGCATGCGGAAATATATTGAAATTCACCGGAAGCTAACTGGTGCCAAAGCGCAACTGTTTCCAACTTTGTCACACTCTAAGTGTGTCCAACCAGTATGACGTAACTTCTTTGCTGCATCTTTATTCAACAAATTATGGACACATTACGTCGAAAATAGGTGCAATCGAGAGCTAAAGAACGGGGCTTTTAGCATTCATAATTTCAAACTGATTGAGATACATTTTCTTTCCCTTAAACTATTCCTAATAAGAAAATTGAACAAAATCGCAAAAACTCAAACTTTGGCCGCTAGGTGGACCCCCTAGCCCATTTTCAAAATTGCTAAAACTTCATATATCAACTCACCAGGACCGAATGAACAAAATTAGCACTAGTGTAAATTCAATTTCGGAAGTCGCGGCGTTTGATGCACCCTACTCCGCAGTCTGAAGCTACCATCCCTCTGGTACAGACGCAAGAGAGGCGACATGGTCTTCATGTACAAGCGCATGCAGGGCCACCTGGGGGTATCAAGGGATGAGTTCTTCCTAGACCCACCAGTAGGCACCACCCGTGGCCACAGGTTCAAGGTGGGGAAGCCTCGTGCCATCTCAAGAACCAGGAGGAACCACTTTGGAGTTCGCACTGTCTCTGATTGGAACAGCCTTCCAGCATGGGTAGTAGAGTCTACATCAACTAATTTCTTCAAGAATAACATAGACAAGTACTGGTCAGGGTATATATATATATATATATATATATATATATATATATATATATATATATATATATATATATATATATATATATATATATAAACCGCAGGGCGCACTTGTCTCGATTGATGTCGAGAGCCTATTTACGAACGTACCAGTAAGAGAAACCATAGATATAATAAAACATGAAGTTTACAATAGACAAAGCAACGGACTCAAACCACTGGCACTCTCGCCCTCAATTCTGGAAAAACTGCTTCTCGCATGTACCACCAGACTCGCCTTTTCGAGGTCCAGATGGATCCCTGTATCCCTGTACCAACAAAAAGATGGGGTGGCCATGGGCTCACCGCTCGGACCACTCCTTGCAAATTTTACATGGCCCACCTGGAAAACGTTGTGTTCTCAGATCCTGAGATATGCCCGTCAATGCTCTACCGATATGTTGATGACATGTGCTTAGAAGTACGAAACCAACAACACCTCGAAACTATTATTAAGGCACTAGAACAAAACTCGGTACTTAAGTTTACCTACGAAAAAACAGCCACAACTGCCTGCCTTTTTTAGACATACTCATCGAGGCTACCCCCAACTCATATGTTACAAGTGTCTATAGAAAACCAACTAACATCGGTCATACACTTAACGCTAAAAGTGAGTGCCCAGCTAGATACAAGAAAAACGCTTTGAGAGCCTTCATCCGACGGGCTATAAAAACCAGCTCCACTTATGAACTGCTACACCAGGAATTTTGTAGACTTAAACAGCTGCTGGTTAACAATGGTTATACCAACACTGAGATTGATCAAGAAATTCGTAAACAACTTGATATGGATAAGGGAGAAAAAACATCCGAACAAAAAACAAATCATGATTTGTTCTATCGAAACTTCATGAACACAGAGCATAAAACTGATGAAAAGATCTTAAAGGACATCATAAAAAAGAACGTTAAGCCTAAGGACGACAAGGAAGTGAAAGTCCACATATACTACCAAAACAGCAAATCTAAACACTTCATTATGCGAAACAATCCGATCAAAACAAAGACACTGAACCGCACCAATGTAGTATTCCAATTCGTATGCCCACACGAGGATTGCAGGCCTCGTAACACTTGCTACATTGGTGCCACCACCACCACCCTTTCACGACGCCTCACCATACACGCCAAAGAAGGGGGACCCAAGGATCACATGGCCAACACACACAACACACAAGTCACACACAAAATGCTAGCAGAAAACACATTCATCATTGACACTCACAACGATCCATACAGACTCTTCATTAAAGAAGCACTTTACATCCACAGACATAAACCATCCATCAATGCACAGATCAGCACACACACATCCATGGCACTATGGGGGAATTAGGCAGGTTGTATTGTTGATGATGTCAAATTGACTCCTAAGCTTGTATCTGTTTCATTTAGTTAGGGAACTGTATTGAATGATGTGTGCAAAATGATTGCTAACTGGTATATGTAATAATGATAGTGTTTAACGTAACAATAGCGAAATGAATCTTCGTACTGTAAGTGTTAATTCTGCCAGTCACACGCCTCGCAATGTGCTCAATGTTTTCCAAATGCGATTTATTTATCTTGGAACTCAATCGACCGGCGACAGTTTTTTTACATGTTATCTTGAATAATGAATCAACTAATAGATTCGAAACGTCGATTTATTGTGACTTTATGAACTTTGGTGAGCTCATCAACTCAATTCCGTCCAATATTAAATTAACGATCAACAAAATACTAAGACTTCAAAAGAAACTGGTGAAAGCAAAGAACGCAACAATCTTCAATGGAATATGCTTAAATATATATATATATATATATATATATATATATATATATATATATATATATTTGTGAAGGCTGGCAGTAAGTTATTAAGTATACAAGCTGCATACTTAATGCATCCAGTTGGGCTTGACCTGCATCCCTTTGCGCACCAGCACTATATAAGTCGGTGCACTATATATATATATATATATATATATATATATATATATATATATATATATTTATATATAGTGCACTGACTTAGTTTTCCGCTACACAACATGACACGAGCTCGATGAGTGCGGGCAAGACAGGCACCTCCGTGCCTTATAAAGTCCCGATCATCTAAGGTATCTAAGGAAAGGTCCACTGTTTGTTTTTGCAAGATGATCGGAACCTAATAATAACACCTAAATGAAGGTAAATTAGAGATTTGCGCGTGCACATGTCAAAATAAATCATGAGACTTTCGCACCTCGCCATTTACGCCGCATTCCGGCCTCGTTCAAGAACGTTCCACAGCTGGAATCTGGGGAATATCACGACGTCACAACCCCTGGAATTCCACCTCAGAATAATTCAAAGAACGCAGCCAAAATGAGGTGAATATCAAAGCCGATTTGCATGAGAATGGTAACTGTATTATGACATAATTCCTATCTTTCAGAGTGCACAAGTATGTCATCAGCTACATACAAGGTAGCCCTGACTTCAAGAGTGTTCCGTTCATGGTGCCTTCATGCAAAGTAAGTTCATGGCAGATATGTTCATTGTGGATGCCCTATGCACCAAAGCATCGCCTTCATACCACTACATGCAGTGATGTGACCACAATGCCTAAACAACTTATGTGGAAGCTAGCAAATGTATTTAACCAGTAAAACACCTGTGGGGGGTGGAAAACAAGTAGGCACCTGATGCCGGCATGTTGCAGTTGAAGCATAGTTTTCCAATCTTTCATCTTGTGGACGTGATCGTTAAGGACGTCTGCACGATATTGATCATGCTGAAGATGTCTTACAAGTTTAAAGAGTTCTGTTTGTGAGGAAATCTGCACGAAGCTCATAGTGTGGAAGAAATTTTGTCTGCGGGGAAGATAAAGTTATACTTTGTAGCTGCCGATTTCATGCATGCAATCAATTTGCCCTGTTTGTAGTGCACCTTGATTTTTTCCTATGTTTCGACGACAATGTTAGGTAGGTATATGACATTTAGAGGACAGGGAAAGGAACTAGGCTGGGATATAGGGCGGGGAGCCAGATGCTGCATCCAGTTGGGCTTGACCTGCATCCCTTTGCGCACCAGCAGCCTCTTGCATTGAGCAAAGGGCTACTGGTGCCAACTGAGTGTGCGTGGTAACAGATTGCTCCATCCAGAACCTCTGCAACCTGATAGTTAAAGTAGTCAACGAAAGTCTTCAGAAGCTGTTGCCAAAGGAAAATGGCTCCAAGTTGGTGTACAATTATGTACACGGTCATCTTAAAGGGAATGCAGCACTTTGGTCGAATCTTGGAATTTAGTGCAATTAGGCGTACTTTTAGCCGGAAATAATGAAATCACTCATGATTTCTCTGAAAAATGTACAAAAAGCTCAATATTTTGATTTTTAAAATACTCCTCTAGAAAAAGAAATAAATATCAGCCTGTGGATGATGTCATGATCTGGCAACCACTACCATACTTGAAACGCTTCATGGGCTTCGATTGGCTGATGCTCATCGTGACGTCAGCTTATGTCGTCACACCAGCAGCTCACAACAATGGCCGCCCGGCGACGGGCTGATGGGGGCTGGTGTCAGGTAGGTTTTAGCTTTTTTCTACAGAAATATCGAGTTCCAAGGCAAATGACATATGGAGTACCGGGTTTTCCGACTTGCCTTACAACTTGGCTATCTCAGTTAAAATCACGTTATTAAGGTGCCACATTCCCTTTAATCACCCTACTGTTTCAGTTTAGCTTACTGGGGAAGAAGTCAGTCCAACTGAAATAGTAATTGGCCGATGTGTTTTTTATGTTCAAGGTATATAACTGGGATATAGTCCTGTTCATATACCGCAAAGACCCTTGCCAGACATTGGATGAGTATACAAAGGTCCAAGGGCGCCGCCATTAAATTTTTACAGTGGAGGGGGAAAAGACCCGGGCTGCTGCTGACTGTGGGAGGCGAATTTTAAGCACATTCGGTACCTGACAGCATTCATGACGATGGACCCAAACATTTGGGGGACATCCCCCCGCTTTCGGTGCCCATGCAAAGGTCCCTTGGCTATGAAGTTATGCGCTGTTTGACACATTTGCTACTTTCTTGCAGCTGTCGGAAGCTAGGACTAAGCACGTCCTCCCGCGCTACCGCCGTGGCAGAGAGGAATGCAGGTGGTGACTGTCAGCAGGAGGAGATTGTGATACCAGAGTATGTAGAGCGGTCAGCTACCGACATTCTCAAGGTAATACATTGAGAACCTGTGCCAGCTCTCGTCACAGACCATTAACAGCAGTACGCCTTAAGATTCTTCTGAGCACGCTGTGCTTTATAGTGATGTACACAGCGCTTTTTCGGCATACATACATGCAAGTTCACGATCTTAAAACTGATTCTGGGCCGCGACACCACCGGTCAGACAGTAAGGTGACGGGACTGCTGGATAGTGAATAGACGGTAAAACTACTCACTGAACAGGCAGGCTCACTGCCCATACCTCCAACACCACTTGCGTTTATTTATTTATGAAGATTTGGCTGACGTTGGAAAACTTTGGAATGAAATGTGGTGGAAATAGCATGTGCGGGACCCCATTGTAGCGACGCTCCCCGAACAGAACTCACTCACCTAGTCCTAGCATAGAGTGTTTCTCATGCATTTGAATGGCCTGTGTGACCTCTGCTGTCAGGCATTGGCGTCTACCGTGGGCCGCGACCTGACGGCAGCGCATTACAAGTTCCACGACGATCCCTACCTGTTGCCCAACTCCAACATGGACAAGCGGACATACAGCCTGTCTCAGGAGGCGGGCCGGACGGCCGCTCGCTGGGTCCGCGACTCCCAGTCCCACCTGTTCCAGCACCAGACGGCACAGCCCTTCTCAGAGGTGAGCCTGTCGGAGGGGACGCTGGCGCCTGGCGGGCTTCCAGTTACTGCTGTCCAGAACTGCGGTTGTCTGGTGCAGAGTTTGGTGGGGAGAAGCTATATATTAACACGCGCACTGGAGGGGGCCTCGGAGGCCCCCACCTGTTTTTCCGAGGTGGCCGGAGAACTGCTTGTAGCCGAAACACGAGACTTTGCCACATTAAACAGAATTTAACTAGCGCGTCGATTGGTGAAGATTTTTTGAAAATCGGTCGAAATTTTTTGACTTATAGGCTTTTAAAGTCAGACCTGCATTTTGAGATCGCCGTAATCGCGCAGTCGGACCAGATAGCTTGCATTGGAGACCGAGTGGTGAAGTCATAACACCATATAACCGGGATTATGTGTCAAGGGCAACTCACATGAAGGTTAAGGTCAAGGTCAAAGGTCACAGGTCAAGGTCATATGTGCACTTTCAAGGTCACTGACCACAGTGCTTCCGGTCAAATGACGTTACCCGGTCTGATGTACATTATGCTATGACGTCATCGATAAGGTACCCCAATACCAAGGTCGAAGGGCAAGGTCAAAGGTCATTTTCAAAGGTCAATCCTCATTTCTCGCCAAACAGTGGCTGTAGTGTTAGTCAAAGTGTACATTATAAGTAGTATACTATATTTTGACCTTACAGGTCAATGACCTTGAATGACCTTGACCCCAAAATTGAAGGGAAGGTTCTTTGAGACCTTCTCTATATGACCCTGGTCCGCCTTTAGCTTATTCCCGCCATTTTCCCGCATAATCACGGCATTTACCGGTCGGTCCCCAGCATGGCCAAGTTTTGACCTTTATGACCTCGTTTGACCTTGAAGATATTGACCTAGGTTAATAAAAAAATTTTCATGATGTAGATCGCTATAACCCGCACCCACCTCACAAATTTCGTTTTTCTACGCCTCTTAGTTTCCTAGATCTTAGGGGGGCTTACCAGGCCCCCTCCAGTGCTGCGTTAGTGCCAGACCCCCTCCAGTGCGGGTGTTAAGTTTAATGGTTATTTTAAGTGTTGTTGTTACTTGTTAATTTTTCGAGATGTAGGCATTTGTGAAAATACGGGTAATTGCGGTTTGCTAAAGTTGGTAATTTTTACAAAGTTTCTAAATAGCTTTGAAAGTTTGTCATTTTTGGTACTTTGGGCTAAAAGTTTGTATTTTAATTTCCACCCCCATTTTTAACACTATTCCTCTCACTTGGAGGGTGAGTTACATTCACGATTAGGGAGCATCGTAGCTGACTGCGAAGGCGGTTAGCTGACTCCTGCAGACTGCCGGTCCTCGATCGCAAGCTCGGTAGAGATGTTAGAAGTGTTTCTCTATAGGCATCGGTAAAAGGGAAATCCAAATATCACAGTTCAGGACTAGCCATTTCTGCTTTTCATTGACAGTTCGAAAGGCCCCGTCTGCTATCTTAATGTGCCAAAGTAAAAGCTGTCGCATGGATTGGCCAAAAGTATTCAGAATTCCATACGAGCGCACTCAATCAACCGGACCACAGACGCTGCACTATCGTGTAATCAACCGTTTTGTACCGACAAACCTGTACTTGGTAATTAGGAAAGTTAAATATAGCCCAGCATATACACATTGTGGTCAAGAAGATTCGCTCGTTCACTTTTTATTTGCTGTGAAATTGGTCTGGGATAGTGTTTCGCAGAATTGGCATAAGTAGTACAGATGTACTGAACGTGGTCCTCGTCGGCATATCAAGAGACGAACCTGCAAAAAACGTTGTCATATTATGATAAAGCAGTATATTTTGTAAATTCACAGAAGAGTTATACCAACATACGAAGGTGCAAAGGCATGCATAATGTATCATATTGGCTTAGAATGGAGTATTGCTATTAGAAAAAATGACATCGAAGCACAATAGAAAGTGGAACGGCACTGAGCAGGCGCTGTAACTATCGTGTGACATCGTGTATGTCCGCGTGACTGGTGTTGCAGACTGTCTGCCTTTCAGAGTGTAACAGAGTGTATAACAGTGAGCAAACAAAGAAACCTTGAAGTCAGGGTTGGCAGCAGCCGGCAAAAAGTGGTTTAAGCCACTGGTTTAAACCGGTTTAAACCGGCTGGCATAAACCCGGTGGCAAAAAAATGGTAAAACTATGAAATACTAAAAGTTAACTGATATTCGCGTTGGATATGAATGTAAGGGCATCTTCTGGGGTGAAAACGTATACTACTGTGTATTTGGAGGTTTCAGCACTCTCTTCTTCCATTTCATCACATAACTTCAATAATCTGTTCAAACCGAATGGTCTTTTATGGCTGGAGCCAATACATTGGTAGATCCAGGGGGAGGGAAGATGCCAGCCCTATAAAGTCGAAAATAGTGTTCGGCCCCCCCTCCCCCCACGGCCGGCAGCAAGAAATCTTAGAAGCAGTCAGCTTCCATTTAGGCTGTGTGACATTTTTTGTTCATCGGCTTTTTATTTATTTATTTAGGGCCACTCCCAACAGGCACACTTGCCCAATTACTGGGAGTATTGGCGTGGGTGTTTAAGGATCCTCTCCACCGGGTCAGATCGGACACGGAAGGCGGTTTCCCCGCCGTGGGGATTGAACCCACGTTAATCCATGCTGTCCGATCCGAAGACTGGCAGCGAAGCCACAACGCCACCCGGCCCCAAGTGATCAGTTTCTTTGCCGCTCAGTTTGCCCCGCCCCCAAACGGACCGCCTGGATCCCCAAGTGACCTCACCTTTCTGATATGAAGGGTTTTTACAATATATGAAGTGTCGTTACTTCTATTGTTAGTTAGGAGCCGGTATGTACGTTTTAGATGACGCCACAAGTGAAATTTCACATCAGAAATGTAGGTTTGTCAATATAAAGATTTGTTCTCTAATCGCAAGAAATTTTGTGCATATTATTAAATAACAGTTCGGTCCATTCAACCTTATCTTATTTTATGTCATTTATTTCAGATATTTTATTCAAAGAGACAGAAGCCAACCCAAGGGGGAGAGGCAGACGCAGGCACCCATGGAGGGCAGAAATGAGCCTAATCTGACTTTTAGTACCAGTTCTACACTCACCTTGCCGTCCTTGCCCCAAGCGTTCCGCCCCTGCGTTGAAGCATTTGCCAAAAATGTGATTCAAGCCACGCCTGTTCCGAAACTGCCGCTTCCTCACCAGGGAAAGAAATCCTGCGCGTGACATGACGCCCCCCTCCCATCAACCTGCCAGCCCCAAACGAAAATCCTGGGTGTGCGCCTGCCAGGAGATAAATGTATGGTATAACCCACCCCGGGGGTACAAGCCACTAGGTTTGAGAGCTTATGATCAGAACAGACGACCAAAGTAGCTCGAGAAGACAACATGTTTGAAAAAGGTGAATGTTTTAACCAGAACAGGTCAGTCAATGCTGATCTTCATTTGATAAGTATAGCTTACAGAAGCTCAAAAGTACTGCTAATAAGGCAGTTTTCATGTATTCAGGCTGAAATAATGGCATTCACCATAAAAGATCCAGTACACCAGTCACTCGGAGGGGCTTGGGAATCCCCAGCTTATACCTTTCTAATGTTCGCCACTGTTCGGCGTTGCAGGAGACTCAAAATTGTCACCAAATATAACACAAAATAATAACGGTCTTCGCAAAAACATGTCGTGCACCTAAAAGGCACTTGCCTTGCCTCCGATGGAGAACTGCATCGGAGACCCCAACGCATGGGCGGAATTCTTACTGAGCTCGAGCAGCTAGCCTTTCTAGTCAGGAAAACCGTCTTATTTCATCTAGACTACCATCAGACATCCAAATTAGCCCATGTTTGATTCAGCTGATAATATTATCGATGATTAACAATTGAACAGATTAAAATGTGGATAGCATGCAATCCTATCTGCGTTTGCTGCACTAAGGCTTA
Organism: Lepas anatifera; assembly: GCA_034440635.1. Lineage (NCBI taxonomy): Eukaryota > Metazoa > Arthropoda > Thecostraca > Lepadidae > Lepas > Lepas anatifera. Next base: position 12,194 of record JAOTON010000034.1, read on the forward strand.
AGACTAAGACTAGAAAATATATAATGCTAAGTAAGATGATCAGAATACCAGAAATACAGTGTTATCATCAGTATGATGTTGGTAACAACTATTGGAAAACACTTAAAGTTCATTTTCCATAAATAATGGCAAATTTGGCCTCCCGAGTTTTTGCCACTTTTTGCCGGTTTAAACCGGTAAAAACCGGCTGGCGGCAGAAACCCCTCTTAACTGGCAAAAATTCCAACCCTGCTTGAAGTTGGAACGTTTTCTGTTATCGGTTATACGGGCTGGGGTGGGTTGGGAAGGGAGATTCTTCGTGTTCGGTTCATCGCGACGGTAATGTAAAAAAGCAAAACACAGGGCCTTCGGGCCGTCGGAAAAAAATTGCTGGGCCCTCCTTCCATACCGTGATATATTCTTTGGCTTTAGCTTATTGTACTCATATTTCGTCCAGTATGCCATGTTTTTCTGCAGAAGACTCTCCGGAAACTTGCGAAGTTTGTCAGTCCTTGAATTAAAGGAAGAATTTGAAGATAGTTTGCCGAAACATCACGTTTCCTGATAAGAAATCGCCATTAACCGTGGAAAATTTAGCGTTTTCTCACCTTAAATCGTATGTAATTTTTTTTGTATTTTCGCCAGTACAAAGCGCAAGCACCCCGGACAATGTATTCTTGGTATATATTTTACTACGATGTAAAATTTTTGTTCGGTGGTTTTTGCTCCCTGTCGTTAGGGGATGGAGTCACACTCCTGTTTTTTCGCACTCATAAAGCTGGCTCTCATCTTAACACGCGCATTGACGGGGGCGGGTACCCGCCCCCGCTCGGGTTTTTCGGAGATAGCAGAAAAACGGGGCGCGTAGCGCCGCCGTACTTGGTATACCTTTTCCCTCATTATTTTTACAACTTCTGTGAAAATTTTAAGGTTAGGTCATCTCAGGTCAGGTCACCAGTGCAGGTCAAGTGACCCGACCTAAAAAAGTTTAAGATAGCATAAGTCGGAGCAGGGTGAACTTATCCGATTGAAACTTATGTCACATAATGGCCCTACCGAGTTCTCTAACATATGTTCCGGTATTTTTGATATCGATGACCTAAGGTCAGGTACGAGGCATGACCTCTCCATTGGAAATACATGGGAAAAATGGTTTTTACGGAATAACTCAGTAACGGATGGTGATAGAGCATTTATTTTAGCTGCATTAGACTCGCCTGGGCGTTGCGGTTCTAATGATATGCATTTTATATAATTTGACCCTGACCTGACCTCAGTTCAGGTCAAATCCTTGATTTGACCTAGGAAGGTCAAATTATATATCATTCGATTCGGCTTGCTAAGAGGATTCATATAGTTCAAGTCGTTTTGCTCTATCTTTACTTGTTCAGATGAAATTCCCGAAAAACTGAATTTTACATGTTATCCCTATGACGGGCATGTTTTGACCTCTCGTGACCTTAGATGTGACCTGACAAAAAAATAGTTCAAATGTTTTCGATGGAGAAGTGGATGGGCAGCCCATCACCGTTTACCGTTTTTCGATACCTACCGTGGTTCTCGAGATCTTAGGGGGGCGGGTACCCGCCCCCGTCAATGCGAAGGTGGCTCAGACCCCCGTCAATGCGCGTGTTAACCTCCATATCACACTGAATTAAAGCCCTGGGACTGAACTAGATAACGCCATTTCTTAGCGCGCTGCAGACACTGGTCTTCGCGGCTTGCGTACACCTATTGGTTCCTAAGCTGCAACAAAAGAGTTCGTGCCATTGACTGTGCGCATGGCGGTGGTGTGACCTTGGCTCAGGCGTTCGCGCCAGCACCGCTGTACGATGAGAACTCGGACGTGTCCGAAGCCGACCTGCAGCGGCTGGTGGAACAGGCGCACGTCTCGGACGCCATCACCGTCTACAAGAAGCTCAGCGCAGAGAACAAAGGTGAGGTGGTGCACCGGGCCGGGCCAGACCAGAGCGTCGCCACCGTGCAAACAGTGGGGGAGAGAGGGAGAAGCTTCTCTTTTGTTCAAATCTGGGCGACGTCGTTTTTTGTGGAGATTGGGAGCTACCACTCATCCCCCCGCTTTCGACGCCCATGTTGCCAGTTTTAAGGTCTTGCGAAAATTATCAGTCGCGTAGATAAGAAACATGTAAGTGCCAGTTAGCCTTTCTCCAAAAGCAAGGGTTTGTCCGTGGTGTGACGACACACGCACATCCGCCAAGGCTGGATGAAGGATGTATCAATACTATTCAGAATATTCCTAAAAAGACAACCAAATTCGAATAAAGAATGTTTTATTTTTACATTTGGAACACAATCGAAATCCTTGTGTTCTCTCGCATTTGCAAGGAAGCATCACATGATTTGGAATATTTTCAGTAGACCCAGCGGTGAAAAGATCCCTTCATGCCTGTGTGACCTCACTCAGGCGTGAAATGATCCCATTGAACGTACCTTGAAGTGAATGTATCTTGGGTTGAGTGGCTGTGTTTATCTTTGTCTTTGATGTGTTTGCATCTGTTTTTGACACCGTAATCTTACGGAGGAGTTTAGCATATGTGTGTGTTTTTTTAATTAGCTTGTTTGTTTTTTTCTACTGCCGCCTCTCGCTTGGATTGAGAGCTTAAGAAACGGTTCGAGAAATGCTTTAACCTTTGTTTTACATTTAAAAAAGAAAGACTAGTGCGGTTTACGATACGTTTGTAGAATTTTAGCAATTATAATGACCAAGCATCAAGGCTGCCCAGTGCAGCCCACTCTATCGCAATGTGCCCTCTCCCTCCAAGATGGTTTTGAGCAGTATTAGCTGCGAGGGAAATCTTTGCTTTAGTTTTTGCTATTTTTGTAGGTTTACTGAACTTTTACTTTGTCATATATATTGTATATATTAATATTAGAATTTCGAGTATTTTCTGTTTGTTAGACGTTCACGGCTCTTGTCCACCAGTGAAGACCTGTCCTCACCTGTATTCCTTCTCCAAGAACTGGGCAGGGAGACGAAACAGTCACTGTTGGAACTTCTCTGCTACTACAACTGTGAGGACGGTCTGGACGAGGAGCGACTGGAAGAGCGATGGTTCGCTAATAACCGGCAGTCGGGAAAACCGCGCAAAACATGGAAGTAAGTGCTAAGGCAGCGGGGAGGGGGAGAAGGGCGTGAGGGTGGGTTGTCGGGCAAATCCGATCTGGCCAGTGACGGATACAAGGGGAGGGGGAGGTGGGCCCAAGACTCCTGGAAAATTCTGAGTGTCCATAGTTACCATACAGTAAGACGTTTTTCGGGGGAAAGGTGGGGTGGTGTTGAGCTCTCCTGGCTCACCCCGAGTTGATGGTCTAAATTCGCCACTGGTTCTTGCTGCAGCCGAAGGATTAGTTTATTTCCAACAATGGATGTAGACACATGCTGATACATTTCTGTCAGAATGTAGCCAATAACCGCAGCTGGGGCATTCCACGACAGATCCACCAAGGCATGACAGCATCGTCTCTCAGATTTGCACCAAAATTGGTACCTGGGGTCATCTGGCGCGTAGAAACAAGATTTGAAAGCTTTAGCGTAATCGATGGAACGGTTACGGAGTTATGGCCCGAGGCATTTTGGGAGGTCACCAAAAACATCAATTGTTCTTTTGTTGATATAACAGGTCAATTTTAAGAAAATATACTTTTATACATTACTGGAATCGCAATGACCTAACGCTTCCGTTTTTTACCTAAAATTTTCATTTGGTGCCTATTTATAAACTTTAACGTGGTGACCTTAGTTCACGTGACCTGCCGTGACCTCGAGTACATTAACCCGCGCCCTGCCGGCGATGCTGTTGTTTTCCTCCTCTCGCCGTTTCAATGCGAATAACTACATCCAACTAACCGTCCCGATGATAATGCTCGGGGAAGTTGTTCCTATGTCAATTCTGCATTATTCCCGACAAACAGAAAGAAGATACCTTTCCAAACTTTTGCGTAAAGCGAAAGTTATTGAGATGATGTTCGCGCTCTTCTACTCACGCCTGGCAGTGGCGACCCGTGCCGCAGCCCGCTGGGGCCCGCGACAGCCTCTGACACAGATCGGGCTCGTCAGCGCAGGCGGTGGGCAGAAGGGTAACAATTTTCGTGGTTTGGTCAGCTGATGGCGATCGACGGGGCGATAAGGACTCAGGAGGATAAGGAGCAGTTTTCTTCAGCGATCGATACAATTAAATTTGGAGAGTAAAATATATACCATATACATTTCACTCACATTTTGAGACCATGTCAATTGTCAATAAGTATACAAAAAAAACTGCGTTGCCTGCCCCACCCTGTGACCACTTTTAAACTATGGCAAGGTGTATCCTCTACCTGCCCTGCAAGTTGCAGCTGCGTTACGCTGCGGCAATGGTGGTGGCGACATATTATACAAGGGCATGTCGCGCGCCCTGCCGGTCGGGGGCAGCGGCCGTCGGCGAGATATGCCTGGACTGAGGCTTGGAGGGAGGTGGGCCGGGGCATGACGAAAGTGCAGTGCATTGGTTACAATTAGTTAAATGAACATTTGCTATTGACATTGCTTGTCCACTGGACTTCTCAACCTACTGCCGTTGACGTTATCAGTCAATAGTTGTGGAAAAGTGCAATGGTTACAGTCTGGGGAAACAAAGCTTCCAATTGATGTCTGAGTATACTAGCATGTCCAGTAACCATTCGTAGAATCTCAGCTGGCTGACCTCACGATAAAGTGATAACCGAGATACATAAATTAACACTTCCTCGTTTGCAAAGGTCACTTTAAATAACATCAGGGAATAGAGTCTCAAAGCACGCACACGCACTTGTTGCATGTTCTTTTTATGTCAGTTGAACTTCGAACTGGATGCTGTAAACATGGAGGTGCGAATTGGTGTAGAAATGCGGGTAAACCTGCTTGTAGCTGATGCGGCATTTGAACTTGGGAATTTCATTGACAAAGTGGACGAGCAGCTAATGGATGTTTACCAAGTAAGTAAGAACACACAGAGTGCCGGAAAACGTGAGGCAGGTTCATTGGAAAAATAGTTTCTTGTCATCGATGCAACGCCAATCCCCTGAAAAATTCGGTCCGGTCATGGACCATGCCAAGGTTTCGTATATATTCTATAGGAGTCTGATACCAGTGCTGCTGTGTGAACAAACATATCACCCCTAAATGTGATCAATTTCGTCTTCATGGTTGCATGCAGTAGCGCACCCGATGGGAGGGTTGCGCGTACGGGGGTGGTGATATGCAATATGACCGGAACTATCGCAGCCTTTGGGCGAGATATTCGGGTTTGACCTTGAAAAACTTTGACCTTGATCTGTGACTTGACCCTGAGTACCCTTAATTATAAAGTCCTAGCATAACATACGTTATACTAAGTAATGCCATCTGACCAGAATGGTGTGGTCAATAACCTTCACATGTGACCTTTGACCTTGGTCTTGACCTTGCCCTTGACTTTCATGTGGGTTAATATTAAAATATAACCTGATTATATGACGTTATGACGTCATCACTCGGTCTACAGTGCAGGCGAACTGGTGCGACCGCCCGAGTGCGACGGTCTCAAAATATAGGTCTGACTGTGAAGGTCTATAAGTAAAAAAAAACATTGAGCGATTTTCAAAAATTTCCCCCTCTGCATGTGTTAAGCGAGGGTTCAATAACGTTTTCAATGTCAAGTATATCGCGCGTATACACGTAGAGTGACTGGAAATTAACTAGAACACCCATGTAAAGCCCCCTAATCATCCTATATTAATACAGTTATTTTTGTTGCTGACCTAGGATCAAATACCTGACACTCATGCCCGCTGTGGTCAGGTCTTTACATTTATATGCGACCCAAATAATCTATGCGAAAAGAGGTTTCAATTGATACCGAAGTCATTGATCTGGGATTCATACCTCCTGATTTATTGAATTATGTCCCCACTTTTGGCCCCGTTAGAACATTGTGCGGTGGGGCCAAGGTTAAGTCACGAAATTCATCGATAGTCAAGCACTCAACTCTTAAACTTTTGATGCGTTGTATGCAAAAATTCATCAAAGGTCAGAGACCACATCAAAGGGTAAACAAGGGCACTGATCTGAGATGACCTTCGTCACTAGTGTATGTTACACATGTGGTACAATATGTAACAATGGATAAATTTGCCGTCGGAAGGAAGAAGGCCGTATGTCCAAATTTGGTCATTTTTCGTTTTTATATCATTCGAAAGCGCTTGAAAAGGCGTATCTGATGGTGCATAATTTTTATTCCTGAGGCCAAAACAAAATTTGAATTTTTGCAAAAGTTTGGAATGATGAAGGCTGTAAGGCAAATTTTGTGCATTTAGCCTGAACGGACTTTTTGGTAAATGGCCGTAGCACCCATGAAACCAGACATTGCCGCTGTTTTGGAAAATATGCTTACCGTGATATCAAATTTCCATCTGGCGGTTGATGTCGTATCAGGTGTTGAAACAAACTGTTTTTCGTTCCAGTTGGTCGTTTGGTATTGTTTATAATTGTATATTTATTGCCGCAACGCTTACAACTCAAGACCAATTATACCACAGGGAAATGCCATGTTCCATCCACAGGATCTTTACAGTGTGAAGCATCTGACAACAACAAACTGTTCGCCTTTCAAATGGTAGGCGTCTCGACTATGGTTTAATGTGATAAATAGTGGAGATCATTTTAGGTGATGAACTAAAGTCACCCGAGTTCGGCATGACTTTGGAATGTTTCAACACATCTAGAGCACCATGAACCTGTCAAGCCTTGAAATGAAATCGGCATTTGCGTACTTTTCTTCTAAATGACATGTTAGTTCAAGCTAGGTCATTTGGTCAGGTTTTAAGAGTCGTGTCAGATCCACGGCACAATTAATGGTACGAAGTGTGTGGTAGGTAAGTGATCAGCTTTCATTTGACATCCATATCTGCCATGTCGTAGCGTATTCGCACGAAAGATACTTGCAATGAGTGTTTTGCCTCAGGTGATGACCTATTTGACCTGCTACTTAATCTGAGTTACAAAGAAAATCACCCTCTGCTCGTTAGCTACCTACCTGAGGACCACCCTGTGAAAAATGAAAATTTTGAACAAAAACTTTTCAAAAAATCAAGAAAAGGTCACAAGGTCACGAGGGCAAAACCTGACATGAGGTCCAAGTTTTTATTTTTCTTATATAGCCCATTTTATCTTCTTTCCATTGTTATCAATTTTAATTTATTTCGATCAGCCACTTTAAAGAAACAAAATTATTTCTGCTTCATTGTTTTTGCTGACTTGTATCTGGTGACCGCTTTGACCTTGGGACCTGACAATTGGTCAAAAATTTTCTTTTGTTTAGGGGACCTTGGGTACAAAATCGATACCTGAGGCATCATGGTGGTTTTGTGATGCCTACCTGGACGATTTGTCCTGGAATGACCCATATACCAAGCCATCCATTTTTGAACAATTAAGAAGCGGTAGATATTATTGTTTCCGTGAGGCGAAGTGCCAAGTGTTTTTATGGTTCATTTTAAAATTTTCACTTTAACCATTTAATTATTTTACCGTGCCTCACTTTTACTGCCATTCATCCGTCTTGATATTGTATCACGTCCATGTCATTGTAATTACTTGCTATGATGTTTGATCCTTTTGAATTCAGCTATAATTGCGTGCCATACATGTTGCTGATTATGCTCAATAAACAATTAACAAGCGAACTGTTCCGGCCCCGTGATTGTGGTGATCTCAAAATGTAGGTCTGACTTTGAAAGCCTATACGTCTTAACATTGTCAGCCGACTCTCAAAATTTTTGCAACAATAAACGCGCCATTGAATTCTGTTAAATGTAGCTCAGTATCGTTTTTTTGGCTACAAGCCGTTCTCCGGCCACCTCGGGAAAATAGGTAAGGAGGCTTCGATGGTACCCCTCCAGTGCGCGTGTTGAACGACTAAGGCAAATCTGCCCGCATGCAAAGCTGGAGATATCTTGTGGATTCAGGGGACCCTGGAGGGGCACGCCAATACAAGTCCTATACAAAGTATATAGGAGACCCAAATCCACAGGGTCATACCCCTGAACCCCTGGGGATCTTCCCCCATGGTCGTATGCATGAGCTGTCTGTGTTCATGCAGGGACAATGGTGCAGCTGAGGAGGTTTTCCGAAGTTTGGAGCCCCTGGACGCCCGCGCTTACAACACACTCATCAAGGGGATGTGCAAATTCTACCAGGTGGGTGGTACAATGGGGTTGTGGTTGCTGCATCTGGATGACTCGGTTGATAAAACCGAAATTGGCATATTCGACAGTATATTCGGCTTGTCAGTTTTACACGAAGCTCGTCTGCTAAGCCTGCTCCTTAGTTTCCTGGCCATATATCTTGGTTCTTTTTGTCAGTTATTTTCGTCTTCGCTTTCTGTGGAGGTTGATGAGAAAAACGTGGAAGTGCTGTCGCTCGTGCTTGATTCTACTGATTCTTCTACCTTCTCCTCCTCCTTTGACGATTTACTGCAACATATAGCAGCTGCTGCCACCAGCGCTAAAGAGGACGACACCACCAACAGCAATGGCAATAATAGTGGCTTTGCTCCACGCAGCAGTTTTCTCTGCTCCTACCGCCCTGGCCGGGGAAACTGTGGTGGTACTTGTCCCGCTGGCGTTGCTATCGAGGCCGGGATTCTCCTCCATCAGCACGAGATGTTTGTTGGCAAGCGCATCAAATGCCACAATAAGCTCCATCTTTTCGTAGACGTCTATCGTGTACTTAGAATTTCCGAACCTTGTGCCAATGAAAGAGCGAATGATAATGTCCATTTCGTTTATTTTGGAGCGCAACCAGGGTGCTTCAGTCTCCCCTTCGTTATTAATTAAGGTTGATGCGCACTCTGTCCTGAGAGATTTTTGTGCTGTGCGGCCCCAGACTAGAAGAAGGCCGTCCATACCGCATCCGGCACCTATCGTTTTGTCTGGGTTTTGCATGAAATAATCTAGTTCTTTTAAGCGCACGATGACACGCACTGTGGCATGTGTCATATTGTCTCCGCGCAAAAGTATCGTAGCGTATTGTCCGAACTTATTAAAGTTATCGTTGGACGGCTCCGGTGGCTGTTTCTTCATCACATCGGTTGGTATCTTCACTGATCCTGATTTCTTAACTTCAACGACCGTATGCGCCTTGGGTAATATCGGAAATGTTGGACCCTCCTTGGTCTCGCACGTTGCACCCTTGAAGGCGTACGGACAGAGGCACTTACAATTCTTACCCAAATAGCCAAGATTCTTACATTTTGGTGTTTTCTTGCCGTTGGCAGCACAGGCTTTGGTCCAAGTGTCAATACAGTCATAAGCTTTATTTACCACATACAGGTCGTATGGTGACTGAAAATAATTGGCATCTCTAGTGTACATTAACATCACCATATTGTGAACGTCCTTGGCCACAAACACTGCCCTCCGATCCTCGTCAGCTAACGATTTGAAGTCATCATGCATCACTGACATGAAATCGTACGGCAACGGCAGATCAAGATATTCCCCGGTCTTCAAGCACTCCATATTTGTCCAGAATTGTTTCATGGCTGAGCTATTACCTGCATCCTTTGGGTCAACGGCCATGTTTTCCGGTAGAATAAAGATGGCACTATCCCTATCGTGCCGGCTCTGGGTATGGTAATTCCCGAGGGCATGACCCATCTCGTGAACTACACCTCCACTCCTACATTTCGGGTCTAACGACATCTTCTTTGGCATGCCTTTACGCATTCCCACCAATGATTCAAACCAACACCCGCCGTACGCGCCCACACACGCCACTGGATGGTCGTATTTATGTTTGCAATTCGTGGCGTCCATGAGCGTGAAACTTACACAGGTTTTGTCGGTCCAGGCTTTGACGCCTTTGATGACCATGCTTTTGTCCGTTTTTCTCCTGGGGTCAAGTATGTAATATAAATGTGGGGCACCGTAGGGCCTCCAAAGAAGTTCTTTCTTACTTGTAAAGCTGGTGGTTCGACCCTGTGCGACGTCTTGAAGCACCTTCTCGCCAGGCACTGCCATGTCACCGAAAAGAACTAGAGGAGACTCCCCGGGGAATTCTTTCACCTGAAATCCTCGGCTCTTTAATAGTGAAGACATCTCGCTGTAGTTCACTTGTGATGTGAATCGGTTGAATATTGCATGGGACCGCTTCCTTTTGTGGCTTGTAAGCAAAATGACTGGCATTAGAAATGAAAAGATACACAAGAGATGTACATGTATAACAATAAAATGCATTTAGAAGTATTTTAAAAGCAAAGGACATCAAGGATGGTTGGGTTGAAAATCGTCACAATTTGTCAGGACGTCGCTCAACGCTCACCCTGCCTGCAGCGCGAAATTCTCTGCTTCTGGATGCTGATAATTTATATATTTCGCGGAATCCAAGGAAAATTCTCAGAGGCCTAAGATAAGAGGCAAACATTCAATATATTCACAAATAGCTTAGAAGTAAATATAAACATTTTAAAATGCACCGGCTCTGGCTGTCTATATGCTCCGTATACTATTTGCTACATTCTTATCTTGTCTTGGAATTTGAAATATGGTTGCATCCACTTGCAAACACGTGAATTGTCCTTTTATACCCTTGCTATAAAATAGCCATTGCTACATTAAATGCCCAGAATTGCTGTTGCCAGTCCAATATCGACGGCTGCTCTAACCATGGTGTGATTCACCTGGAACCATATGGCTTCCACAGAAATTCTTCGTAACTATTCTGGAGAACTTAGTGTTGCGGATGGCGACAGGGATGCCAGTTAAAACGCTAAAAGATAAGCGGTGAAGATGCTTTTAGATTTCATTCCGAAGCCTTCAGTTCTTTGAAATGTGGGCTTACATATATTTGTGTAGTGTGAATATATGAACCCAGCGATCCATTGTATTCATGTGTGTACGCAGCTCCGTTGGTTTTCGATAGTGAATAATTTGCGTTGATTACGAGCACATAAGATCCATAAAGCACACGATTTTTATTGGGTTCACTTCTCGAAAATCCTGGATTTTAAAAATTAAAAGAGATGGTTTGACGCTTCGCAATGCCAATAAGCACTTCCACCCTGAAACTGTGATGTTACCGCAAAAGAGGATTATTCAATCAGAAAAACCTGATTATCTAATGCTGCAGACATATACATCCTTGCAGCGCTTGTTTGATGTTTCGGGAAAATATTTGGAGCGTGAACTTGGTGTTGCAGATGGCTTCAGAGATGTCAGTCAAATCACTAGAACGCAAGCGATGAAAACGCCTTATAAATTCGTTCTGAAGGCCAAGTCCTTAACATTTCACTGTGGTAATGCTAATGACTATTCCATATCAACGGAATGGTGCCGTTTCGGTCGTTCTCGCCAAGTGTTATCTATGTGTTAAGGATGTTTTTTTAAATATACAGTGCGGTGGTACACATCGCTGCCATTGCTGGGAACAATTCTAGGTGTCACTTCTCGATCCAGGGTAGGTTCTGATTCTAATCCCACTGGGATCTCCAACCAAAGCTGAGAATGAGCACTTCGTTTTTGCATTTCGAATTTAAGGCATTCCAGTTTCAGTTGTTAGTTTTGTGTAGCAGTCACCTATGTAAGGTTTCTGGGCGTCCATCCACAATATTTATCCTAAAGCAATGCACAAAATTACATTTTTGGAGTTTTCAAAGTTCGCGGATTTTCTCATAGAGCGCCAGATTGCAAACAACGGACCCCAATCAATGTTTCGCAATATTCAGCCCTATATTGGTAAGAAAAAAGGCATTCCCGTTCACCCTCAAGTAAGCGCGGACGCGATGAATGAGTACTTCGTTAGTGTAGGCCCTCGAGTTGCACAAGAAGTCGCTCAAAGCTCCCAGAATGTTAGCCACATACCTACGAGACTACCTCGAGTAGGGTCATGCTCCTTCAAAATCACCACCATAGACTTTGCGACGTTAAAGCACACCATCCTCAGTATGAAAAACGCATCTGCCTGCGGCATGGATGGCATATGCATCCGCGTCATAAAACTTTGCATTAACGAAATCGGAATCCCTCTCGTTAACATAATCAACTCTTGCCTGGAAAGAAATGATTTTCCAGATGCGTGGAAACACTCACTCATTCACTCGATTCATAAATCTGGGCCGGCATCTGACCCCGCTAACTTTAGACCTATATCTTTGGCCCCAGTTATTGCAAAAACCGTGGAGCGAATTGTGCAACGACAGCTCTACTCCTTTCTCTCTAGAAACCATCTCATATCACCAGCACAACATGGTTTCAGACCTCATCACTCTACAGAAACTGCCCTGCTTAGTGTCTCTGACCGAATTATCAACGGCATGGATCAAGGACACATTTCTTTGATCTGCCTTCTTGACCTGAGTAAGGCCTTTGATGTCATCGATCATTCGAAGTTGATGACTAAGCTAGAACTGTACGGAATCGATACGGATTGGTTCTGTTCGTATCTAAGCGGCCATACTCAGAGCGTATCAAGTGTAGATCACAGAAGCGGGCAAAAAGTCCCCTAAATAACTTCCCAACACAGTCGGTGTTTTTCAGGGATCTTCCTTGGGCCCACTCCTCTTCAATGTGTTCGTCAACGACCTAAGGTATTTTGCGATCGATTCTAGCATCACGCAGGATGCAGACGATACTCAAGTTATTGTTACCGGCCGAAGGGATCAAGCGAATCTTCTTAAAGCCCGCATGGAGCGTACCCTTACATCCTTGGATGACTGGTTCCGTGCTAATGGCATGAAGGTCAAATGCCACCATAACACAGCTAATGGCAATCGGCAGTCGCCAAAACCTCAAGGACCTTCCGCCCCTGCAGATCCAATTTCGTGCTCAAGCCATCAGCCCAGTTCACTCCGTCCCTAACCTGGGTATCTTATTCGACAATCATCTCTCGTGGGACACACACGTAAACCATCTCATGTAAAAGTGTTTCGGTCTTTTAATAGCATTAATTCACACAAGCCACCACCTCCCCAAACGCATCATCTCAAGCATTGTTCACAGCCTGGTTCTCTCACACGTTCGATACTGTATTTCAGTGTACGGCAACTGTTCGGACAAAAACCATCGAAAAATTCAGAAAATTATAAACTTCAGCGCAAAAGTAGTATCCGGTCGCCGAAAGTTTGATCATATATCGGACATATTGGGAGGTCCAGGCTGACTCAGTTCCAGACAGATGGCAAAATATCACACTCTCACCCTTGCCCACAAAATCATCGCACCTAAACAACCGATAACGCTATCCCCATCCCTTCAACACAACACTGACATCCATACCCGACAAACACACCAATCTCAACAATTACACTTGCGACGATACGAACAGAGGCTGGCCGGCGGCAGTTCATATACAGGGCCCCATGTTGTATAATGCTCTGCCGCCGAATCTCACAGAACTGCGGATGGCTGCCTTCAAAAAACCACTCGCTCGATGGTTAAAGAGTTAGTTCCGTCGGATACGAACTGCAAGGTGTGTGGTATTGAATTGTTTTTTTGCGCCGATTACTGAACCAGTGTATTTTATTGTTGAATAGTGTATATCATTCTTGTCTTTTGTTCTTGGATTGTGTTATGAAATAATTGATGCCAGGCTAAGAATAGCCACATGTCTATTGTGGAGTGTCCTGACGATGTAAAATAAATGGATAAATAAACAGACAGACATTCCCGTCAGTTGAAATGTCATTTAGCTTGTCTTTGGTAAGGTCTTTTGCCAGTCTGCCCCGATAAAACAGTGCTACATGCAATTGTTTGCCTTGGGTCATTTTTGTAGCTGAAAGACCCGTTTTTCTAAATCTCTTCCTCATGGATTTAATCTATGGAATAAACAAGGCCTAAAGGTATCCCCACATTTTCATAGTGGGGTGTAATGCAATTACTGAGCTCTCCTGACCTGCCCCCCCTCCGTGTCTTGTCCACCTTTAAGCATTTGAGGGAACATGGCACCTTTATTGGGTTTGAATTGAGATTGAAATCCTATACAGCGTGTCGGAAATATCCGGTCTCAAATTTTGTTTGTCAGGCTGCTCGGCGTTCGCGGCGAATTAACCGTCTCTTGAGCGGAATTGGGCCGTTCAACGGGGCTGCCCCGCCCCTTACAATCGAGACTGTGATGAATGCTGCGTGCCTTTGTTACATTTTGGAGCAGGCCAGGAATGTTAGGATCGGGATGAAAATGATTGTTTATTTGTAAACATTGAGTTTTGGGCCGTGAGACACAACATTCGGGTAATTTTTCTGAGACCCGACATATTGTTCAGAACCCATATCAATGATTGGGTATTAATTGGAATGTGGCACCTTTATAACGTGATTTTAACTGAGATAGCCAAGTTGTTAAGCGTGCCAGAAAACCCGGTCCCCAATATATCATCTCTATTGAAATTCAAAATTTCCATAGAGAAAAGCTAAAAACCTACCTGAAATGTACCACACATGTACCCCAGCCAGGCGGCCACAGTTCTCAGCTGTTGGTGTGACGACAACGCTGACGTCACGGTGAGTAATCAGCCAATTGAAGCCCTTGAAGCCTATTAAATATGGGAGTAGTTGCCATATCATGACGTCATCCACAGGCAGAGTTTTATTTTTCACTTTAGAGGAGCATTTTATAAATAAAAAGATTGAGCCTATTGTACATTTTTGAGAGAAATTCCGGACGTTTTCAAGATTTGCGGCTAAAATACCCCTAATTACTTTAAATTCCTGGATTCGACCAATGTGCCATATTCCCTTTAAACGGAGTGCTTGCCTTTGTAATGGGATTTGAACTGAGATAGCAGTTTTGTAGATCATGTTGAGGAACCATTATTGGTAAATTTTTTAGCGAAAGCTCGCCGAATTCAATATTTTTACACTTGTTCAAAATATAGGGCCTTAAGGCCCCAATTCAAACCCTGAAGGAATCGCTTTCCATTTGGTTGCAACCATAGCATTGGCTAACCCAAGTGAGCCACATTCTGCTTTGATAAGACTTAGTTTGGAAGAAAAAGACTATTTTTTGTTTGTTCTGGGGCATTGAACGTGGAATAAAAATATGGATACCAGATTTCCAGACTTATGTTGTCGATAAGTTTTTTTTAACTCGGACAGGGCGGTCCGTTCCGTGTAAGGGGATCAAATTATTTTTTAGTAGTATGTGGTGAGCGCCTGATCCTAACTACTTGAAATATCGCGACCAAGACTGAGTCAGTACAGGCTCATGGATTTATGCCGAAGCGTGACCAGGCTCTGACGCTGATAGCACACCTGAAAGCTTTTGTAGCGTGAGTATTTTTTGGGGCTAACAACCCCTGTCCCGTCACCCATCCGTTCCAAATCGTCTGTCTGGCAAGTCACTAGCTCATGCTAGTTAATGGTTTCCAAACTTGTATGTACTTTGTGTTTTACTTTGCTTTGACCTCGACTTTCCATTTCAGTTTTATCTTTTCAGACGAAAGACTGTTTTTGCAACATCATCACCGATAATGAAATTCGAGCATACCAGCCTTATACATGTGCAACGTCAAGTATTTTTGTTTCGTTTTTGTGTGACCCGAGTGTGCTTCTGGCAGTGATTAATGATGGGGTTGGTGCAATCAATGCCAGAAGGGGGGGTCGGGTGATGGTGATGACAGAACATTTCCGTCTCCCTCCCCTCTGTCCGTGCTGACTGCACCGTGACGCTTGCAACAGGTTGATCACCGCCGAAATAATGAGCATGTGCAGATACTCGGCCTTCCTGTTCACTCTCACTTTTGTGGATATCCAGCAGGGTAGTGTTTTCAACTCTCTCTCTCGCTCTCTCTCTCGCTCTCTCTCTCGCTCTCTCTTTCGCTCTCTCTTTCGCTCTCTCTTTCGCTCTCTCTTTCGCTCTCTCTTTCGCTCTCTCTTTCGCTCTCTCTTTCGCTCTCTCTCGCTCTCTCTTTTGCTCTCTCTCTCGCCTCTCTCTCGCTCTCTCTCTCGCTCCTCTCTCGCTCTCTCTCTCGCTCTCTCTCTCGCTCTCTCTCGCTCTCTCTCTCGCTCTCTCTCTCGCTCTCTCTCTCGCTCTCTCTCTCTCTCGCTCTCTCTCTCGCTCTCTCGCCTCTCTCTCTCTCTCTCTCTATCTCTATCTCTATCTCTATCTCTATCTCTATCTCTATCTATCTCTCTCTCTCTCTCTTGGTGTCGTAGGTGGCCGCGAGCCAACGTCCCGCGGCTGCGCTGGGTCAGGATATACGTTTCGTCCTTCGCCCCACCGCTGCGCCGATACTGTTTTCGCAGTCGTGCAACCCGTCGTGCTGCGTGTGCGCGCGTCGGCCTGTGTAGACCGCGCCACTACCTGCACGCTGCGTTCTGCATTGGCAGGGTGGCTGCACCCTGGTCTGGGATAGGCCGTGCCGACTGCGGACGATGGCCTGTCGGGCCCCTCCCCTTCCTCATAATCAGTGCCGAACATTGGCTCCCTGCTCCAGTGTTTCTTCTAGATTGTCCTGGGCTGTTTTATTTGTGTATCGGGTGTGCCTGATCTGACTAGATTGAACTGTATCTCCTGGATCCAAGTCCCAGAACGTGTGTGACGTGGCCAGGGGCGCCGAAGTTACTGCGCCGGACCACTTTGTGTGCCACGTCCAGCCGTATGACAGGTTTTCTCAGCATTCGCGGCCGCGCTGGCTTGATGTTCCTGTTTTGCCCGACCTCAGGCCGACCGAGCTATGAAGCTGTGGGCCGAGATGACGAACCTGGGGTTTGCCACCGAGCTAGAGACGTACGAATCTCTGATCAGCATCTCCAGCTTCGTCATGCAGGCGTCGTGGAAGGACTGGGAGCACGTGGAGGTGAAACTCCGTTCAGTGCATGGTTAAACTATCAATGTTTTAGAAGGTTTTCTTTCGGTGGCTACAGCAATGATAAGCTGACATTGTTCAGGCTGTTTTTGCAACTTTGGAAAAGGGCCGAAACAAAATACGTGATTTGGGTCCCAGCAAAATAAGCAATCAAACATCGTTCAAATATCAGCATTTGCGCATCATTCGAGCACTTCTTCGACGGAGAATTGGCTTGCCTTTTTCCGTAATTCAAGCATTTGTCCTAGAATCCAGTGAGTAGAGTACCTAGGTGAATTGTGTCCGTGCGATAAGTCAAAATGGTCCTGTAATTGTGGCGGTTGGCCTTGAGTGGGGGCGTTCCCATTTGGTACCAAAAATAACTAGGATGTTCTTTGTCACGAATTAGGTGCAAAAATGATTCACCGCTGCGCAAGGCCATAGTGTGGCTCAGTCTCGCGATACAAGCCCGGAGGGACTTCCACTTGGCAGTGGTTGGATTCTTTTCGGAGCTCATGGTATGGTTCTTACATTGTACAATGTTGGGTTGTTGAAAAACCGAATCCCGTCTTGATAGTGGTTATTTATTGTCATCTGATTGCCATGTCGGTTCAAACATTAACTTAGCCTCAAAATTGGTGTCTGGCCATGTTGATTCTGGGTTTGAAACCATTTAAAGCGAATGTGGGACCTAGGTGCAATGCTAACCTGAAATAAGTTTTGCTTTTTTGATGATGAATTCGCCCTTATTACTGCATAAGAATGGTCCTTAAGGTCAATTTTTCATATTATTCAATTTTCCTTTGTAAGAGGAAAACCTAGACGTTGGTGTGCCTTCATGACACGGTATCACGTCATGCCGCCCCAAAGGTTAAAAGAGGTCAAGGCAATACAAAATTGTCCGCGCTGCACGCTCTGTAGGACTTAGTAAGGCTTCACTTAATCGTGTTAACTTATACCACCCGACCACGGGGCAGGGGTGGGTAGGCGGTGAAGTTTTACATTTTTTCTCCGCGAGCGGCAAGTTTTAGGGCAAAGGAAAATTCGAACTAGTGGTTTCTCGGTATGCTCTGTCACATGTTTATCTCAGTTCAAAGCCCTATATGAAGGTGTTACATTTCCTTTATCACGCGCCCCACCGGGGGTCCGGCGCCACCTTCGCCCCACCGGGGGGCTATAGATGGCCCCTCTAACTCCGAAAATATGGGGGTTAGCGAAAATCTGCAAAATGCATTAGAAAGCTCACGTGAATTCAGTAAGAATTTTTTACATGTTTAAGCGCTCAGGTTAATGGTTTGACCTCCAGAGGTCAAGTTAGGTCACGATAGGCTATTTTCACTCACATATGCAACGCTTAAGAAAACTGGACTTAAATCTTATGCCATTAGAGCTATTGAGATCTGGTAAAGTACATTTGACAGGAAAATGACAGACCTTTTTCGCTATGTGGAATGTAATGACCTCCCGCCAGTGGTTTTACCTCCAGAGGTCACCTCGTGACCTAATATGACCTGAGGTCACGAAAGGTCAGAAAGTGACATTGCCGTATATCAAACGAAAGCCAGCGAAGAGACATACATGGTGATGTTTGATTCACCGCTCTAGCTTAATTAGGTCAAAGGTTATTGTCAAAATACTGTTTTGGCCCCTGGTGACCTTGGATGATCTCGGAGAGGTTAAAGGGAAAATATGGTCCCTGGGGTTCTTAAAGGGGTGTCCAATAACGCTTTTCTGAGCAAGCTGAGCATTTGAAATCGTTTTTGTGACTTTTAGATCATAAGACAGCTTTTCCCCATGTTTTTAATGGGGAGGTCACCTCGTGACCTGACATCAGGCCACGAAATCGAAAAATTCAGGAAATACACCTTGTACCTGAAGGGGTCATGAACTATAGGAAGTTTCGAATTGATCGACTTAGAAACGTAGCTCTTATAGAGCTCAAAGGTTGAAGTGAGTTGACCTTGGTTGACCTCGTCTGGTTACCTGACCTTGGGTGACCTCTGCTCGGTTTGTGACAGGGCCTGCTGCGGCGTCTCAGCTCGGAAGGCCTGCGTCCGCGGGCCGACACGCTGACGGCGGTGCTGAAGGCGCTGCAGGCCACCGGCGGCTGGCACCGAGCCCCGCAGCTGGCGCTGGCCTCCTGGCGGGAGTTCCGCCGCCAGGGGGTCAGCCCCACCCTGGCCAGCTACTACCTGCTCCTCTCCATCTGCTACAGGGGCCGTCAGTACGGGGAGCTCGGAACGGCGCGGGGGTGCGCGGAAGGACGCGGCGACTATGTCTGCGTTGGAAGGAGGGGGGGGCGCTTGTGAGTAGGAAGGAGTAGGTTTTTAATAGATTTAAGGTGAAACAATTTCAAGTATTCCTCTTTCATAGACGTCCCTGAGAAATTTGAGCAGATTTGGAACACCCTCTGTAGAATAGAAAATACACTGTAATATGAAACAAACACATGCCGTTGCTGTAAATGATGTTTTCTAGTTAAGTAGATATAATTTAGATGTGCTCCACGTGGACGATCTTTATTTTTATGTTTCATTTTGTGCGGCATGGTTATTAGGGACGAGCTGATGTGAATTCCCGAGAGGGTTGTTGGACCACAAACAACAATCAGAATGTGACGTTAAAATGTATATTATGTATTTATTATTATAGATGAAATAAAAGAGCCAGACGGATTAATGTTCTTCTTCAGGGGCTAAACAAAGGACAAGTTAAATTGACAGGAGACACCTGGACATATTATAAACGATCACACG
Organism: Lepas anatifera; assembly: GCA_034440635.1. Classification (NCBI taxonomy): domain Eukaryota; kingdom Metazoa; phylum Arthropoda; class Thecostraca; family Lepadidae; genus Lepas; species Lepas anatifera. The sequence goes on from JAOTON010000034.1 coordinate 31,725, forward strand.
TAACCGCATTATTAACATTATGTGATGCTTATGTAATATGTGACCGTTTATAATATGTTCAGCAGTCTCATGTCAATTTAAGATGTTGTTTTTTTCATTTGGCCACCGAAGAAGAGGTTCTGCCCCTGAAACGACTGACGCTTTTATTTTATCTACAATCATTAATGTTTGATATAAATTTGAAGTTCGCATTCTGTTTGGCTGTTTGTGGCTCAGCCATGGCTGAATAATCGTCTGTGAGGGTATCTGGTGTGTACTGAATGTTATCCACTGGTAGGTCCAAACTCTCCCAGGGGCACTGACTGTGCGGCCCCATGTGGTGGCAGACCCAGCCTGGGGTCTGGGAACCGAGAGCGTACAGCAGCAAACATTGCCAAAACGACGCTGTATACGAAAATGGGGCGGTGTTTCAGTAGGCGGAAATGGCTTTGTATGTCGCTGTCTGGATGTGCCGTGGGCGTTCTCACTCATGGCAAAAGTAGTTTTTCGACTTCCGCCTGGTGCTTTGGGCGTTTTGTGTTTTAACTGAAGTTCCGCTTCCGTTTTTCTGCTGTGTAGCTTTGTTCGCCCTAATGTGGGATGATGACGCACGAGTTTGGTATTCAGGTCACCGTTATACTGGTACCTTTATGTTTTTCTTTATATTCTATAAGGCGTAAAAAGGTATCCGTATCGTGCCCCCTTTTCTGCGTCCATGCCTGTTGTTCAAGCCATTATCTAACACCAAGCTGCTCCACATGCCCTTCCCCATCTGCCATGTCGTGTGCTCCGCGTGCCATCTGCCCCTTCTGCGTTGGGAGGCGACTTCCAGTCCTGCCACCGCAGCGACTTTCTTTTGTGTTCGAGCCCGACTTGTAAGATTTCTGACATCACCACCTGTTGATTTTCATGGTAAGGATAGTGGTGTTGTTGTAGTGATGTGAACACATGGCACTGTGTAGCCCATGACACGGCGATGTGCTTGGACAGGGGGTCCTCACTCGCCGAAGCTGTTCAGCTCGGTGATGTCGGAGCTGCAGGGTCGTACCTTCCACATCCAGCATCCCATGGACACCTCGTTCTTCGTCACTGCCATGGAAATCTGCAACATAGGCCTGCAGGTAGGGGGCAGCGGCCGGGCAGGGGTGGTGCTGCAGGCACGGGGCAGGGGTGGTGCTGCAGGTAGGGGGCGGAGGTGGTGCTGCAGGTAGGGGGCAGGGGTGGTGCTGCAGGTAGGGGGCAGGGGTGGTGCTGCAGGTAGGGGGCAGGGGTGGTGCTGCAGGTAGGGGGCAGGGGTGGTGCTGCAGGTAGGGGGCAGCTGCCGGACAGGGGTGGTGCTGCCGGGCCCCGTGTGTTGCGACGCGGAGTTGGAGGACGTGACGTCAGGTTTCTATTTTGTGGGAGATGGTGAAAATGTGTTAGTACTGATTGTTTCAGCAAATAGCGAAAGCACGCCGCTGAAACAATATGAACGCTTGCGTCCTGGCACCGAAAGACGTCAGGAAGGCCCCGCTGCACCACGCTTATTTCTGGCGTTGTAGTTTCTGGATGGTGGAATGTGATGTATGTTGACGCCTTTAAGCATTTCGCCAATTTTTATTGAATATTTCCTCTTCTCTGGAGCAGTTGGTGTCTTTTCCACGTTTTCAAGCTTAACATTTCATTTATATAAAAAAATAATGCCACATGTCACCCCGTGCAATAGTCACCATTGTCTTCACATAGTGGTTGCGTTTCGTTCACCTTCGTGATTGTTATCAAATGCCACGGAACAGGCCTATAGATATAGAATATCACACAATTGTAGCTTTGTATCCGTAGCTGGGCTGGAAATGGAAGCCGAGATAAAATGTCTTGCTGGGAAGGCTGCGGATCCGTATTTTACGCTGAACATTTCATTTTTATCCTTAAATTTTTAATTGTGCCTTGAACTACCGTCGCTCGTATACCGCCGATAGGATGTGAGGATAGAGTGAGATTGATAGAGTAGGATAGAGTGATAGGATGAGTAAATACAATAGGACAACTAGTATTCAATACTTTTTTGCATATCACAATATATCCCCGATGAAGGTGCCAGCGAATTCCACTGAAAAGTCAAGCAGCTAAAGAATGGTTGCTTCACTTTAAGGAAGTGGTTGCTCATCGCATCATAAAAGGGATCGTTTAAGTATCCTCTCGCCTGTACAAGCGGCGAATCTGGACGGTCGCACCTGGACTCTGCTGTCCGGTAGGCTCGATGGCCGGGAGGCGGCTCGGCTGGCAAATGTGCAATTAATGTCCGTTCCTATGCCTTTTTGCCTTCTTATATTTATTTTATTTCCAGGATAGTCGAATGAGTTGATAAGGTGTTAGTAAATTTAAAAATGTTCAGTCATTATGTAGCCAAACCTCGAATTTGTTATATTTACTACATGATTCTGATGAAGGGCTGTGCCAGAATATACAATCTTCAGTGGTTTTTACATCCGGATTCCAGGGGACAGGCCGGTGAACACCTTATCAACTTATCATCATGCTCCTCACCGCAGCACTCCAAAACCTATCAACGATAGTCGCATGAGTTGAATCGTTACAGGCATGCACGGATGGGCTAGTGCCAGATATATCTATGTCGCGTGATGGGGGATGGGGAAAACGGTTCAAATTGTGATTTTTCTCAAATGAATGCCGTAGGATACATCTTTGGAAGTGGGGCGAGATATCCTAAGTTTGGCTCGAGTGTTCACCCAGCAAGGCCCCGGCTTTCCAGGAAATTTGTCTTGCATTGACTCGCCGGATCGGTTTGAATTTCGGATGTGTGTTTGCTGTCGCACTTCATGCTTTAATGGTTAAGGTCTGTCGCGATCCCTGGGCTCCGTTTCATAAAAGTGGTGAAAATGCGACGTATTTAACGCCACACTCACCTGGAAAGTTACGCCGTACTCAGAATCACGTTTCATAAAGAGCGACGGCATTCACGTGACAGCGACGTAGATGTGAAATGCAGCGTGAATCAAGAATTCCAGGATAAAATTGCCCCTTCTAAATATAACATATGACTGCTTTATTAACATAAAAAGGACATATGTATTTTTTAATTAATTAGTTGAAGAAATTATCGGATTTATTTGCTCTTATTCTATTAATTACAATGAAATAATTTCCGAAGGAAGCGTACTTATAGCAGACGTAATAAATATACCACGCATTTTCGGCAACACGCTGCTTTTGCTTGCTGTTACCGGTTACCGTGTTGCTGTGCAAGTGAACTCTAGTGATTTTGGCCAGATGCCTCGGTGGAAATACTTGGATTTTTTTATGTTACAGCCACCTTAGATTGAATTATTGTCCTCCATAGACGCCATATAACCATATTAGTGCCAACCTATCCAGGGTTCTGTACTCCCTAGACTTGAGAATAAAAATAACGACAGAAAGTCAAAGTAGAAGATCAATGTCAGCTTTCCCAGTGTACCAAATCCCAGGATGCTGGATGGAGAGCGACACCCGGTCAAACTGAATTTTCCACTCACTCCTGGGTTATTTGTACAAAATAAGCAGCTGGTGCGGTGGCCCCCTTGAGGGCCCGGAGGGCCCTTCGAGGATAGCGCGAAGCGTATCCTCGAAGAATGTTTTCGCGGAGCGGCGCGGGCGCGTGAACAGTTAAACACTGTGGGCCAGGGGCTTTTGTGTCGGATCCCACGAACAATAAATGTCTTCTTATCATGTTCCGGTTCCGACCTATTGGTAGATTTTTTTATCAGTTTTAAAGTCAATGTTTTAACATACATTCATTCGCCCCATGTACTTGCTGCGAGCTAGCGCTATGTCCGCGGCAGGTAATTTTTAGACTATGTATTTTCTCTAACTTTCGATTCATGTTTTACCAGTATCATTTATACTCGGGAATGAACATCCCACCCTGGGGCGATGCATTTTATTGTTCTCATGTGAGATGCGTGTAATTTACTTGAAACATATTGTATTTGTTTTTAGGCTCTGACTTCGCCTGTAAATGGATATGCATCTCTTGGCGGTATGAATTAATAAAAAATCCGCTCACTTATCAGGTGGAGCTTTTTAGCACACTTACACAATTTCGGTGTGTATGAACTCATAAAAATGTGAGAATAAGCAAATGTTGAGGACACATATACTGCTAAACTTTATAGAAGATTTAATAAGGTTTTCATTGAACTTTCACCATATCGTAACTTTTGAATTTTCCCCTCGCTGACTGTATTTTCCTATATGAATTTTACACTCATCGCCCCAGCGCAAAACAAAGTTTGGGACACGTAGCTTTCCTGTGAATTTGCATCAATAGCTATCATTTGTTGCCATGCCAAATGGCCATAGAACTCTATATATCAGCTCAATTGGACATGAGTAACTCTCCCCTTAAACTTATGCAAGGAAGAACATAAACACATTCAAGTTTATTTTATATTATATTCATGATTCCTTTTGCCCTTCACAGCAATTGTTTTACCTGAGATTCAAAATTTCGGAAGAAATTATATATTTTTCACGTTTTGCATCATTGACCTGCGTCTTGCCTAGTTTTTTTTCAGGAGTGTTTTACATATTTACAGTACATAACTGCTATATAAAAGAGGATTGTTAATATTCTGCACTGTATTCCAGAGCAGCGTAGTTTACACCAGCGTAAATTTGCAATCAGTTGTATTTTACGCTGCATTTTTATGAAACAGGATTGTGGGATTTTAATCACTTTCTACGCTACTTTATGCTACTTCTACGCTGCTAGCCTAAGTTACACCTTTTATAAAATGGGAACTCGGTCGGTGAGTTCGCGGGCTTTTCGACGTTTGGTATTCGGTAAGTCCTCTTCTAGTATAACTTGGTTGTTCTACGAGTCATCGGTGAAAATTGCTGCTGTAGGCGGGTCACTAAATTTAGATAACCAAGATGCGGGGCAAGACAGAAATCGTCAGCGTACAGAAGAGTGCGAGGGCAAGACAGAAATCGGCAGTGTACGAAAGTATGCGAGGGCAAGACAGAAATCGACAGTGTACAGAAGAGCGCGAGGGCAAGATAGAAATCAGCAGTGTACAGAAGAGCGCGAGGGCAAGACAGAAATCGGCAGTGTACTGAAGACAGAAATCGGCAGTGTACAGAAGAGCGCAAGGGCAAGACAGAAATCGGCAGTGTACGAAAGAATGTGAGGGCAAGACAGAAATCGGCAGTGTACAGAAGAGCGCGAGGGCAAGACAGAAATCGGCAGTGTACCAAGACAGAAATCGGCAGTGTACAGAAGAGCGCGAGGGCAAGACAGAAATCGGCAGCGTACGAAAGAATGCGAGGGCAAGACAGAAATCGGCAGTGTACAGAAGAGCGCGAGGGCAAAACAGAAATCGACAGTGTACGAAAGAATGCGAGGGCAAGACAGAAATCGACAGTGTACAGAAGAGCGCGAGGGCAAGACAGAAATCGGCAGTGTACAGAAGGGTGCGAGTGCAAGACAGAAATCGGCAGTGTACAGAAGAGTGCGAGACCGCTACTTATCTTGTTATTAATAGTCTTATTTAGTCAGACTCGAGTTGTAGCAAGCACACACAAAATTGATTGCACAGGTGCCTAACCCCGCATATCAAACATGAGCATATGGCCCGAATTTCTCCTCAGTCATTACTCAATACTTCCGCTCTCTGGTACCTTCAGGCCTTTAACTTGTTTATCTCTGTTTCACGGTCTCTTCTCCAGCTTAATGACCGGCATTTCCGGAACGATTAAAACTAGGAAGTAGCGACTACGTGCGGGGAAACTCAGGTAAATAAAAAACAAGCAGCAGAACGATAAAACCATGTCCTTTCGAAAATGCGTATATCCGACACATACAAAAGAATCGCGCGGACAAGTCTGGGTCAAAGTACGCTTAAAATATCGTGGGCTTGAAATGAAATTTTGGTCACTCCAAAGTCATCGCTTTGTCACACATGGCCGAGTTAAAAGAGAACTATCTACAAGCGTTGCGAACGGAAAAGCTATCGTCTAGGTAATCACCACCGAAGCTATGGCTGATTTACACACAGTAGGCTTTGGCTTTGTATACGTTGTACTTCGTGTCGAAGCAGTCTCAATCGTTCCAAAGCCTGTAGCACGTGCAGAAGGAAGCGTTAACTACGTGCAGTAAGCTTTGCAGACGTAGTACTTGCTGTCGCGGCAGTCTCGGTCGTTCCACCTTCCCCCAAGTTGTGCATCAGCTCGGTGCAGTCTTCCCCAAGCCTGCCACCGTCGTTGGGCTCCCCCGGGTAGAAGTTGGTGTAGGCGCTCCTGCGGTAGTCGGTCCACCGGAAATGGTAGCCATCATACCGGTAGTAGCCGATCCAAGCGTGGTCGTCGCCCATCAGCGCCGACACGAAGTCGTTCTCCGCCTGGTTGAGGATGCTGGCCAGGTAGCCGTAACATCCGCGGTGGATGATGGCCTTGTCGTAGCACTGGCGGTTGGCGTCGACCCAGGAGGTCTTCTCGGTGCTGACGTGGAAGCAGACGCTGGCGATGTTCTGGGCCGACCACGAGCGCTGGAATCCGACTGGACAGGATGGCACCCAGACCCCGGCCACCTCGTTGGCCGCCTCCTCCTTCCCGGCGGTGTGCACGATGCCCACTTGCTTTGGGATGGAGATGACAAGTTTTTCTGACTCCGCCTTTTCTTCTTTTTCTTTCGTCTTTTTACACGCTCCCGTGGCGAGCAGAAACATGACAACGTACAACGAAGGTCCCATCTTCTTTTGCTAACGCAGTACTGACACACGGTTTCTCGAAAGAAACTTCCACCTACTTGCTGAGGCTCTGATCCCCAAATGCGGTCCAAGTCTCCGCTCCAGTCCTCTGCTACCGTGCCTGACCAATGGCGACGCCAACACTGTTTCCGCCAAGCGCCTAGGTAGGAACCTTTATCATTGACGTCAGCTCACACACTGGCGGTCTGGGCTGGCCTTCGCATCAGCGCCTCTACCCAGAAGCGTCATAACCGGCGGCAGCGGCGGGCCTGCAAATGAGTACCGGCCCGCTGCATTTTTGCACAGATCGAGGCGCGATAACCACTCTCCGCCACATCGGCGTATACAGCTGCTTTGGACTTCCTGTGTTTCATTGGTGAAAATTGAATGCCGGCGGCGTATTTGGTAGACGCGCGGTGACGTGGCGCGGCAGGCTCAGAGCCGGGCTTTTCCGGGCGCGCCACAATCGAACCGTTGGCAGTTGGGAGTGGCCCCCGACGCCCACCCGACGCTTGCTTTGGAGTGAACTCCGAATGTATGCCTCATCGCGCTCAAAACGGGACTTTCCTGTACTTGAAGTGATGTAGCTTACAAATTTCTTGACATGTTGTTCCGCGATTTTGCCACATGTGCAGGAGTGATTCGTCCCCTACAAACTGATTGTTTAACATGCAGTAAACCACTTTGAGAAATAACTGAAGATGTGTATAGACTAGCTCTGGTTATCAACGCGTTTCTTTGCCCTCTACAGCTGAAGTATAATTTGACTCGTGATTGGGTGTTTTCGTGTGTAGGATCCTAATCTGTTGGAGTCCAAGTACAGCCGTGTGTGTAGTCTGAGTCCAAGTACAGCCGTGTGTGTAGTCTGAGTCCAAATACAGCCGTGTGTGTAGTCTGAGTCCAAGTACAGCCGTGTGTGTAGTCTGAGTCCAAGTACAGCCGTGTGTGTAGTCTGAGTCCAAGTACAGCCGTGTGTGTAGTCTGTGTCCAAGTACAGCCGTGTGTGTAGTCTGAGTCCAAGTACAGCCGTGTGTGTAGTCTGAGTCCAAGTACAGCCGTGTGTGTAGTCTGAGTCCGAGTACAGTCGTGTGTGTAGTCTGAGTCCAAGTACAGCCGTGTGTGTAGTCTGAGTCCAAGTACAGCCGTGTGTGTATATGTGGAAGCCAATGGTACTGCGTTTGTGTTTGTTGAATAGAGGGAACAAAATAGCGCGTTTAAAGATGGGGGGGGGGGTGCTACGACACTTAGCATATTATACTCTGTTAACTTATTTTGTTTTGGAATTCCGGGGAAAACGAAAGCAGCTCTTTGGGTCACTTACAGCCCATGACAAATGCGAGCTTTTTGAAGGTCATGACAACAGTAAGAGCAACATTTAATGCATTTTGCTAGACAACAGTGAAAATTACAATAGATAAAATGGTGTGTGGTTGTTCTTACCGTATGTCTCTGTGGATGCCCAAAATGCTTTCTTTACCTGCGAACTGTATTTGGTTGGAACTTTCCCCCATATTTCATATCCCCATATCCCCTGTTGTCCATATTCCAGGATTTATTGTGCTTGCTCTCTCACTAAGACTCAGACTACACACACTACTGTACTTGGACTCAGATATTTATGACCCCTTTTCGCATGTGTATGCGAAAAGGGGTCATTTGATGTATGCGTGAAGTGACCTCTTTTCACTAATTTTTTTACCCACCGATGCGCAGTTGTGCACGGCATAAGCGCTGCCATCTGCAAAGAGTGAGTGGGTAGACAATTTGCAACTCTCCGATGACGAGAAGCTTCTCCCTCTGGAACCAAAAACTCATCGGGTTTGGGCTCATTGTTGTATACTGCACTGGCTGGTTACAAATATGTCCAGTTTAGATGCAATCTGGAGATTTTGGGACGGTAAGTGGAGAGCCCGTCCCCCCCTCCTGCTTGTATGCGTATGCTGTACCGTCATGCGTTTGCCGACAATAGAAACCTGGTGGGCAGTTTCGTGTTCGGCGCCGCTCGCTGCAGTTGCGCATAGACGATTAAAAGTAGGCTAAACCATTGTTCAGTTTTGAACTGCCTGACCCATACAGCAAGTGAAACGGCAAGCTTGCAAAGCCATCGGTGTGTGGCTTTTGAACGTGCGGTAGAATTTATCAGCGGCTGAAGTGCACCGCGTTGTTTTGAATGCTCGGATCATTGATTATTTAAAACATTAAAATCAAGAAAACTACGTCAATAGGCCGGAGACGATTATGCCGCTTAAAGGGAATGTGACACCTTGGTCGAATCCTGGAATTTAGTGTAATTAGGGGTAGTTTTAGCCGAAAATCATGGTAGTGTCCATGATTTCTCTGAACATACAATAAGCTCAATATTTTGACTTTTTAAATACTTCCCTAGGAAAAGAAATAAATGTCTGTCTGTGGATGATGTCATGATCTGGCAACCACTACCATATTCATTACGCTTTAAGGGCTTCGATTGGCTGATACTCACTGTTACGTCAGCATATGTCATCGCACCAACAGCCATGACAACTGTGGCCTGTTGATAAGGGTGCATACGTGAGGGGTACATTTCAGGTAGGTTTGTGGTTTTTTTCTACGGAAATCTCGAGTTCCAAGACAAATGATGTAGTGAGCACCGGCTTTTCCGACTGGCTTTGCAACTTGGCTATGTCAGTTAAAATCACGTTATGAAGGTGCCACTTTAAAGCAATTAAATAATTAATTGCTGTGGGTGTTTCTGGATAATTCCTAGATTGCTTATTGTAAGGTATAGTTTTAAAGATCTCAGCTGGATAATTCCATGATTTAAATCGTAGTTTCCACCTCACTGACCCGAATAATACGTATTTTTGGAGGATAAGAATAATATTCGACTCAAAAGTTTGTACTTAGAGCAAACCGTATGTTAAGGGATTATCGCTTCTTCGCTGGTCTTTGTAAAAACATGTCTGTGAACTCGTGAACGACCCCATTAAGTAAGGACGCATACGAAGGCTGTGAGTGTAGCTGGGGTTTCCAGGGGCTCATCCCGGCTTTAGCCGGACCATTTCCCGTCCCCTTGACCGAGATTCCCTGTGCATAACTGCACGAGTCATCAGCAGGCAATGCTAGTTACCGTGGCGTATGAGTCTTTACTGGTGAACTTCTGACCAGCCACCGATACCCCCCTCCACTGGCAATTATCACTGAGATAATTGTCCTACCGTCGGCAGGGAAACCAGTATGTGGCAGGGATGTTTGGTGACAAAAATAGTGCACCAAAGGAGGAAGTGTAAATTCCTGCCTTTTTCGTAAACCCTGTTGAGTTTGTATGCCGAATCATTTTTTCCACCCAGTGCATTGGATGTGCATTGTTAAGATATTTTCAGTATCATAACAACAGAAATCGGCAAAAAAATATGCACACGTTTTTTGCCTTGCGACGGCAGTCACTAGTCAGACGAGTCGCTTGATCTTGTTTATCCGGTTATCCTCCCCTTCGCCCATTGATTCTCCGGCATGGATGCACCATAACCTCCCCCTCGCGGTGCACGTGCAGAACAGTGACCTGGCTCTGCGGCTGGACGAGTTGCTGCACACCGGCAACAACTACAACCTGATCGGCGACCACCTGAAGGAGGCCGTCTACTACCGCAATCTCATGGTACTGTTGTTCACCACCCAGCCCATAGAGGAGTTCATGGCCAACTACTACAGCAAACTGGTGCCCAACATCTACACGCCGGAGCCGGGCGTCATGATGGTGAGGCTGGAGAGGGCGTCTGCTGTGGTCCGGGGCTCGTGTCTTGTGGGACGAGTGTAATGATGTCTTATTTCACAGCTCATGTCTTCAACAGGGGCGTTGTCTGGGGGTTTTTATTGAAAACGGGAACGGAGTCGCTATCGTGGCAGTTCATCTGCAATGCATTTGGAAATATATGCACAAGTACACGTTGAAAGGGAAAAATGTTTAACGCCGCATGACCTCAGCAATGGGTGCGTAGCTGCAGGCACACAGGGTGGGTACACAGCCGCAGGCGTGTAATACACACGTGAACGGAACAACTGGCTAGAATAATCTATCACTGGCTAGTGGACGGTCTGTCCGGACGGAATGATTACAGTGTGGCTGCTCTGCGCCCAGGGTCTGGTGAAGGCGATCTCGTTGAACGGGGCGGTGGAGTACCTGCCGCAGATCTGGTCGGACATGGTGCTGTTCGAACACACCAACCGTGCCAACCTGCTGGAGAGCGTGCTGCAGGCGCTGGCGCTGAACCCCGGCCAGAGCGACCAGCTGAGGGCCCAGCTGGCCGACGTCGGCTGGAGTCTCTACCAACTGGTGGAGAAGCAGACCCGCACCGACGCCGTCCGGTGAGGGCTGCGGCGGCCTCAGCCAGTCGTCACCTCACAAAAGTGTTCAGAGCTCGGCCAGCGATTCTCTCAAGTCATGCAGCTGCTCTGTTCCTGCCGTCTCAGCTCCTACCACGCAGGATTGTACGGGGGTGCTGACCTTATGGGCCTGGCACAGCGTATTTTGGTATTGGTTTACCTCGCTTTCTAAGGAGCTTATTTCACCAATAGCTTTGTTTACATTCCTGCTGTAGTTGTCTAACATCTGCTGTTATTGCTGTAGTTGTCTAACGTCTCGTGTGCATCTTTAGCTCCGGCTCGTGTCGGTTCGTCTCCTGTTCGAGTGCAGCCGTCCGCCGGAGTCCGGGGCATCCCCTCTCTCGCACACATCACTGCGCGTACCCGGCAGGTGGACGGCCGGCATGCTGGGCGACCTGATGATGGTGTTGTCGCACGCCGGCCGGGTGCAGGACGCCGCCACGGTGCTGCAGAAGCTGGACCGGGAGCAGACCAGCATCGTGGGCGCGCCCGACATCCAGGCGGTGGAGGCACTCTTCAACATGGCCCTGCTGCACCAGACCACGCCCGTGGCCGTGGTGAGCACGCTGTCTGTCTGCTGCAGGAAGCGCAGAGTTGTACCCGTGTCACCGAGCGATGGGCGATATTGAAATGTGATTGTGTGGGCTTATGGTTGTTTTGAGATAATTTGGTTTAAGCTGCTGTAAGTTCAGTTTTTTCCAGTCGGAGTATCGCGAAAGTCCTCAATGGACTTGCCACGGAGACCCTGACCCTGCCATCCAAGTGAGCAACTCCCGCAATGAAGGGTTAATTTGGAAGCCAAAATTAAACGTTCCACAAAACAGAGGGACAACCGCCCCGCTTAGTTCACCCTTTCACCAGCCAATTGCCAGCCGACCCACGTCGGTTAAATATTGAGCGCCGGAGCATCTCAGGGGAATTGTTCCCAAGCCTGCACACGTACTGCTACTTCATGTTCCTGGGCAGCGGACCGGAGCCCAGCGCACTAACTGGGCTACCGGGGCGGCACGATTTGGTTTGAGAGTCGTAAATTTGCCCCACAAGGAAATTGTAGTAGTTCCGAACTAGTGGACCTTAACTATTTGATTTACTTCCTTAGGAAAACATGTTTGTTTTAAAAATGTTTGTATAAGTACTGGAACATGTCGTTTTCGATGTTCGCCCAGGTCTTATAATGAATGCCATGAGTTGTTTTCGTTCCGTCACAGGTATCGTACTGGGCAGTGTCAGCTGCACGCCGTGACGTTAGCCTGCTGCTCCGTTTCAGTTCTGTGTTCGGTATGCGTCTGATATGGGCTTCGGCGAGGCGCAGGCCATGTGCGAGACCCTGGCCTCCACTGTCACCATCACCGAGGACGACCGCGCTCAGCTGGTAGCCGCCGGACTGAGCGTGCCCTCCAGCTGACCTCCGCAGCCGGGGTCAAGGTCAGCGGCGCAGGGGGAAGCGACTGCTGAGCTAGTGAAGATGTGCAGTGATGATTGTAGGAATGATAGTTGATGACCGTTTGTGTATATAGGTGTTTAGGGTGATTGTTCCGAAGATCTCTCGTAGGTTCCACACAGAGGGATGCGAGGTAGGATTTTTGTACCGTTTGCACAAGGCCTGTTTTAATATTGCTCTGATAGCAATGTTTTACCTTGGTGGATAGTTGAGTTGAAATTCAGACCGTGTGTTTTATCATGGTTGCAATAAGGAACGGTGAAACCTGAAATTCAATTTGAATTTGTCGTTCTTCATGGCTGACTTGTCATCCTTTCCTTGAGAAATACCACCAGATGCGTGCTTTTGAAGCATGCTTACGTTTTCCTTGATCGGGTCCTTCGGGATAAGCCTTTGTTTACCACAGAAAAGGTTTTCTACCAACCTTCCGTATTTAATTATTCCTGTCTTTGATATACATTATCATATCCAAATCAATACGAATCCTTTAGTTTTTGGTTTTCCGAACTTGAACCCAATTTTGATTATATTTAAAAAATGGCAGGCAGTGTTGCATACCAGAGTGCGAGCTTGAACAATACATGTGCTTCTTATACTTGGATTACTCGTCTGCATCTTCATAAGAAGTTCAATGCGGAGTGAGAAGGCTGTGGAGAGAAACGCGTGCGATTATTTCCTGTTGATATGCAGGGCACCCTAGTTTGGTGAGATTGTTCACTGTTTTGACATCCCCTTCCCTTTCAGCGCGGCGTCCGGACCACGTCCTTGCCTGCCTGTGAGTACCCAGTACCTAACTCCTTTTACCGATTACCTCTGCACTGTCGCGTGCTCCTTCATAAACTCAGTTCGCAGTCCGCCCACTCTGCCCGAGGCGCTGCTTTATTGGACGATGCGTCTGACAGCCACTATCACTATCACCGCACCAGAGCCTCGTGAACTAGCGAGTGGGTAGCAGAGGCCGACCACTCTGCGTCAATGTCACCGCTTAGTGGTCCACCGTTCCCACGCCGGCCGCGTTCTTGTCCCTCTGCTCCAGTTCTGGCATCATTGGTTGATCTGCTGATGAAGCGCAGGTCAGACCAGTCGCGTCGTTTCGCTTTGGTTTCAAAACGGCCCGGAGAACTACTGTAAAATGAGGGTGTATTTCTCACTCCATCTCAGAGGTGTAAACAAACAGCTATAAACGTATTGACAATATACATAAACACGTCGAGTATGTAACCGCATTGTTCCTTCGGCAGGGAAATACACGGGTTCCAACTGTGGATGGCGATCACGTCAGAGTTGTGCGCGAGCAATGAACGAACACTGGTTACGAATAGTGCATTATGTTTAAAACATATTTCTAATACATGAGTCTGGGCTCCTTGATTATTTACCATGCATTTTAGATGCCTTCATTGAACCCCGTGCGTTTTCAGGAAGTGGTCAAACACCTTGATAAAGTGGCCGAAGAATGAGTCTGGTCTCTTTATCAACTGCTTCTTTGGGTACAGGAATGGTCCTGGACTTCTTTCGTAATCTCGGTCCTTGAGGCGGCACCAAAGACAGAGATGTGAGGGTTTCTGGCGGGATGTGGAGAGGTATTTATTTCGCTCCCGCCCCAGTTTCTCGGTCCTGGCAGTACCGACCGCCTGCATCTTCCTACAGCTCGGCCGTACACGGCCTCCCGCTTCCAGGCTCACCTGCACGCGTTTTGTTGTCTCCCTTGAGATTGTCCTCGGTTGTATGCTTGTCAAGTATGTTCTTTCTGTCCGGTATTCTGTTTTAGGAGAGCTCCTTTTAAATTTTAACGTGGTCATGGAAGTGCCGTGAATTTTGGCGAACATGTCTGTCTTTTTGCCATGTTTCTCGGAGAAGTCTTCGCTCGAGCCTCATTGGGGCCAGGTTGTGTTCTCAGATGTTGCTTCTCTCATGTCCTGAACAACATCATTGATGCTTGAATGGTTCACAGGGATATCATAAAAAGACTGTGCCCGGTCCTCTTCTTGGTCACCGTGTTGCCCTTGGTGGTTGGCTCTTTTTAAGTGGATTCCTAATTTTAGACAATACATTTTATATCTAATCATTGTTTCTCACGCTCACACACACCAACACTGTCCTCTGTTCCTTGTTCGTCTTTTACCACGATATCTTTATTCTTAGCTTGCGCTCTGCCCCTCTGTGCACCGTGTCGTCCGGCTATGTCACACCGCCGCCCCACCGTGCACTACGCCCTAGCGGCGGCGCAGATGTCGCTGATGTCGCCGCAGCGCGCCAGGAAGGGGTCCGCCAGCAGCTCGTTGGCCGAGGCGCGGTCATCCACCTCCACCTCTAGGCAACGGTCCAAAAACCCCTGCCGAACAGGGGGCGCCGTCAGCGGTCAGGGTTCGGAGGGGTTCTAGGGAAGGGATTGTTGCCAGGATGTTCATTGCGGTTTTTGGGAATAGTAGTAGCATAAAAGCTTTTTCGTTTTGTTTTTGTTTTAAAACCGATTTGGAGTTTTTTAGGCATCAATAAAACATTTTTCATGTCAAGGAAAGAGTCCCAATAACAATGCAAGGTCATGTCGTAGGACGATATCTTTTTGTAGTGTCGCAATTTACCATGCTGCTTGCTCAGACTTGTCTCAACCACAATTTCTCTGCGCTTTCCCGCTTCTTAATGTGTACATACATTACCAGCGCATTCTATCATCATCCACTAATAAATCATCGGCTCACATCCCCAAAAAAGGTGATGTATCCTACATGGCTTACTTAGGTCCCTCTCTCTGTACCCCTACCACTGTCCTCACCTGAAGCTCCGGCGACACGCTTCTTCCCTCGGGTTAGGACGGCCCTCTCTCTGTTCCCTGCCACTGTCCTCACCTGAAGCTCCGGCGACACGCTTCTTCCCTCGGGAATCTCGGGCTTCCCGATGGTAGCGATCAGGTACAGCGCCCGCACCGGCGCCTCGTGGATGTAGGGCGGGTCCCCGCTCACCATCTCTATGGCCATGATGCCCAGCGACCAAACGTCCACCTTCTTACCGTACTTCTTCCGGGTCACCACCTGTCGACGCAGATCAGTTTCAAGTGTTTCTGATGGTTTTGCTGAGGAATCGGGCTATTTATGAGAAATCGTTGTGATTTTATTAGCAATTTCTGTGCTGAAGATTCCATCTTGGTGCCCGGCTTGTGCTGTCCTACGTACTCTCCCTAAAACGCTTAAAATTTGCTCTGCGATATGCTTGATGAAACAGTCACGTCTTTGGTCTGTGACTAGGAAGTTTCCATTCTGACCGCTGTATTTTCGTTCATATTTTCAGTAATATCAGCTTCCACATTAAACATCGAGCACCAGTCAGTACAGCATGCCCACCAGGGTGTAGTGTCCCTGCACGTGGGCTCGCTCTCACCTCGGGAGCCATCCAGTAGGGCGTGCCCACCAGGGTCTGGCGCTTCTCGTCGCCCTGCACGTTAGCGCAGAAGCCGAAGTCCGTGATCTTGATGGTGCCGTCCCGCCCCAACAGCACGTTATCCGACTTGATGTCTCGATGAATAAGGCCCTGTTGGTTGGTGCGCACATTGAATACTCATTACTCAGAAATTTACGGAAAGCAATTCTGGTGTCACCATGAAGTGACCTCTAAAGTTGTTTTTAATTTTTTATTGGAAAACCCCTAACACCATAGTCTTGTGGCGAAGTAGTCTCAATCCTACATAATAAAGAATTAGCGTGCTGCCTGACCAGTAGCTGTGTTTTTCGTTACCCTATGTAAGTTTAAATTTGATGGGTGCAACATATCGGGAACTCTGCGCCTGAAATAACGTTGTATGATGTTGCTTAGCACTGTCCGTATGTCATCGTCTGGTAAATATGTTGGCATTCGGAAGGAAAACGTTGGGAAAATGTTTATGTAAAATACTCCAAAGTTTATCGATGTGGAAACACATGCGTCCGACATTACCCTGCTGTGCATGAACTGGAGCCCCTGGAGCACCTCCCTGGAGATGGTGGCGATCTGCGGCTCCTGCAGGGGTCGCTCCTGAACCACCGCGGTCAGGGCACCTCCATCCAGCAACTCCATCACCACCTGCGGGCACCAGTTCAAACGGAGATATTGTATGCTTCTCAGTAAAAAATAAATAAATACAAAGTACGGTAGTGAGAGGTCTTGCTTTATGTGGAGACAAGTGGCCGGCTTGGGGCAGACGGCTATGATTTCTCAAAGTCACGGTTAACAAGAGCAGATCACTATAACGGCTTATTCCACTCACGAATAGGTGCCGCTCTCGGAGGTGTGCGTAGAGGAAGTTGACCAGGTTGGGGTGCTGCATGTCGCGCATGACCTCTATCTCAGTGAGCAGCAGAGGCAGCCGAGGCTGCCGGTCCAGGTCGATGTCCTTCACCGCCACCCGCCGCCCCGTTGCCCTCTCCGTGGCCAGGCTGACCACGCCCGAGGCGCTACAACAGCGCAGAGGTATACCAATATGCAGGTGGGAGATTGGCGAGAACAATTATCTGCATACCTCATCACACCACTTCAATCATGGGCATGAACTGTTTCCAGTGCCTCTTCCAACGTCCTCCAAGCTGCTTCAGAAGAGGTAGAAGACTACTGCTCTACTGTCCAGTGGGAAGCTAGATCAGAACGTTCTACTCTTCTGGGAGGAGGTTGGAGGAGGCGCTGGAACAGACCCCCCCCTGTCCCTACACTGTCCGTGCTGTATTGCCACGGGGCCAACGTACCCGGCGCCCAGTTGTTTGTCGAGGCTCAGTCTTTCCAGGGGGTCGCTCGGCTCGCACATGATGCGGAGACGCTGGAACACCTGCTGGTTGGTCAGCCCCTCGTACTGGCCGAACTGGCGACGGGACCGCGGCACCGGCTTCTGTAGGGGGTCGGGGCCAGGTCAGCGGCGGACCGGGTCACCAACTTCTCTAGGGGGTCGGGGCCAGGTCAGCGGTGGACCGGGGCACCAGCTTCTGTAGGGGGTCGGGAACGGGGCCAGGTCAGTGACAGCCGCTTCGTCAACTTGGCCATGCTCTGGACGAGTGCGACATCACATATCCTGCCATCTGAATTCCGTAATACATTTTACTGTGCAATTGTAATAAGGGGCTGTTCATAATTGACGTCACTTATTTGGCAAATTTCCACCCCCCCTCTCCCGTCAGAACGTCACTTTCGGTTGAACTCTCCATGTTGCAGAGTCACTTTTTCGCGGACCCCACAGCTGCTTCTACGTTGGCGGCATGAAGTGGGGCCGAATATTAAACTTTTGTTCATATTCGGTCTCAGTCCTGGTTCTAGGTAGCTCCACCTTCCCCGTCAAACCCAGCAATGACTCAAGAATCTACAGCAAACAACTAACAAAAATTTGCTGGTGGCCAGTGTCATGGTACGTCACTTTTCGGCCAACCTCCTTCCCCCGTGGCCACGTCATGACATGTCACTAATGGCGAACCCTCTCCCCCCGTGGCCACGTCATGACATGTCACTAATGGCCAACCCTCTCCCCCGTGGACACGTCATGACATGTCACTAATGGCCAACCCCTTCCTCCCGCTCGGCGAGTGATGCCATTTATGAACAGTCCCTAATGAGAAGAGCTGCTGGTTTTCTGCATACAACTAGTGGCTGGACCTGCCACAGATTCAAGCTAATATTGGCGAAAGAAATGCCACTGAACTGTTACGCAGGATTTACCTACCGCTTGCGATAAGTAACTGACAGCCTCGGGCCACCTTTGGCGCACTAGCTGCCTGCCGACTCAAACAAGTAAACAGCACAGCATCGCACCACTCTCGTGCTCCTCCCCCAGTAAACTACCCGCGATTTCCGCAGCTAACGAGACAATGAGTAAAGAGTGGAATACCGGTTTGGCTTGGGCGCCGCTCGGGGTATGTCCTGCCGCGTCCGACTGGCCCGCCGCCGCCGCCGCCGTTTCGGGCGCCTCCTCAGGGTCTGTCGAAGTGCGTGTGCGGAAGTCACAGGGCCTTATCTATGTGGTGTCAGACATTGTGATGGGAGGCGCTTAGCTGCGGTTTGATTATCTTACAAGCTAGTTACAAAGCTCACTGGTACAAAGCGAGGGACTTCCGTATCAAACGTTTCAAGAAAAACTTTTTGCACCGGACATTAAATGGCTTAGAACACCTGAAGCATGCGTAGCATCTACCAAGTGGCTGGGTATGATACATGTATAATGAAAACGAAGTGATCGAGCAGTGCGTGAAATGTTGGGATACCAGCCGGTTTTCGATTTGGGCGCACCGAGAAAGTTCTACGAATTCCAAGTTTTGGCCGCCAAAAGCGGTTCTGTACTGCAATCAAGGGTCTGTTTAAACCCATCGATTATAATATATCGAAAAGATGAAGACGTTTGGTCACGGTCGTCCTCCTCAAGGCTCTGCACTTACCCAAAATATGGTCGATCGTTTCTGCTTCCGCCTCCAAATTATCATCCAATCCCAATGTTTTGAAGGTGTCCGGCTCGTTTTTCCTTTTGAGCTCGTAGTTGTAGACTTTGAGAGCATTGACGGCGGCGTCGGGGTTTTGTTTTTGCTCGTCTTTTCTGTGGACATGAGGCCGAGTTACGTACGTGATCGTCTTGTAGCTGATATCGGATATATTCCGGAATATCTGAAATATCTGCAATGTGAGAGCATGTGTGAGCTGAAGCAATATTTGCATCAGCGAAGCAAATATCTTACTCATCATTGAACTAAAACTTAATGTCGTGAGATACATCTCACTTTGTGATATTACATATATTTCTGTCCAAGAACATGGAATTCGTATTTGCATATTTCGTAGGTGTATTTGAGCTTTGGAAATGTATTTGCGGTGAATGATTACAGCATATGCTTTTTATTGCGGGGCTCGCTGACTATTTAGCGTGTTGTTTATTCTAAAATACAAATCGTATATTTCTCGCCGGCTTTTACGTGGCGAATGTTTCAAGGGCCAATTGGAAGGGGATGTAGTGGGTAAGTCATGATCAATTATTTAGCGATCGCCTGCCACGAGGAGGCTTGCTACTTTTTCTCTTACAAACCGTAGTGTAAGGAAGCAGGCGGCGTGACTCACGTGATGAACTTGTCGATAAACCTCTGCCAGGAGGCGGGCAGCCCCTCCAGGTCTCCGTCGGGGTTCTGCTTGACGTGGATGGTGTGGGTGACGTTGGTGGGGGAGCCGATGCTGAAGGACACCGGCTCCTTGGCCTTCGGGTGCAGTAGGCTGCGACTCAACAGGCCCCGGAGTACACCCGACATTCTGGCCAGATGGGGCTAGTGCAGAGAGGCAGGAATCACGGTACGGCTAATTAATCTCTCACATGCATCATACGAAAGGAATCCGGATTAAAATATTCCGCTGAAGTGCAACGACTCCGCGTGTGTGTGTGTTTTTTTACGTAAAAAAGCTTTCGCTCACTGTTGGCAGCTATAGGTCACCACTTGAACGAGTACTTATTCTCACCTTCTGATTAGTAGCTCGTCCTCTCGTGGTCTTTCGTTCTCCAAGCTATCCCGGCTGCTCTGGTGTCCTCTAGTGACCACCGGTGTCTGAGTTGCACTGGTCCCACTACTCCAGGTTACTGCCACAGTGCGCTCGGCAGGCCCGCGCCGCCGATTCTAGTCTGTCCCATCCCGGTACCTCCCGCGGAGACCGCGGTCTGTGCACCGGATGCCTTATCACCCGCGGTCCCGGCCGCAGTTCTTACCGCCCAGACCGTCAGAGGCGTGCTCTGGGGGAAGGTCGCGGCCCACGTGCTATACCCGGTCTCAAAACACCTATTCACATTGGTGCCCGCCAAATACCTGTCTAGTTTTTTTGCGTATGATACTGAAGGAGCTGGATGGGCTGCCTTGGCGTCGCGTCAGTGCGCCAATCTATGCTCGGACGGAATACGGTGTGATGGAGCTCACATGAGTGTTTGAACCGAGGAAGCTTGTGGTTGTTGGCTCCTATCATAAAGTGCTCTCTTTTTCGCCAATTTTTCGCCGACAGGGAATAATGCATCCTTTGCCTCTGATTTTGTCGCATTTGAAGCGAAAATCACATTATGCCAGTTTTCAATTTTCAGTATGCCCATGATTTTTTTTATCGCTTCTACTTAACTGCAATACTTGAATGTAATATTTTCCATGTCTAAAATCACGTTGGGAAAATTTGTTTAATGAAAATGCGTTAGCGTTTAAGATAAAATAGCATCTGACCAATGATTGCGATGTCGTAATGCCCGTGATAAACTGATTTCACGGTGCGGACGTACATCGATGAAAATGATAGGATTGTAGTTCGCTCCTTATTTAGGCGATGTTTTTGTGGCGACAGCGCCTTCACCCTCCGAACAATTATTGGTGTTAATTTTTATGGAAGGTTGTATGCTCTAAATGCAATGTAGGTGCAGGTTCAGTAAATATGCTGGTAGCTTGTGATTATTCTTGTATTATTCTTGATCTATTCTTGTAGAACCCGATAACAACATGGGCAGTAGAGGTCAAAGTTTGTCACGTTCTCGTCGTTATTTTCACTTTTGTCTATTATAGATAGTTCTAGAGCATGCATCCACACTTTCTCCCGAAAAGTTAGGTAAAGGTCCTTATCGTATATAAACGTGTATCAACCCAACTTAGGTATTGGTAGTCATCGAACTTTTCTTTCGTAGAATATTTCCTCACAAGGGTTACTTGAAATTGCCCTGGAAATCCCACTTGTGCTCACACCGCTTGTTCATAATGTCTGGGGACGGTGAAATCAACTATGTTGGACAAGACCAGATACACCGTGATCACATCATCACAGAGTGGAACGGGGTAAAACGGTGGAAGAAATACTGGGGCTTCCTACTTCCGCACTACGAGAAGATGGACAACGGCATGAAAAATGCCTCCCTGCGTGATGGGGATAAGGAATTCATCGAGATCGACGCCGTAGATCCTCACAAAACAGAGCCTCTTAGGTTACCAGGAGACGTGATGTTCTGGAGACAAATTGGTTCATCTTTTGGTTGAGATTGTATCATCTACAGAATGCTTAGGCTTTAACGAAGATTTGGGCACAAGTATGGATGGAAGAGTTACGAAATCCGTTTGCAGTACGGGAACGAATCAGCACCAATGCAGTCGCTGGTGTCACTGTTACTCCGCTTGGTGAGGGATCGTAGCGATATTACCTAACAAGGATAGGCGAGCTAAAGGGTAGAGGAAGGTGGGTATTGTAACTGTGTGGAGACGATCTTCAGCTAGACGTCAATGAGGTGATCGAGACCTCACTCAGCTTCTTGTGGAGTTGAACACGGCAAGCTCTGCATAAAGATAAGGATAGTTTTACGTAGGTCGACGCTTATTAGGCTTAGCGGGTATATCTGGTAGATTTGCGTGTAATGAATTTAAATAATTTATATAGGTATTGGTTTTGAATGAACTGAGAAATCAGTCTTAGTTTTCTTCTTTGAGTTCGTACTTGGCTCCGGCCACATGTCGCTCTATTCACACGTTGCTTTCTCGGTCCAGATCTGTTTGTTGAGGATTTAGACAGCTGTGCTTATCTCCAGATTTGCCGTAGTGCTATTGTACCGTAAAACATGGAAGAAGTACACTTACAAGGCAGTGCACCTGCCAAATGCTCCGCCCAAAAATGTATGTATGCTCCCATTGAGTCAATTTAGTGCTAGATTGGTCGTCTGATTCAGAGCTTGTGTTTAGGTTAGGGTAAGCGCTAAGTTTTTGGCAGATTGTTCATATGTTCTTTAAACCACGTAGTATTTTATTTTAATTTTGCGTTCCATCGGTTCGTTAAACCTATCTGAGGAAAATAGGTCTGAACATAGGCATCATTTGTGCCTGAGATCATTAAAACAAGCCACTTTTATTTGCTTTCCAAACCTTCGGAAGTGAAAAGCAATGGCTGAAAAGGAAAAGAAAGAAATCGACTATGTTGGCCAAGACCGCAACTGGGTCGACCGTATCAAGAGTGAGTGGAAAGGTTCCAGTAACTGGGGAGCACGTTGGGGATTTCTCTCAACAGGGTACGCCAAGTTAGACAAGGATATGAAGAAAACGACTGAGAAGGATACATTTGAAATAGCTCTGGCAATATCGGATCCTCAGAACGTTAAGCTTCCTGCGAATGTTTACTTTTGGGAAAAAGATGCAGCCAAAGAAACTGAGTTTGGCGCCAAGACTCAAATCAGGTGAAGATGAAACGGGCCATCCGGTGCATTCTTATTTAGTTACTTTTTCGGATAAACCAATAAAGAATGATATGGTACTTTTCGTTTCACTGACTTCTTCACCATTAAGCTTTATAAATTTCTGCGCTGCTTTAATCGTTGAAAGGTAGGATACAATATCAAGAACTTGTACGAGTCGCCCCTATGATGTTCTTTTGTACTTGTAAATGTTCATTACAATACTATAAGCTTCGAATGATTAGATGAGTGGTGTATCGGCTTATTGCGAGGAAATATGATGGTGCCTCCATAGGACCTGGACAATGACTATAGCTGTTAGAAACACTTGCAGGCCCAGAATTATTCTCCAAAATTGAAATCACCTTAGTGGATCCCATAAGGGGCTGTTTGTAAATGACATCACCCGCCACGGGTGAGGGAGGAGATTAGCCGAAAAGTGGGGTGACATGCCGTGATCACGGGGAGGGAGAGGGTGCTGGCCGAGAAGTGACATGCCATGACGCCGGTGGGCTATGGCTGCTGATGCTGTTTTGTTGTTTGTTTTTTCATTGTTGTGTCGTGAGTCGTTATTTGGTTTGACGGGAAAGGTGGAGCTGCCTAGAGTTAGGAATATGGGCAAGCGTAGACAAAACGTGTGATCATCGGTACCGCTTCACGCTTTGTAAACGTCAGAGCAAGCGGATAGGAATGCCTTTAATCGGAGGAGTTCGCCCAAAAGTAAGGCTATGGCATTGGGGGTCCACGAGAAAAGATGTCATGACATAGACGTCCGCCCAAAAGCGACGCCATGACGTGCGGAAGAGCGGTTGGAACCCCCAGTGACGTAATTTATGAACAGCCACCCAATATCTACAAAGTCAGTTAATTCATGCGAAGTTTTCAGCGTCCCATACACAGCAGTGGGAAATCTCATATTGGAAAGAGAAACTATATTTTAGCTGCGAGACATATTCGGCTTAAGTCTTTGATAGACTAGACGATGGGATTGTGTCATTAAGACTGCTTTTCAAAATGAATTGGCTGTAAGGTGAGTACTTCTTGTTCAAATTTCTCATTCCTTTTGCACCAAAACGCTTGGGAATATTGTGCAGCTACATGAAACGCCAGAACTTGTGTTTAGAGCTCCGCTAGGTATCGGGTCCACTTGATCCATGGCCAACTGCGAAGTAGAATATCAGGTTTTAATCAATTTCGAAAGGGAATCTCAGGTCCAAAAATACTATCAGACTTTAGACAAGGTTTGCCGTCCATGAGCATCAAAACTGGGCATGTTGGCGGATCCGCCTATTGCGGCCGAAGTGCACATTCACATCTACCCGGCGTAGACCTCGGTGTTAGATTGTTTTGGCAGTTGCGTTCACTCACAGCGCGAATGGTGAAATCTCGAGAGATATTTCTGTCCGAACATTTATAACTAGGCTTGTGGACGCTTGGTCATTTATCTACCCATTTGGACCGGTTGGTCTAATCGCTTCGTTGGCTATCTTCAGTTTAGGATAGCATGGATGAACATGGGTTCGATCTCCACGACGGGAGAAGATATAATTATGAAGACGAGTATTGAAGAATATCTGCAGCGATACCATTTAGTTTTTATTGCGGACACCGGTGGGAAGTCCCACAGGAGTCCTCTGTCTAGTGCGTACAATCGAAGCTTCACCGTCGATGCCGTTGCAAACACTACTAGGGTCTCACGGGAGTCCCATCGTCTATTTGTTGTGGGTACTGGTGGAGCTTCTCACGGAGCCCCATCGTCTATTTATTGTGGACACTGGTGGAGTTTCTCACGGGAACTCCTCGTCTGTCCATTGTGGACACAGGTAGAGAGTCTCTTGGGACCTTCTTCGTCTGTCCGCTGTGGACACAGTTAGAGTCTCTCGGGAGCTCCATGTTTTATCCGTTGTGGACGCTGGTGGAGCTTTAGTGACTTTTTCGGGATAAATAGCTTCTTACGGGGGCCCCATCGTCTATTTATTGTGGACACTGGTGGATTTTCTCTCGGGAACTCCTCGTCTATCCGTTGTGGACACAGGCAGAGAGTCTCTTGGGAGCTCTTCGTCTGTCCGTTGCAGACACTGTTAGAGAGTCTCTCGGGAGCTCCATGGCCTATCCGTTGCGGACACTGGTGGTGGAGTCCCGCGGTATCTCCATGCCGGGGTTCTGCTCGGCCAGCAGCTTCTGCTGCCGCTTCTTGCGGTTGCGTCCGTGCCTCACCTTCATCTCGGTGATGTCCTTCAGCTCCTCCATCTCTTCGTCCTGGTGGTGCGAGACGCAGGGTCACTGTTCGCTTCCAGTGCCAAAGCGAGCGGCTCTGGATTTTTACAGTCCTCAGCAAAATTAAGGGACGGTCTTACCATGACATGCCAGGCCAGATATCGCAAAAGTTATTTAACAACTACGTCTTCACCACGCAATCTGAAGATGCTACACTCGCCCTCATATTTGAAGAATATAAGGGTGATAGCAGAATGTGCTTTGTGGCAGAAAATAGCATATTGAGCTTATGCTCCAGCCCAAAGAATACAAGTTTAGGCTGACGAGCCGAGACCCATAATTGTGTTTGCTAAGGACTGTATCTATGTGTACATCCCAATGAAAGCAAGATATGATGATATAGGCTGGAGTTTTGTTTCCACATATTTGCGAACTGGCGAGTCTTTTTCATGATTTCATTTTCCTGTCTGGCCTGATGAAGAACAGTGCGAGAAGATTGACACTCTACGGAAGAAACAGTTGAAATGGGGCTCAAAGTCTGAAGTCTCCAAAATAGTGGAGGCAAGTTTAGTATTTGGTCAATGATCTTTTGTGGAGGATGCGAAAACATGACAAGCTGACAATGAACCGAGCACAGAAAGCGCCCTCTTAGAGCTAGAAAAGAGGGAGCATAGAAAATATTACAATAATTGTTTTAATAAAATGTCTTCTTAATTGATATTGGAATACAAAAACAAAGTCACGAAGCGGGCGAAATCTCTTGCAGTATATCTGGCAGTTTCGTAACTCGCCCTTGCTTCTGTGTCTTATTCATTCATTCATCCCACGAATGATTACGATGTTGCGTACGATTACGAGATGTTTAGCATGCAAAATACAGATACCTGTCGTTTCGACTCGCGCGATGTCTGCTGCGGGCTTGCAGAGCCCTGTCTGCTGCGGACTTACCGAACCCTGAGTGCTGCGGACTTACCGAGCTCTGAGTGCTGCTGGACCGAGCCCTGCGTGCTGCGGACTTACCGAGGCCTGTCTGCCGGGGTTTTACCGAGGCCTGTCTGCTGCCGGCTTACTGAGTCCTGGGTGCTGACGGCTAACTGAACCCCGAGTGCTGCTGGCCTACCGAGCCCTGAGTGGTGCCGGCTTACTGAGCCCTGAGTGCTGCCGACTTACCGAGCCCTGAGTGCTGCTGGCCTACCGAACCCTGAGTGCTGCCGGCTTACCGAGCCCTGAGTGCTGCCGGCTTACCGAGCCTTGAGTGCTGCCGGCTTACCGAGCCCTGAGTGCTGCCGGCTTACCGAGCCCTGAGTGCTGCCGGCTTACCGAGCCTTGAGTGCTGCGGACTTACTGAGCCCTGAGTGCTGCTGGCCTACCGAGCCTTGAGTGCTGCCGGCTTACTGAGCCATGATTGCGGCTGGCCTACCGAGCCTTGAGTACTGCTGGCCTACCGAGCCCTGAGTGCGCAGGATGAGTGCCAGGGTGCCGTCTGCCATCGGCTGCGAGTAGAGGTTGAGGTGTGCCAGCCGGTAGGAGGGGCTGACGCCTCGCTCCACCACCAGCACTATCCGCGCCCACTGGCACCGGAGTGGGTACCACGCATCAGATCAATGGCTGTGGTGGATCATCACTGTATTGGACCTGGAGTCACGATTAAGTAACTTTTTATTTTCCTATCCATTAAAAACAGGCAGGAGTGCCGTTCCTTCACCCGTATGCTATAGCCACAGCAGCTGACGTACCTAAAACTCTAATCATCACCAGTGGGCTCATTTACTTGTCACCTAAAAATAGCGAAAAATGTCATCAAAGTTTTGCTAAAATTTATGGGTCACACCTCTCCCCGCTATTTCTAATTTTTACTATATCTATTTTGTTATAAATTGTAGGCTTTAAACAAGGGGCATCCTTCTACGTTCAACATTAGATCAAGTATCTCCTTGGAGGATCAAGTAACATCTAGGACGCATGGTCATAACCCAGGGCTAATTTTTATACATGGGCTCACTGATTTTACTTGAAAATGTGTAGATTGTGTACAAAAGCTAAGCGGCACAAGAGCTAACAAATGAAGATAATTCATGGAGCGGCTCTGTTGACAACTACATATTCTCTGGAACGCCCGCGGGGTTTACATCCTGTGTCAAAGAAGTGACATTGGATATCCCATATCTCAACATAACTAGTGGTTTGATCAAGGGTCTCTCAGATGATGTGAATTTTAAGCTAATTGGATTCTTGATACAGTGGTTTGTGTGCACGGTGCACGCAAAATAAAGATGCGTGTTTTTCACGCTCTTTACCTGGCGCATCCATTCGTTGCTCATTTCAGCGATCCTCTGGTATGTGTTGCCCATCATGGCGATCAGCATGTTGATCAGCAGGATCGCCACACTCACCATGTACAGCAGGAACAGGATCTGAAACACGTCAGCGTGTTACGGGGGTGCTTGGCTGAACCAGGACGATGCGGTGTTATAAACGGCCGCGAAAACGGACAGAATACCCCGAAACCGACTTCCGCATTTCAGTAAATAACCTTAACGGTCCCGAAGCTAGCTTACTAGCTTACTCATTTGGTTGATGCATACAGGAGATCAAGAGGCAGGCAATGTATGCGTTTTTAATCTACATTGCGTGTCCTAAATACCTGCCTTCGCCTCGCTATATACTCCGTTTATAAAACACATCACTCATGTCGAGTGCGCCAGCCAACCCGGCGTAAGCTCTGGAGGCCTGCACGGCGCGGAGTCCTGCACTCGCCTGTCCAACCAGCTGCTGTCTGGTGTACTTGAGGTTGTTGTAGAGGTCGCCGAAGCTGTTGAGGGAGGCCAGGAACATGATCATGATGCTCTGTATGGGCGTTCCCATGGGATTGGGTGCGCCGTCCGGGTGCTTGTAGGACCGGTAAATGATGAAGTAGGCTGCAAACATGGGTCCACGCTTAAGGCTGGCAGCATCTCTGCTGCAACTTTACCAGACAAAGCACGTTTGTCATTTAAAAAAGTACTCTGTCTTTGTCGGCCACTGTCGGTTTCAAACGTTGATAAATTTCGGAGTGCTGAGGTGAGGATCATTATGATAAGTTGACAGGTGTTTACTTGCCTGCCTCCTGAAATCCTGGATTCCAAAGGATCTAATTCACTTGGAATTATATCTTCGGGCACAGCCCTTCATCAGAATCAGGTAGGTGAACGATAGGTAAAATCACCAATTTCCTACACTATGACTAAGAATTTGTGATTTCTTTATCGTTTACCTATCTCATTCTGATGAAGAGCTGTGCCCGAGTATATAATCTCAAGTGTGTTAGATCCATTTCGTGTTCAGGATCCGAAGAGGCAGGCTAGTAAACACCTTGACAACTCAAGAAGTCAACTCACGAACTTCTTATAATGTATCTATATATAAACAAATTATGGACCTGTTAATGCTGTTTTCAACAATTGGGATACACCTAAGCATGCATGCTCCTGGAAGTAAAGGGTCTGCTTGCAAAGTTAGCCCTAAGCACGCATGGCTGTCTTTCATGGGTTCGTTGGGTGAAACGGCGACTCCAGCGTCGATGTTCTGTAGCCAGTACAATATATGTCGTTTCATGACGTTGGGCGTCAATAAACATGTTAGCCTATACAGCCTGCCTCCTCGAATCTTGGATGCAGAATGGAGCAAATTTAATGTATTGTATATTCTGGCACAGCCCTTCATCACAGTCTTCATTGGACAATACAAAAAAAACAAATTCTTGATCATGGTGTAAGCTGTAGCCTCACACTATGAACGAAGGTTCCATCGCATACCAAATTTCGACTGCGAGCAGTCATGTAGGCGGAGTATGGTTTGCATCTGAGTATTTGATGGTTTCATGAGTCTGGCTTCCCTGACCGCCATTGGAGCACATTGTAAGCGATGGGGATGGTAGCGAAAATTTGTGTTAACATCCATTTGTCCAGCGTAAAAAAACGAGCCGTTGCATAGTGGCGAATATTGCGATTTAGCCTGCATTTAGTCAATGATTCTACATTTCTGATGATATTTCCAAAATTGGAACACATATGCCTCCCTAACAAATGTCAAGGTCACCCCACATGAAGGTCGCGGTCAAAGGTCACGGTTTAAATTCATTGACCCCACTAGTCCGGCAAGGAGGCATTATTCAGTATTACGTAGGCATGCTATGACTTCATAGTTTAAGTCAAATGTGTTTTTCAAGATCAAAGCCTATTTCCCGGTCAAACGCTGCCATAGTCTATATCTAAATCTATAGTGCCAGTTATATTGTATCTAAATTATTGGGAATATGTCATATTGTTACGACATACGTCCGTTACCTTGCATGACTTTGACCTTAAACTTTCAGAAAACGTTGAGTGGAACCTTCCCTTTATGCTCTTAGTCTGTTTTTAGTGTATTTCCGGTCTTTTCGCATAATCCAGGAACTTCTCAATAGGTCTCCAGTACGGTTTAGATTGGACCTTTACGACCCCGTTTGACCTTGAACATATTGACGTAAGTCAATGAAACTAAAAAATGAAACGAAAAATGTCAATGGAATGAAGAAAAAACACTTGTGGTCCGAATATCAATTCTGAAAACCCTGAAAAAAACACCACTGATGTTCAAACGACTGCACTAGTGACATGCCACTTGAGAAATCCACAGAACAGCTGCTGACAACACGATACATCTTCCATGTTTTTTCGAAAGACCGCAAGCTTCCCCAAGTAACTAACACTGGTCCGGTGCAGAAATAGGCGGTAATTACGAATCTGAAACTGGATTTATGGGCTAGTATGGTCTTCATTGTTGATTTCTTACATATTTCCCAAAATAATTTCCCATGTTGATGAATCGTCCATAAAGTTCATGACTTGTAAGACTAATTTATTCCCCTCATGATTCTTCGTTCATTTTAACTGATAATGCAAGTGTCTATTTCTGACAAACATCGGCTAGTAATGTATTGACAACGCATTGCAAAAGGGCTTATATTATACCACTTGGCTGCCTCCAACATCAACAGTCACCAAAGAGTTACTTCAACGATAAATTTCGGTACAATATGGGTCTTAACACGCGCATTGACGGGGGGGCGGGTACCCGCCCCCCTCGGGTTTTTCGGAGATAGCAGAAAAACGGCGGCACGTAGCGCCGCCGTACTTGGCATACCTTTTCCCTCATCATTTTTACAACTTCTGTGAAAATTTGAAGGCTAGGTCATCCAAGGTCAGGTCACCAGTACAGGTCAAGTGACCCGACCTCAAAAAAAGTTTAAGATAGCATAAGTGGGAGCAGGGTGAACTTATCCGATTGAAACTCACATCACATAATGGCCCCACCGAGTTCTCTAAAATATGTTCCGGTATTTTTGATATCGATGACCTAAGGTCAGGTACGAGGCATGACCTCTCAATTGGAAATACATGGGAAAAATGGTTTTTACGGAATAACTCAGTACCGGATGGTGATAGAGCATTTATTTTAGCTGCATTAGACTCGCCTGGGCTTTGCGGTTCTAATGATATGCATTTTATATAATTTGACCCTGACCTGACCTCAGGTCAGGTCAAATCTTTGATTTGACCTAGCAAGGTCAAATTATATATCATTCGATTCGGCTTGCTAAGAGGATTCATATAGTTCAAGTCGTTTTGCTCTATCTTTACTTGTTCAGATTTCATGGCCGAAAAACTGAATTTACATGTTATCCCTATGACGGGCATGTTTTGACCTCTCGTGACCTTAAATGTGACCTGACAAAAAAATGGTACAAATGTTTTCGATGGAGAAGTGGATGGGCAGCCCAACGCCGTTTACCGT
This sequence comes from Lepas anatifera, assembly GCA_034440635.1. Classification (NCBI taxonomy): domain Eukaryota; kingdom Metazoa; phylum Arthropoda; class Thecostraca; family Lepadidae; genus Lepas; species Lepas anatifera. The sequence goes on from JAOTON010000034.1 coordinate 62,425, forward strand.
TTTTCGCTACCTACCGTGGTTCTCGAGATCTTAGGGGGGCGGGTACCCGCCCCCCCGTCAATGCGAAGGTGGCTCAGACCCCCGTCAATGCGCGTGTTAAAGTAAAAAATGGTCATTTCGGAAAGTACTGGAAATGCTGAGTTGTATGGCGTGGATTTAGTCTGGAAAACAGAACTTCGGTTTCTGTAATAAATGCAGGCTAAACCGACATAATCGCCACTGTGCGTTGTATGACCCTTACCTTGAGAAAATCCCATCACAAACACCGTATAAATGGTGACGAATCGCAGTAGGTCTCCTACGATCATCTTGTAGATCATGGTGACGAAGGGGCCGACCGACTTGTACCCCCTGCAGAAGAAGAGGAAGTAGGGTGCCGTGCCCAGCATGACAGCCACAGCCACCATGTCCTCGGCGCCCTGCCAGCAGGCCGCTCGCAGCAGGGGCATCAGCAGCTTCAGCAGGCACGACGACAGGAAGATCACGCGCGACGGTACCGTGGCCTGCGGACCGGAGAGCCGGGCTGCCAGTCAACTCGGCTACGGCCCAATATCTTGAGGGGCGTCAATTATGTCATTGTAATGTTTGGATAGTTCTTTTTTAAGCAGAAAACCCAATGCTCCTCTTTCTATGTTCGTATGAACGCAGACGAAAACCTAATACCAGAGAAGTTAAAACTTTTCGGAAACAGTTTCCTAATTTATCTTCCGTAAGCATTAGCCCGGAGCCGGACCCCAACTATTCTCTGTAATACTGATAGTCTATCTACTTTCCGATTTCTAGATAAATAGTTCAATTTTCCATGTCAAGTAAGGAAATGTAAGCGTCTTTAACACCCTCCCCGGTGGGCCTCCGAGCCACCTTCGCCCTGGCGGGGGGTGTTCAAACACCTGCTTCGAACTCGGCTTCTATGCGGGATAGATAAAAAACGCGAACGCTGGTGGATAGATCATTAATTGTTAATGAAGAAACCAAATCAGTCCTTTTTTGGCTCAAGTTCATGTTAAGGTCATGACAGGTTAAAAAAGGTGACTGGTTAGAGAAAACTTTCTGGGCTCTAGCGTCTGCAGAGTTAAGTTAGAATACGTTTTTAGACACCATTTGCTTCCTCTTGTTACGACGAATCCCATTATGTATGATATGACCAAATTAGGTTAATTTTCAAAAAAATGACTTGACTTAAGGTCATGTCAAGGTCGCCATCTGACCTAGCATAATTAATATGCATACCAATCGACTCACAATAGCAATCCAAAGGTGTTAATATCAAAATAAAAGCTTTATCATCATTTCCTGCGGAGTTATTACTAACCCAAGTCTGAAATCCTGTTAAAGTAGTCCCAGATGACGTCTCAGAGGCCACCCGCCCAAACGTGGAAATGAACCTGGAAAGGGGTTGCTCCCTTTCCCAAGCACGATTTGAATGCTTGGGATACTACGATTTTGAGAAAAGGGATGTATTCTAGGCTGTATCGACGGCAATTGAGCTATTTTTTGCCAAATTCACGTTTTTTCCCTTACATTTGCGAAGGAGAGGTCATCGTTCGTATCCGACCCCAGCTCATCTATATGAAAAATGCCGATATTTATTTTGCAACACTCGGTAGGCCCATTTTGTGATATAACTTTCAATAGGATATATTCACTCTCTTCTCACTTTGTTATCTTAAAATTTTCTGGAGGTGAGCTCACTTGATCTGCACTGGTGAGCTGACCTGAGATGACCCAACCTTAAAACTTTGGGAAGAGTTGCAGAATGAATCAAGAATAATTTGTGTCAAGTAAAGCGGCGCTTCGCGCCGCCATTTTTGATGTCGCAGGGAAAAAACCTGAGAGGTGTTCAAATAACCCCAACCGGGGTGAGAACTAATGGAACAGAATCTATTCTTACCAGATTCTCCAAAAACATTTTTATGCCCAGGAATCTTGCTTCGTAGATGGCATCCAGGATGTAGAGAATTGTGCCTGCGAATACGAGAATTTCTAGCCCCCAACGGACTGCATCTTGCGGCGTGTTGTACTCCATCAAAGTGCACCGGCACTCGTCGCTCTTGTTCACTGTGCTCTCAGTAGGGGGCTCGGTCGATGTTGGAGGCATTTCGCTGGACGTAGTGTTAGAGGAGTTCTCTACTGTGACGTCTAAATCTGGCGGCTCAGTGCTCGGGTCTAGAGACGGCTTTTGATTGTTTTCTTCGACGGCTTCAGCTTTAGCGACTTCCTCTTCAGCTGGGATCTCGGGTACGTCCGTACTAACTGAACTTTCCGTTGTGATAGCTGCCGTGTCTTTTGCCTTATTCTCCTCTGAGTTTTCCTCAACTGGGTCAGTGCTGTATCCTGCATCGTTCCCCCATAGCCCATCCAGCAAGTCTATGGTGGTGTTGGTCCCGTCCGTCGCGTTGTCGGTGAGAAGGTTGAGCGCCGGGGGTTTGCGAGGGGGTGTTGAAAGTTGTGGAGGGCGGGTAGTGGCCTTCTTGGTGTTAGTCAGGCCCAGCATGCACGGTCCAGGTCGCAGCGTGAAGCAGGCAAGGTTTAACACGAAGTACAGTGCGAACAGTATCATCATCCGCTTGAATCTGGAAAAGGAATGTTGTGATCAGCTGTGCTTTTCGAAGATTGTTCAACTGCTGGCCTTTTACGACAAATATGGAACAAAAACAGAAAAATAAAGACGATAAGATTCTACAGGACAACCATTTATGATCATGGATATTTCTTGGTTGGTCTCGTGGTCAGAAACCATCCCTGACCCGAAGGGTTTTAAGAAAACTATTGTCTGTGACGCAGTTATTAGATTGATGTGCGCCGTGGTGCTACATTTGCCACTTCCTACTCAAAGATTACACCGAATGAGAACGAAGCGCCGAATCAAACTGATGGTTTAAAAACACGATTTCAGCAGGATGGACTCTCACTTGCTCTTCACGAACGCGTTCCACTTGGCAATGAGCAGGTCGACGATCACACCCTCTAACATGTCGAGGTGATTGGGGTTTTCCTGTGGATTGCAGGCAACCTTTACTTCAAGAATCGTAGTTATAAATCACGGCATATTTCAATATATTGTTTTACGTCCGATCGACTCAGAGACCTTCTGTAAACTATTTTCATAGAAACATCCCAGGGACTTTCTGCTGACATCGCTTCTCATATACCTCAACACTAACCGACTGTGTCCCGATGGTGTTTCAATCTTAGATTCAATGAAACTGTAATTCGATATTCCAAAATAAGAATTGTATGAAACATTTCGCTTGCTATCTGTATCACATCGCCTGAGTTTAAACTTATATATTTGCGCCCTGTATATCTCACTTATTTACGCTCAGTGTACGGCTTGTTAGTACCTCCTACGCGACATAGTTCGGTAAGCGCACCCCGAAGGCAATGAGGTTGAGGGCGGAGTTTTTGTCGATCTCGCCCGTCTTCATGTCGATGGAGTCGAGGCCAGGCAGTGGATGTGCTGCACACGTGATGTTGCCTGCAAGGGAAGCCACAGAGTCGGACATGCGGATCCACTGGAAAAGTACTCACGATAGCCGGTACAAGCTTCAGGATTATTTCGCTTAGGATTACGATAGTGCATCGTTCTGAACTTTTTATGGAATATAAAAGAAAGCGCAATGAATATTTCATCCACCTCATTTGTATTTGGGTGATAATGTGTTTGGGTCCTAACTGCTGTAGCATCAAGAGATTCCACTCCTAAGGTCATACGGCATCGCTACCTCGCTCGTTGTCAGATGAGAGGTTGGGGAATATTGATATCAGGTACTGCATTGCATTTATGAATATTACTTTTTAAGGTTTTGATCTTTTCATGAAGCGTTTGTAGATTATGACAGCGATGATGATGTTTACTAGTTATACTGAACAATACATCCTTTCAAACGTATTCATTCAATATAAGATGTACACTCGATGTAGTTTTTATTTTGCTAGACGGCTCAGCGTTCTCACCGATCTGCCAGTAGATTTCGCTCTGCACTTTGAGGATGTGGACGAAGATGTCCCTCTTGGCCAGCCGGGCCGCCAGCGTCATCGGCGTCATGCCCAGCCTGTTGACGAGGTCGATGCGCGCCCCGCACTCGTACACCAGGTCAAACATTGACTGGTGGCGGCGGGGGCGGATCACTCAGTAGCGAGCTCGTGGATGGAGTTACGGTCTTAGGGAAGCTGTAGATTATTTTGACCTGTGATTTTTAATTATCATGGTAATGGCCCCGTAGACGGGATTTCAAGGATATAATGATAATTGTTGGGGTCGAATGACGCACCAACTTCTAAGGCTATACGCCGTCGCCAACTCCACAATATTGGGAGGGTTCTCAAGCATCTTGAAACATTGATGTCTTGCTTATTTACACAATATGAAGGAACATTGTTTTTTACAACACAAGGAAAGGAAATTATCAAGGGAGGTATGATCGCGGCCGAATCACTAGCATTTGCAAATGTATAGCTCAGGTAAGCTTGTGCTATGTAGTGGTTTCCATGCATTCACGACAAAATCTGCTCGGGCCAGGGGATGAAAAATTCAGGCACAGGTTACTAGAGGCGAATATGATGGTTAAAAATGAGTAGCGGTAGGCGGAAGTGGTGGATCCATGACTTTATTTCGGAGGGGGCTAGGGGTTCTGGCCTCTCCCGTTATTGCCTCGGATAAGCTTCCAGCTATGCATTTACTGAAGGCACTCTGACATTTCGAAGACTTGAGCCCTCCTAGCCCCCTTGTATCCGCCACTGGTAGGTGGGGCGAACAAATGGACAATACACATATTGTTTCTGGCTGTTGTCATGATGCGTGTATCCCAGGTGGAAAGCGAATGTTAGCGATTTCATGCAACACCATAATGGGGTGTGAATTGGAACGTTTTGGGAACGCAGTAGTCCCCTCTCTGAAAGGGAAAGTGGCACCATGGTGGAATCCAGGAATTTAGTGGAATTAGGGGAAGGTTAGCCGAAAATCGTAAAAACGTCCATGATTTCTCTGAAAAAATGTACAATGGGCTCAATATTTTGATTTTTAAAATGCTCCCCTAGGACGAAAAATAAACCTGTGCCTGTGGATGACGCCATTATATGGCAACTACTACCATATTCAATAGGCTTCTTATTGGCTGATTACTCACCGTGACGTCAGCACTGTCGTCACACCAACAGCTGATAACTGTGGCCGCCTTGCTGGGGTAGATTTGGGGTACATTTCAGGGCGGTTTTTAGCTTTTCTCCACGGAAATTTTGAGTTTCAAGACAATTGATATATTGAGTACCGAGTTTTCCGGCATGCTTTACAACTTGGCTATCTCAGTTAAAATCACGTTATAAAAGTGCCACATTCCCTTTAAAATCATTTCCATTCTCTTCGTTCGTGATGCACAAGCTGTCTATTTAAGTATAAAACAGCTGAATTAGAGACCTGCCTTGTTTTGAATTAAAATGTGTACAAAGAGTTGGTTAGATAGAGGTATGGGCTTAGTATGAAGGTGTCTTAAACCACTGGCAATAAAGAGTCTGGATTTATTATTATCAGCTCGCTTAGCCAATGCATAGCAGGGGTGAAATCAGTAGCACCATTCAATTGCCTCGTCACTTGGGACAGCCGACGGCAGCTCACACTGCCCGACAAATTCGACAGTGCCTATTTACCAGCGCGCCAAGGGAAAACCACCTTGCATGAAGCACAAGTAATGCTGATAGGGTCGGTAAGCCTGACATTTAGCCCAAGCGAAACATATATGTTTCATTCATTTTTCACTTCGGATTCAATGTCTTGTGAGCACAGAGAAGCTTGAAGCCTTAGCATACTGACTGATCGTATCTCTTACCGCTCCGGACCCAGCCACCTGAACGATAGTGAAAGAGTGTATATTACACGTTAAACATCCGACCGGGAGGATTGGAGGACACGGCCACCTGAACGATAGCGAAATAGTGTATATTACACGTTAAACATCCGACCAGGAGGATTGGAGGACACGGCCACCTGAACGATAGCGAAATAGTGTATATTACACGTTAAACATCTGACCAGGAGGATTGGAGGACACGACCACTATCGAGAACGTTCGGCAGACCGTGGTGACTCTGACGCTGAATCTGTCGAACTGTGAGACGCCGGAGAAAACGTTGTGACACACCTGAAATAGAGGCACGAGCCTTTGCAAAAATACTGCATGTTAATTCACCTCGGCTTCTTGCCGTTTCTAGTCCGCCAGAGTAAAGGGAATGTACTTTCTTTCGCATTCTGCTGTCAAAATTACAAAACTCCGAACAATCACGGAACAGCTGACGTGTCCTAACATTGCAGTCACCATCATCGCAGGAACTCTTCAAGTCTCTCCCCTTCCATACTGTGGCTGCTCGAACGTAGCGCATCAGCTGACCGCTACCCGTGAGGAGCATCACTTACCACTTTATCGTAGATGACCAGCATGTGGGCTGTGGTGTTACCGTTCGTGTCCTGGGCGTCAGGGTCGGCCCCCTGCAAGACGTAGGTGGAGCTCTATCACCTGCTTAAAAAATCCGCCAGCAGCTCGAATCGAATCAAGTATCTGCTAAAGTCGATGAATTATCACTTGTATGGTATAAATACATTCATAACTGTGAGCACGTGAATATAACGATTACAGAACATGGGTAGATGGGATTGAAATTGACGTATCAATTTGACCACACCAAGCTTTAGACTTAGTGCTGAAGTATCCAATATTTGGGGCCCTCGCTGGCAGTAGTGCCTCGCTCACTGCCGCTGCTTTGCGCCAGTGGGTACCTCACTCACTGTTGTTACTTCGTCCCAGTGAGTGAGACGGCAAATGGTGCAAGTTCGCTCAGCTCAATAAGCGAGGCTTCCATATATTTTCCATCTATAAACGAGACCTCCATATATTCTCACCCGCGACAAGATGAGTCGGTAGCACTCCTCTTGTCCCAGACAGGCGGCGAACGACAGCGGGTACTCCCCCAGTACACGTAGCTGGAAGACACAGTTACAGACTTTGAGGCTGAGCTATGTTGTGATTAAACTGTATGTTAAGTTGAACCGATGTGTTACAGACGCCGCGGTATACTAAAAATGGAATGCGGCACTTCGGTGTGGGGTTTTGAACTGACATGGTCGTCTGGCGCTGGGAACCCGTTGTTTCGTATTAAGTTTGTGTTAAAGCTCACTGTTTCCGGAGAAAGCAGCGTGTGGTCGGGCGGAGAGCGGCCCCACTGGCCCCATGCTGAGTACCCAGCGCACACGCCGCCGTGAGGCAACGCTGGGGACCAGGGGAACGTGGCCCCACTGGCCCCGTCCTGAGCTCAACCATTACACGCGCCGCCGTGAGGCAACGCTGGGGACCAGGGGAACGTGGCCCCACTAACCCCGTCCTGAGCCCAACCATTACACGCGCCGCCGTGAGGCAACGCTGGGGACCAGGGGAACGTGGCCCCACTAACCCCGTCCTGAGCCCAACCATTACACGCGCCGCCGTGAGGCAACGCTGGGGACCAGGAGGAACGTGGCCCCACTAACCCCGTCCTGAGCCCAACCATTACACGCGCCGCCGTGAGGCAACGCTGGGGACCAGGGGAACGTGGCCCCACTGGCCCCGTCCTGAGCCCAACCATTACACGCGCCGCCGTGAGGCAACGCTGGGGACCAGGGGAACGTGGCCCCACTGGCCCCGTCCTGAGCCCAACCATTACACGCGCCGCCGCAAGGCAATGCTGGGGATGAGGGGGAACGGAGAGGCTGCTCTCCGTTAAAAAAGAGCTTGTTCCTCCGCTAACGGCACGTTAACGACCAGTTTTGAGACAGACTAAATATGAAACCAGATTCTGTTTTACTACGCTCTGCAGGACTAGTGTATTAGTTGAAAACCAATGACGGTGCTACATTCCCTTGATAATATTATTATTCCTAATTTTTATAAAACAAGACCACGGAGACGGTGTTACGGAACTGCGCGAATTCCTTTTTTAAAACCCTTTGTACGCTCGGCTGTTGTGGAGTCGTTCCTTATCCTTTCCACGAAACTTTGTCTTTTAAAGTACGCATTTATCGTCCTGTATATGGATCTGAAGATAAAGGCACCTCAACCACAAGAGTGGAGGGTAATTTCTTCCGAAAACGTTATTTCCACAAATACAAACATGCATATAGACTGGAGACCTCGATATAAAACGATGTGTATGAGAAAATGTTAACCGTTCCTTGCAAAATATGACACTACATTTTTACTTCCTATACATTGATACTCATTCCCTCCACAACTATTCTGTGATTGGAACCAAATTTACTGATCAGCGTAAACCGGATGATATGAGTCCTAACACTTTATGTATGATGAGACAGTCTGGCCTTGGCCGCGGCAGAGGACGGACGTGCCCCTGGCGGTCGGTACCCGGGGACGGGTCAGTGATCGGCTGATGACGGACGTGCCTCCTGGCGGTCGGTACCCGGGGACGGGTCAGTGATCGGCAGAGGACGGACGTGCCCCTGGCGGTCGGTACCCGGGGACGGGTCAGTGATCGGCTGATGACGGACGTGCCCCTGGCGGTCGGTACCCGGGGACGGGTCAGTGATCGGCAGAGGACGGACGTGCCCCTGGCGGTCGGTACCCGGGGACGGGTCAGTGATCGGCTGATGACGGACGTGCCCCTGGCGGTCGGTACCCGGGCACGGGTCAGTGATCGGCTGATGACGGACGTGCCCCCTGGCGGTCGGTACCCGGGGACGGGTCAGTGATCGGCTGATGACGGACGTGCCCCTGGCGGTCGGTACCCGGGGACGGGTCAGTGATCGGCTGAGGACGGACGTGCCTCCTGGCGGTCGGTACCCGGGGACGGGTCAGTGATCGGCTGAGGACGGACGTGCCTCCTGGCGGTCGGTACCCGGGCACGGGTCAGTGATCGGCTGATGACGGACGTGCCCCTGGCGGTCGGTACCCGGGGACGGGTCAGTGATCGGCTGATGACGGACGTGCCCCTGGCGGTCGGTACCCGGGGACGGGTCAGTGATCGGCAGAGGACGGACGTGCCCCTGGCGGTCGGTACCCGGGGACGGGTCAGTGATCGGCTGATGACGGACGTGCCCCTGGCGGTCGGTACCCGGGGACGGGTCAGTGATCGGCAGAGGACGGACGTGCCCCTGGCGGTCGGTACCCGGGGACGGGTCAGTGATCGGCAGAGGACGGACGTGCCCCTGGCGGTCGGTACCCGGGGACGGGTCAGTGATCGGCTGATGACGGACGTGCCCCTGGCGGTCGGTACCCGGGGACGGGTCAGTGATCGGCTGATGACGGACGTGCCCCTGGCGGTCGGTACCCGGGCACGGGTCAGTGATCGGCTGATGACGGACGTGCCCCTGGCGGTCGGTACCCGGGGACGGGTCAGTGATCGGCTGATGACGGACGTGCCTCCTGGCGGTCGGTACCCGGGCACGGGTCAGTGATCGGCAGAGGACGGACGTGCCCCTGGCGGTTGGTGCTCGAGCATGGGTCAGTGATCGGTATCGCAGGCCTGGGTGCAAAAAGCAGAATGAATGAAAAAAGCAGAAGGGGAAATCACCCAAGGGCTATATATATATATATATATATATATATATATATATATATATATATACACTAGATTATACGCATGACGCCGATAACATCGCTTCAATGTTCACTAAGACTTCAACGTACTGACCGTGTCAAGCCGCGATGTCTCTGCACTTACCCCTTGTAGTTGGTGTTGACCTGCACCTGTACCACTTCAGTCCCCAGCATGTCCGACCTGGAGCTCTTCTGGTCCTCGGGGCACATGAAGTTGCCGAAGCACCTCTCGTTCACGTCCACTCCCTTGTTCAGCAAGAACTTCACCATGCCCGGGTCCTCGTTCACTATGGCGATGTGAAGCACGTTCTCACCTGGAGTTGATGAATATAGGACCAACTGTAAATGCGGGTGTAAGATGGAGTACTGGGGCATGGACGCTTTATGACCTCTCGGCTGGCGCGCCCCTGAGCCCAAATGACTAATTAGTTAACTGGGTACATGGAAGCTTAACTCCATAATGCCCATTACGTAAGAAGTCAGAATCGTTAGGTGGGGTTGGGGGAATTGGTCCCCCTTGAGATCTAGAAAACGATTTTTTAAGGACCGTTCGGTATACCGTGGGAGTTATCTGCGTTTTAACCGATTTTGATTGACCTAGGTCAATATATTCAAAGTCAGGCGGGGTCATAAATGTCAAATTTTTACCATGCCGGGAGCCCCTCAGGGTATTCCGTGATTAGGTGGAAAGAACTCACAAACACAGTCCAATCAGACCAAGACCATGAAGGGAATAGATCAGGGATGTGAATTTCCGAAAATCATTGGGGATGCCCGAAAATGAATTCAAATGACCGCCACACAAAAGGAGTTATAACCCTCGCCACGGTGGTGGATTTTTGAACACCCTCCACGGGCTTTTCCAGGGGCACGAAAAAAATGGCGGCGCGTATCGCCGCCGTACTTGGCACACCTTATCCTTGATCAATTCCGCAACTTTCCATACAATTTTAAGACTGGGTCGTCTCAGGTCAGGTCACCAGTGCAGGTCAAGTGACTTCACCTCCAAAAATGTTTAACGTACCATAAGTAAGAAATGGGTCAATCTATCGAATTGAAGCTTATACCACATAATGAGCCCACCAAGCGCTACGACATATATTCCGGGATTTTCCATATCGATGACCTAAGGTTAGGTACGGATCATGGTCTCTATGATGGAAATACATGGGGAAAACAGGAAATTGGCTGTATTTGTGTAGATACAGCTGAGAATGCCTTCGTATTCTCCAAATCGTATTATCCTGGGCCCCTTTCCTGGTTTATGTTGCAATTTTTACCCTCTGACCTCTGAGAGGTCATCTGGGGCAGTTTTCAGTTTGCAGTTTAAGCAGTTTTTCAGACTTCGGTCAATAACTTTGCAGGAAATGATGACGCAGCTTTTATTTTGATACCATTACATTTGGATTGTTATTGCGAGTCGATTGATATGCATATTGACTATGCTAGGCTCAAAAGTGACCTTGACCTGACCTGAGATCGGTAATTTTTGTGTTTTGACCTAGCATAGTCATAATATACATCATTCGATTCGCCCCGTGACGAGAGGAAGTGAATGGTACCTAAAAAATGGTTTCAACTCAACTCTGTCAGACGCTATAGCCCAAAAACACTACCCTGACATGCAACCTTCTCTGACCTGTCATCACCTCAATATTAACCTGAGCCAAAAAGTGGCCAATGTAGTTTCTTCATGAATTTGTATGAGCTATCCAACAGCCTTCACGTTTTTCGCTTTTCTGCTTAGGACCGAGTTAGAGGGGGGGTTGTTTGAAACCTCCCCAACAGGGTGAAGGTGGCTCGGAGGCCCAACGGGGCGGGTGATAATAATATTGGAGTTGTTTTAGCCATCACACAGTCCTTTTGAATCCTGAAAATGCTAAAAAATAATGCAATAATCAAATGCATCGGTCAGCTAGGTCTATCCCGTTGAAGGCAATTTTAGACAATGTTTTCTCTAGCTTTTAATTCCTGTTTCGCCGGAACAATCTATACTCTGAATGGAAATTCCCAGTCTAAGATGGTGCATGTTATGAACGCTATGTAAAGTGTGTGTCATTTTCTTGAATCATATTGTTTATTTTTAGGCTCTGACCTCACCTGTAAATGAATATCTGTTATGGATATTAATACATAAATAAATAAAATAACACAAACTCACTATTTCATTGGGGGTTCCTGGGTACGCTCAAAGCGATATAAGTGTACACGTCTGCATAGTACCGCTCATTTAGATCCGAGAAAGAACTAAAGAACTCCAGCACTATTCTAGGCCGTTCAGCTACCGTTTCCATTGAGATGCTCCTAGCTATAAATATTTCACTACGCAATTTGTAAGGCTCTGAACATGCTTAAACGCAGCCGTCCAAAAACCCTGCTGCTCGAAATAATTTATTTAACATTGCTAATGTTTCATTACTGTCCTCTCCCATACCCGTAGCAATGCTTGGTCGGTACGGGAATTTTGGACCTGTAAAATCAATATCAACAAAACATTAAAACATTTTTGTTCTGGGATTCACCACTTCAAATGCTTGACACTACTTGTGACGCCACTCACTAAATAAGATATAATTTGAAAACTGAGTGTTGAACGTCTGTCGAATAACGGTACACGACTATGGGTAACTAATGATAATAATGATCAACAACTACCGAGGAACGAGATGGCACCCGGGATATTAACAGGGAAACATTGTAGCATGAAACCAATTTTCGGCCTAAAAATAGAAAGTCGGACAATCACGGTTAGATGGCCGTTCACAGTGGCTTCTGGTTACCTGGAGACCGGATGACGGTGGCATCGGAAGGATATGTTAAGGGAAAAGCTCATGCTAGATAAATGGTGATCTTCCTGCCATTGAAATAAACATAATTAGTTATTTGTCCCGAGCACCCTGTGATTTGCCTTGGAACCCCCCCTCCTGTTTACATGGTTAGAACTACGTATCCCTCCGCCCCAAACAATCATTTAGCGTCTTAAAGGGAATGTGGCACTTTGGTCGAATCCTGGAATTTAGTGTAATTAGGCGTACTTTTGGCCGAAAATAATGAAACCACCTGTGATTTCTCTGAAAAAATGCACAATAAACTCAATATTTTGATTTTTAAAATAACCCCTCTAGGAAAAGAAATCAATATCTGCCTGTGGATGATGTCATGATCTGGCAACCACTACCATACTCGAAACGCTTCAAGGGCTTCGAATGGCTGATGCTCATCGGGACGTCAGCATATGTCGTCACACCAAAAGCCATGACAACTGTGGCCTGCTGCTAAGGGTACATGAGGGGTACATTGCTGGTAGGTTATAGCTTTTTTCTACGGAAATCTCGAGTTCCAAGACAAATGATATATTGAGTACCGGGTTTTCCGACTTGCTTTACAACTTTGCTAACTCAGTTAAAATCACGTTATGAAGGTGCCACATTCCCTTTAAACTTCCAGTGTTGCATACGCATGAAATGTCAGCCAGGCGTGTATGTCACATGTACCGTGTGGTTTTATTGCCAATAAGTGTGTATTAATTGAAAAAGAACTCTTGAAAGGCTGCATCGTATAACTTGATGTAGAAAGATACTTCAGACTCGAAAACGGGGCCTGCAATTCTTCCCGCCAAGCATATTCACGTACTGAACTCATCTAATGAACTCGCGTTTTTTTCAGTACTATCGACACCGCACACTTCAGGTAGATATATATCCACCCACGTGCACAGAATGTCTCCTGTCATACACTGTCTTCTGTCTCAGAATTGAGAAAAGTGTTAGTGTTAGTAAGAACACAGTGACACTGTATCTGTCTCCTGTTACAGAATATACACCTGTCCCCCTCCCTCAGTCCAACAGCAGGCACAACCACCACCATTTTCAACACCACACATGTAGGCATTACAATCTGCCCGCGACCCCTCCCCCACCGAGGCTTGAACTTGGCGTCAGCGGCGCCCAGCGTGACCTCTGTAACCTCTGTGCCCGCAGGCAATCGACAGCCAGCGGATGGCGGCCGCTGATTGGTGGGGACGCTTTCATTTGTATTGCGAGAAATTCAGCGAAAACTTATCCATGACAATTATAGAGTAGATAAAACCATGAAAAAGGAGTTATATTAACATTATCTTTTTCAAACATTCCTAGCCATACTTTCCTCTCCATTAGCTTGATTATTTGCTCCACCATCCAAGGCTGCTATTCGGTACATGTGAGACGGGCCAGTTCGCTGAAGTCAGGAGTCTCGCGATGGGTTTCTGCTGAGTGAAAAGGGCGGGGCCCGGCCCGAAGGTAACCGAGGGAAGAAGGGGAGAGATGAACATACTTCATGTGAGTTGAGTTCAATATACATTCCAGTTACGTAACGTTCTGGCGTCACGGTTTATTCTAAGATAGAGATTGACTAGTGCAGCCTAGTAGCCCGTTGACATGCTCTCCTAAATGTCCCAGGAGCCGTTCATTGGTCAGTTAGAAGTTTCCTTCAAACGGCATTTCTGCAGAATCGATTGCTAGCAAAAGTAAAAAAGGACAAAAGCGCTATCTTTTTTGTTTAACCACGGTACGAGCAAAAACGTCAGGGGTGAGGGGGTCAATATCTCATTCTGCTTTTAAAATTTATGTTAAAGACACGTGTTAAGAAGATCTGAAAATGTCCCCCAATACTAATGGGATCATGTAGAAAATTGTAAAGAAGCCCGGGGCTCGCCTGTTTTTTTTATTGCGAATCAGCAGACGGCTGTACTGACTGGTCATCCGGATCACCACAGACCACCACCCCTCCTTGTCAACAAGAACAGTGCTCGTACCAAAGTACTCCTCCGCCATGTAGATGTCGTTGATCAGTCTGGGGAAGTGGTGCAGCAGTCTCTTGGCCAGCTCGTTGTGCAGTGAGGTAGCGTTCAGCAGACAGATGAGCAGAATCCCCTCTCCCACCGCCCCCGTCTCCTCCAGCTTGAAGCAGCACAGCCGGTACTTCTTCTTGTCTGAAATGGGAACTGTTGAAGGCCTGCAACCGTCTAACAAACATTAGGAATCAAGAAGGAAGGAAGAGGTAAACCTTAGGAAGCTCTGCATTAGCCACGGAGCAGTGGCACAATGATGTGCACGCTCACTGCCTGAACAATACGTCCCCAGCATATGCTCCTACTGTGGCAGCTGCCTCTCTGTTCAACATGTATTATCTGAGACGGACAGTTGTGACCAGCTGAAACGAAATCTACGTTGGTTCTTCCTGTGGATCATTTGGATCATATTCCAGACAGCAGCACCCTCGTATGCATTGGGTCTATTTTTCTTACTTGCGAGTTAATTTTAACATAGTTTATATCTCGAACAAATCGTTTTAGACCTGGTACTCCGTGATATAGGTTCTTGAACTAAACAAGCCGACACAAAACTGATTTAATCTGATAATGTCGGGCAGACTTTAGCAGCTGGTATTTATTAAAATATAACCACCATGGAATTAGGAACTGGGCTGCGTCTCAAATAGTACTGACGTGTGCTGACGAAATATTAGATTGTATTTTGCACATATCAAGCTTGCAGGTTAATTGTAGCCTTTGGGTCGTTGAGCTTTCAGTGAAATTTTAAGGTCCTTATGGAAGGAATTAAGTGATGAGTTAGCGACTCGGCTGTATGGATGATGTTAGCATTTTTACTTGGTACCATTTTGAGCTAGACAAAAACATTGGGAATGCTGTCCGCGTTTGGTGTCTAGACCTCACCCTGGGAAAATAAAAAAATGGGTGCCGCGAGTTCAAAAAGAGTTTCATTAGCTTTATCGGTTAATACAGCTCCAGAATTCCACGGAAATCATGGGGAACATGCAGCATGTCTGGCGGGATATGCTGCATTCTTCTGCCGGTAGCAATGGGAGACATTCCGGGCCGAGAGTCTAGGAGGCCTACATGGATTGGGTGACAACATTCATGCGCCGTTCTCTGCCCAAGGGCCGTGGGCACCCGGAGCTGGACATCCGGAGCGAATGGAAAGACCACCACCCGAGTGGGGTACACGCACAGCTTTGTTCGTCTCAGAACGGGAGGAGTTGGAGATATAGTTGAGTATCTGGTATCGTAGTTAATCTGTGGGTTGTCTTGTCTTTTCTACATCATGTTTGATGTTTTCCATATTTAGGAATTGCCAAAACCGACATTCGTGCACAATAAAGCCACAGCTGGACGCGAAATGACCATGCAGTCCAAGCGCTGTAAAACCCTGAACACCTACACCTCACCGTAGTTGTCCAGTGGAATGGAAGGATCCACGTCCGGCACTGGTATTGGTCCAAAGTCGCCGTTTTCATCCATGACTCTTCTGTTTGCTTCGAGCTGGAATGGAAACGTTTTCTATTCACTATTACGGGTATAGTTATAACACTACTAAACCACCTTTTTGGGTGTAGAGAGTTAATATTTGCCAGCATTTTAACATTTGTCAAACTTATCAGTGAGTGTTGATAAGGTGTTCACTGGCCTGTCCCCTCGAATCCGGATGCAAAAAAAACACTTAAGATCGTTGTTGTCACGACATCCATTTTTTAAACAATTCATTCTAAAAGGCTTTTGTGTGAAGCTCAATTCGAGATCTGGCTGCACTATGACTGACCATTTTGGTATTACCTACATGATTCTGATGAAGGGCTGTGCCCGAATATGCAATCTTAAGTGTTTTTTGCATCCGGATTCGAGGGGACAGGCCAGTGAACACCTTATCAAATTATCATCATGCTGCTCGCCGCAGCACTCCAAAACTTTTCTGTGAGCGTGTTTAATTTCTGGTTTCACTTTCTGAAAGCTTCATAATTTCTTATCACTAAAATTTTGATCCACGTGTTTATCATACGATGCTAGTTATGTTCATGCCCACGTACAAGAACAAAGGTCACTACTAAATATCAGCTCTGGGGCTTTACGACACACCGACTGCTGAGGTCATCTGGTGTCGCCAACTCCCACGCCTTTGGGAGAGTATTATGGGGATCGGAAAGACGTATACAGAATACTCGCCCGGGGATTTGAACCCGGGTCAGTGACGTGGAAGTCAACGCCTCTTCCCCACGCCAACGCATTCTCGCTACTGAATATAAGTATAGACCAATTAGACCTGTTAGCTACCTTCCTATCCCGACCCATTCCGTTCCAAAAATTATGTACAGAATGGTCCCATTCCATCCCGAAAATCCTGTAAAGAATGGACCCATTCCGTCCCGACCATCATGTAAATAATAATCCCATTGCGTCCCGAAAATCATGTCAAGAATGGTCCCATTCTGTTCCAAAAATTCTGTAAGGAATGGTCCCATTCCGTCCCGAAAATCCTGTAAAGAGCGGTCCCATTCCGTCCCATTCCATTTTCCTGCGAAATGTTCCCAAACATCGTCCCGTTACATCCCGTCCGGAATGAAACCTAAGCAGCCCCCTGGCATCCCGTCCCAGTCCGTCCCACCCCAGAGTTCCCGTTCCTGCTGACCGCTGCGGCCGGGCCCACCAGTTTTTTGCCGGCGCGGTCCTGGTTGCGGATGGTGACGATGTGGTCCACTGGTACCAGTCTACCCTGGCCGCCGTTGTACAGGTACTTCACCACCGTGGTCTTGATGAAGTCGTCCACCTGCCGATAGTCCCTCGTCTTCGCTGCTTCCTTCATCATGTCTACCAAGTCGCCGCCGCCTGGCAGTGAAGAGCAATATGAGAACGCTTCCCTATGGAAACAGCGCGATAGAGTTTGCTATGCTGGGTCAGAGAACACGGTTTGAGACCTCTTAAAAATCTAGTTAGTTATTTAGTTGATAGGTTTTGCGGTGCCACGGTGAGGAGCATGATTATAATTTGACAAGGTGTAGACTGACCTGTCTCCTCGAATCCTGGAGTATAAAATGATATTAGTATATCTTACATCCAGGATTCGAGGAGGCAGATAGTTGTTGAAGCTGTACAGGGCTTGATGAGGTTATTCAGCACCCACGATCTGAATAGTATTTCGAAGATCCTCAGCTTTACCCACGATGCTTCTTTCATGAGCCATTGTTGCCTAGAGCGAAGCCTATCCCTGGATATTCGACGATAGTTTTCTGATAATGCCAAGTAGTGTCATTCTTAATGTCGTTTTTGCACATGGGTTGTAGGGTTAGAGGTCTGGGACAAATTTGCTATCTTAAGCTTTTGAATGCTGAGATGAATCGTCAAAAAGTTACTCTTGGGATTTTTCTCTCTCTCTCCTCTCTCTCTTTCTTCTCTCTCTCTCTCTCTCTCTCTCTCTCCGGCGATGAAATGTATTATTTTGTATATGCTTGTAGGAAACTGGCTTTTACCTAGTTAGGCGTATATAACATTTTAGGATTGTTTTGATGGTGACCCTTCTGGTGGCAGCCTAAATCTCAAGGATTAGCCCATTTGCAGTTTTCATCGGTCACTTTTGATATGCATGTACTGCATACACGCATTACATTACATTCTGTATTGTTATTATTATTATTATTATTATTATTAATATCATCATCATTAGGATTATTCTATATTCCATACCTTAGACATGTTTTGCTTTGACCCCATATGGTATGCACCTGAAATAGTTCAAAACGCTTATGTTGTTATTGCAAGCTCAGTCCTCTATGGGCATTACGTTTCCTGTATTAATATGGCTAACAGCTCGTGGAAGACTTTTCAGTCGCACGGTGACACCAGATGTCACGGTGAGCCGCCCTGTGGCCTATCGACCAAACAAGCCCAGGGTTTGCCAGCCGAGAGTGCGCCATGAGAGGCTGCCTAAAAAATAGGCGAGAATCAATGCACATTCAAGTTGAGACGGCAGTCATATGATAGTGTTATATGCATCGAATAGCTTTGCTGATAAAAATAAAGATTTCTAGTGTATAAGGATGGAGTCTGACTTCATTCTTACGCCCATAATCACAAAAGTTCGTGAGCGAATTAATCAATCTAATAGTACATTTTTCCATCGCGTATTAGAATTTGGTTTGACCTATGAATTGGTGCGTCGAAGTAGTACATCGTACAAAACCTGTTTCTCACTTTCTTTATCCCTATTTTGTTTTTTACATGAACAGCACTCGAGAATTGGCAGTTGCAATAAAGTGCTGCTGCAACATCCGTGAAAAGTTATAAAATATGTGCGTGAGTGCATCCATGTAGTTTTTCCACAGAGCTAGGGAACACGAATGAGCAAGTATTATTTGCATTGTAGTGAAACCAATTCTAGCACGCAAATTAGGGCACCGTGTTGGTTGTCGATTTCGCACTGCCCTGTCAAGAGACGTTCAAGGTCACCACAACGTGTCAATCCGGAAATTTATTGTCGTCAATGGCAGCCCTGGGAAGTCTCCGCATTCAGGACATTGGCACACTGACCTTTGATGTTGACGAAGTTGTAGACGTCTTTCTCCAGCGCCGCTGCCTGCTTCTTCACTCCGCTCGCCACGGCACTGTCCGTATTCCCCATGACGAGCGAATCGGGCCAGAAGACGGAACGGACGGGAAGACAACACAAACAACGGAAAGTGGATCAGCTAAATCAGCATCAAGAAGCCATCCCTAGTTATGTGAGGCAACTCACATCCCTGATTTTGTCTCACTGAGCCGACCTCGTGGCCAGCTACCCCGCCGCTGCGGCTGTCGCCGCGAATCTCCGCCAGTCGTCGTGTGCGACGCCCCCGGGTCGCCGTCGGTACCGTCGCGGCCCGGCACCGCCGCGTGACGGGGCAGTCTTTTGCACGACTCTCTCTCCCTCCTCCCCCTCTCCCCGCTACCCTACTTCCAGCCCAAACTTGGGTTCGGGTGTTCGTGAACTTGACGCAATTGTTCGGCCCCGATAGATAGTCGTTGATGAATTTTCACGGGGCAGGGGATTTGAAAGCATGTTTCCACGTTATTGGTGTCGTCATGAATCATAGGTGGTCTTGATTCCAGTTACTCTAGGAAAGGGTCATCGCCGCCACATATTTTTTTACTGTTTTTTTTACTAGAGGGGGGGCAGAATCCAGTCTGATGCCAACAGTGAGAGAGGTGGGGTTAAAGCTAAAACCTGAAGACTGTATGGAAGAGCGTCGCCAACTTATTCGGTTCAGTACCTTATTTGTTTAGGCATACGCTCCCCTAGTCCGCCAGTTGGGGATCACCCCCCAGACCCCCTTACCACTCAAGTCTTCTGTCCCCCACCCTTTCGACCACCCTGCTCTAGGGTCATGTGAAAAATAAACTATGCACGGCAGTTTCGTGTAGGCACACTTTTTTGGTCCGACTCGAAAAAGTGTAAGCACAGTAAGGTGCACAGCACAGTATATGGCCGCTGCACAAAAACATGCTGAAACACAATTACGACACTGATGCGTTTCATATAAATGGATTACGAAGTGATGTTAAATTGTGCTTCATAAACAACCCCGAGATTTTTTAGGATGAACGTCGTGGTATTATTTCCCTCGATACCAATACCGCTATAATTATCCTTGGTTATAGTTCTTTTGCATAGACGAAGGAACGGAGGGGGAGCAGGTGGCCACTGCCCCTCCCCCGTACTTTTCTGTGGTGGGCCCTCACAACGGATATAAAAATATCAGCAACGGTTCAATAAAACAAGAAATGTTGATGGGCCCGATAGCTTGCTTTGGAAAGTTATAGTTCCGCAGGACGTCTTCTGCAAGCCCCTGGACCATGAAGACTTCGTGAAAAAGGCCAAGGCACCTACTACCCCAGTGTTTCGAGGTCTGCCCCGAAAACTGAAACTCCAGCCCAGACCACACCAAACACGGAGCACGAATTCGAACACGCATCCCGCACCAAGCACTGAACAACAGCCGTCCGTCAGATATTGACAGGCGTGACGAAACCGGTCGTCTTCCGTAACGAAGGGGAAACAACACCACGGAGCTATCCAATTAAAGGAAATGTGGCACCTTTATAACGTGATTTTAGCTGAGATAGCCAAGTAGTAAAGCATACCGGAAAACCCGGTACGCAATATATCATTTGTCTTGAAACTCAACATTTCCGTAGAGAAAAGCTAAAAAACCTAGATGAAATGTACCCTGCATGTACCCTTAGTATGGGGGGCTGGACGCGGGGCGGGGGGGGTTTGTGGTTCGGGCCGTTTGCGTGGGCCGGTGGGTGGTGTGGACTTTTGGGGTATTGCGGGCCGGGCATCAGGCCACAGTTGGCAGCTGTTGGTGTGACGACATATGCTGACGTCACGGTGAGTATCAGCCAATCTAAGCCCTTGAAATCTGTTGAATATGGTAGGGGCTGCCAGATCATGACATCATCCACAGGCAGATATTTATTTCTCTCTCTTGAGGAGCATTTTGAAAAATCAAAATATTGAGCTTATTGTACATTTTTCAGAGAAATCATGGACGCTTCCATGATATTCGGCTAAAAGTACCCCTATTTACAATAGATTCCAGGATTCGACCAAGGTGTTACATTCCCTTAAAGGTAAACGGCGGGAAAGAACGTAAGAAGTCATGAATGGAAATACTTATTATATGCTGGTGTGTATGTGTGCCTTATTTCCACCAAATGAAATGTTCTAAAATTGCTCAATTATGGGCCGCCTGGGCTGGGATTCCCCTTGAGATGGCCTATAAGGCTGCCCACGCACTTTTCAATCTGTTCCTACGCCCCTGTTTTTTTTTGCCATGTCAGAGAATTTGGCTCTAGCTAAAGACTTTAAGCATGTTTACACTGAACAGCCTAGTATTCGCAATTCTTATGAGATCTTGCCCAGACCACTTCCAGCTTTGAAGTAGTTTGCAACAAAATGAAGGCCGTTTGCACTCCACATGTTCCCTTCTCCTGTGCTAGTTCACCCTTCTCAAAGGGTAGAGCTATGTGCCGTGTCGAAGTTAGGTAAGTGAGAGAAAACACGTCTCAGCTTTAAAGCTTCTGATGGCCTGAGTGAGGCCAATTGCCAACTATTTTCCTGTGGTTTTGGACCCCAGCCAAAATCCGTCACACGAGAAATTTTAGCTTAATTAGAATTGTGTTCTTTGCATTCTTAAACATTTCTTAAGGCCCCCATGTTTATAGGAAAATGATGCAAGGCTTGACGTAGTCCTTGATGCTCTTTGGTACCTAATGTTCCGGCTCGCTGTATTTAACACGCGGCCCGCTGGGGTCCCTGGCATGACGCACCCCGCTGGGGGGCCTTTTTCGCCCCACCCCCCTCCGTATCTCATTCCCCACGAAAGCTAAAGGAAAATTACGGGCGGTGTTGGAAAGCTCTTGACAAGACGAATATATTTTATACGAATAATTTTTATGTCAGATCAATATTAAGGTCAGCATAGGTCAAAGAAGGTTCCATAGGCTTACAAAAGAGCAGTGTACGTTTCTCTCTCTAGATCTGCCCTCAGGGGAGCTAGAGCAAATATTTATGCATCATTGGATTCCTCTCATCGCGGCGAATCGAATGATGTACAATATGACTTTGCTAGGTCAAATAGTCAAAATTACCTGACCTCGAGATAGGTCAGGGCCACAGAGTGACCTGGTATGGTCATGTTGCATATCAATCGACTCCCCGTGACAATATAAGCACAATGCAAGCAAAATGGGAGCTTTATCTCAATTCAGTGAGAAGTTATTGTCAAAACAATCACTCTTTGCTCCCGTCACCTGACATGACCTTTGAGAGGTCAGATGCTCAAAAACTCAAGTTTATGTTCAAGGTCGTGGTAAGAACAGACGGTTTGAGGATTTTCAGCTTTATCTATCCAGTATTTCTGAAAACAAGCCCATTCTATTTTGGGGGGGGCACGCCCCCATCACCCTCGGCGCCCCTGAGGTCGTGGCGCCCCCATCTCCCCCCCGGATGGAGTCGGCCCATTTTGGCCCACCTATCTTTGCGTGTGCCCTTCTCCCCGCTCCCCCCTATCATCTATTTTTCACCATAGACATAGGTAATGGGGCGACCAAAAAATTGACCCTACCTTAGGTCAACAATATCAAAATTCCGAGATAGCAGATTTGTAGACCTAATGGCCTTATCATATTGTGGAAATTTCAAATTAATCGGTTCGCTGATGTTCCCTGGGCACCGCTTCAAACACGTGATTGTAGGTTTTGAGGTCGGGTCACTTGACCTTGAATAGCTCGTTGACCTGACGTGACCTTAACTAAAAAATTTGATCAGATTGTCAAATTGATCAGGAATAAGGTACTCTAAGTTTCGTTGTTCTGCGTATCTTCGTTGTTGAGATGGGGAAAACCAGGAGGGGAGGGGGCGAATTTCGCCCCCTCAGCGGGGCGCGTGTTAATGGATGCGTAGCATGCTACGGTCTCCGCTTATTGTACGATGTGCTGCATACGAAATTTATATATGAAACCACACACCACAAATGTTGAGAGATGTGGACCTCAAATACGGAATTTATAAACCCACCGGGGAATACTATATATATTGTATTGCATTGTATTGTCCTTAAGCCAGGGCATTTTTTAAGGAAAAGTCGGTGGGGGGCCATTTCTTGTGTTAGCCAATATAGTGTCTTTAGGGCATCAAGAGCCCATTTTGAGGGGTTTAATAAAACTTAACGCGTTAGTGTTAAACAAAATGTTTCTCAATTTTTGTGTTATTCCATGTCTAGAGATTATAGATGCTGCCAGGTTTTTTCCGGTGGAAAAGGTCAAACCGAGTTAGGAAAATGGTCAAAGAGGGGCAAAATTTTATTTCCACTAACATAGCTAAATAAACACCACAAAAGCCAAATTAAAGCTATAACAACCCCTAGCGGTAGTCATAAACCCACAGAAAAAGCGACTTGTATCACTGTTTAAAACTAATTGTTAACTGTTTGGTATTGACTTGACGCAGTGTTTTTAGCACATTACCCATCTAATAGGAAGTCAGGGGTGCCCTTTCAACCCCGTGTGGACATCGAATGATCACCCCCTCGCCCTTTTTTACCAAAAATTTCCTGATCTCAGTCAAAATTTGAGTAAACCGGAAATTTGTATAACCAGCCGCTGCGGAAGGCAACGAGGAGCCCAAACTCGAAAAGTTTTTGGTACTAACGTGTAAAGTTTGCTGTCAGCATCAGGTTGAAGTTTGGCTGGCCCCCTCACTTTTTCCGGTGGCGACGCTTAAATAAAAAGGCTAAGCACTTCATACCACCACACCAGCAACCAGTCTTACGCACTTTGACTACACCGTGTCTCGTCTAATCCACGGACGAGCTCTAAGCGCTGACAACTGACAGCATGTGAGATGAGAGCATCATGCAATGTCACGGTACTGGCTGGGATGTGGGCTTCCAGTCGGATAGAACAGGATGTTTGATTGGTTGTAGGTCAGCGTTCTTCTCCAGCATTGTGATTAGTTGATGCTGAGGCTGCTTTTCCGGGATTTCCCGTAACTACGCGCTTCGTTTCGTCTTCGCACGATGGAGTAGACAGCCACGGGCACGGGTGAAAATTTGTAACACAATTTTTGTGGACTGCCAATTTAGAACAAAGTTATAGTTATGTATAGAACGAAGTTATAATTATCGGGTGGTGTTCTGTCTTATTTTCATTAGGTGAGTCTGCATTTGGTCAATTTTAAGTCCTCTGTCTATTTCACTGGTGGGCCAAATTCCGGGCACTGGGGGCATTTCGGCCGACTGGGGGGCAAATGGTCCCCCAGTTAACATGTTCAAAATGGCCTGCCTTAAGCACATTCCAACACTAACGATTTGTCATGGCTCTTGTCATAAATAGATAAGAGTGAGATGAAGGGGGAAGAGATACGTACATAGTCATTCACTTATTCACACATACAATTACTAGCAACCACAGTAGAATTTCAGGGGTTACAGATGTGTGCCCAGAGTCGTCGTTTGAACGATGCCGCGTGGCTACCCAGTACATGTCTATGTCTGGGAAGTCGGTTGTAGAATGTGATGATAGTAAAGGAATCGCCTCCCTGTTTTCTTATAGATATATATATATATATATATATATATATATATATATATATCTATATATATATATGTATGTATATATATATATATATTATATATATATATATTATATATATACATATATAAATACTAGATTCTGGATATACTAGGCATAGCATCTGCATCTTTGTCAACAGTGCTGGATCTGGGCCAATGGCTAGGGGAGGGGAGGGCAACCGGGCTGAAAATCGTCAGAACATAATTTTAAGAAAATCAGCAAAAACTGGGGTTTGGGGGCCAAATACTTGTTGCCCTCCCCTCTGATCCGTCCCTGCTGTTCAGTACCTGTCAACACCCCTAAGATCAGAAGTATGCCCGTGATAGCCAAAAGAATGTCTATATATATACTTTTCTTTTACGTTCTTGGTGTACCAACGTTATTCTGCAATTAATCCCTGACCGGAGAGGTATTGGTACCTTCTTACAGTCCTCCTAAACTGCCCGCTGAAAGCTTAAATGTTTACTTCTTGACGTCAGTTGAGGAATGGTTGCTAAATGAAATGACATGTATCCCACTAAACATTGTTTTGCGAAGGCTCCTCGTCTCCAAGCCAGACAAAATAAAGAGCTCTAATTATACATCGTTTTTTTTTTTGGACGTTTCATAGCTATCTGATCAGCAACCCAGGATATGCTTTTTCTCAGCTTCTCTGTTTTGCTTTATCTGTAGCGCAACAAAGTGAAAACCTAGCGTTCGAATGTCAAGGTTTTCTGCCGCACTCAATCGTGGTGATGCAGGGAGGTGGCGCCTACTGCCCCTCCCCTTCCCCCACTCTCAGTCGCCAGGCGCCTCAGGGCGTTTACCGCCGCGGATCCCTGACCTCCGACCCCGGCGCACGCGATGATCGCTCGGATGAGCCTGGTTGTATTTTGTTTCTGGCGCCAATCGATTCCATCATGCATGCCATGTTGAAATACTTTAGAAGGGCTACGGAATGTAGAAGCGAAAGGAGCTAATTTCTATGTTGAATTTTGTTTGAGAATGTAATACGGTTTGCGGAAGAATGACCATCGTATAAAGTTGTTCCGTGTGTTAACGTTGTTTGAAGTAAAATACCAAGCGCCACAGTTTGTGGGATCAAAAGCTAAGGGCTAAGGTCGGCTCGGGGATCGTTGTTATGCTTACGGTAAAAAAAGCTGAATAAGCTAAGCGCATGATTTATTGACACCCTTTTAAAGTGAACTACATTTTCAACTGAAAGTTAATGATTTCTTAATTAAGTGGGTGGGAACAGTTAAACAGTGAACCAATGTTCGGTGCCTGACAAAAACCAGTGCTCTCAAACTCAGCTTTCCAACCAGTAATTTCATCAGGGAGCGAGGAGGAAAAAAGCCAATTTCGCGAAGAGGGCAGGGAGTTTTAAAACTTCTGTCCTACCATATTTACATTTTGTGTTCACAAATGTATGTCATAACGCAAACCCATTGCCACTGCGTTTCGTTTTATAACACCATCACATTTTTGGATATTCTTGTACGGCCAGAACTATGGTGAACATTTTGGTTAGGCCTCATGCGCCACGGAACATTCTGGTTTAGCCTCATGTGCCACGCTGCAAAACTTTCAAAAGCTCTTCGTGTTGAGCTGTCTGACATTGTGCGCAAGCCCGCAAAGTCAGCGACTTTGCGCGGCCTGGGCATCGCCGCTGGTAAACGCGGTGAGAATACAGATTTGGCGAGAGAGAACCAAACTGTGTGTAGAGCTCTCTATCAAAGACAATCTAACTGAACGAACAAAGAAGTGGTGTTACTTAAAATGTGCAGCACAGGTCTCCAGACTTCCCGGCATACTTCCGGGCCCTCTTCCTCACCCTGATCAATGATCATCGATGCTTAGTCAGTGATGGGAAGAAGAAGTCAGTAAAAAACACACCTTATATTAAATATTTCATCTATGTGCGCGACTGCGAATTTCATTTTGAGCATAACAAGAACACGACAAAAATTACGGGTGTATATACCCTCTAAAAAATTAGAAAATTAAAACTGTTTGGTAGCAAATTACACAAACTGCACTTGTGTTTAAACTCTATCGTATTGTAAACCAACCTCTATTGCGAGCTGGGTCGTGTGTGCTCAGACTTACGCCATGTCTGGGTCTTCTCTCTTGTAGAAGCAGTTACCCATGAGTGGTGATAATTCTTCTCGAGAAAGTAGCTCGCTGATAGCTTACGAAATGGAAGTTGAAGCTTCTGTAAAAGTAACGCCCCGAATTCAACAATAACTGTTTGGATAAGTATTCGCGATGTGATTTAGTTCCAATCAATGAAATTAAGTGATAATTATATGTTTGTTTTTAAAAACCCATACGTAAGCAAATCAAGTAGTGTTTTAGAGTGCACAGTTTTTCTATGTATCTAGCAGTTTGGTGAATGATTTAGAAGCGAGTGATGTACACTGACCTGAATCCTGGCTCACAAATGCCGATCTGTAGACCTGCCCCAGCGCCCAGCATCTTCCAGCATCTTCAGACCCCCAGCATCTTCCACAACAGCGTCCCTCCCGCCTTCTGCCAGATCCAGCACCTGCTATCCGCCCGTACCAGTCGAAGCCGGCGACAAGGTGACACTGACCACTCCCAGTGATGACCAGGGTGCTTGGCCAGATCTGAGAGCAACAGGGTTTGATCGATGTCCGGCGTGTCTTACCGCGGCCCTTTTTATACGCCTGGAGAGGTGTCAACAGCGATGGAAACAACGACGATTGGTGGGGCTCTCGATAATGGCTACAATGGTTAGTGTCGCGTGATTGGAGGAAAACACAGAAGACGACAAACATGGACGAAGCGAGTGAAGAATGTCACTTTCACACGGAATGATCGGACTAGTTGTCTCCTTCAGATATGTCCGTTGTGCCTCAGAGTATGCAATATTGGATCAGTTGTCCAGTCAGCACATGTTGCGTGCATGAACTCCAACTAATCTATGAGCAGAGTGAAAAAATTTCTGTCGGAATTTCAACTCTCCTGTTGTGAACGAGTCAACGCACAAATAAGCGATTTGTGGGGCGCAGTCGGTTGAGGTATGCGTTCAGCTCACTTTGTGATACTTTAACCGCGCAGTGGAGGAGTCCTAAAGTGTTTCCCACCTTTTTCTGAGGTGGCCTGAGAACCGGTCTCCGCCGGCAAATGCTACTTTGCCACATTTGAGAAAATTGATGTGCGCGTCGCTTGGTGAAAGAAGTTTGAAAATCGGTCAATCAGTTTTTTTACTTATAGGCTTTCAAAGCCAGACCTATGTTTTGAGACCGTCGCGATCGCGCGGTCGCACCAGTTCGCCTGCACTGTAAACCGAGTGGTGACACCATAACGTCATATAATCAGGTTATATGTCAAGGATAACCCATATGAAGGTCACGGTCAAAGCTCTCAGGCGAATGTTATTGTCCCCAATATTTCGGTCAGATGGCATCATTTAGTAAGACGTATGTGATGCTATTATTTCATAGTTAAGACAATTCAATGACAAGGTGAAGGGTACAGGTCAAGTTCTAAGGTAATTTTTCGAGATCAAATCCTTATCCCGCCCAAAGGCTGCTATAGCGCCAGTTATGTTACACATTATTGGGAATATGTCATATTGTTACGTCATCGGCCATTGACCTTGATTAATTTTGACCCCAAAATTTCGGAAAACATTGCGTGGGACCTTAGCTATGAGCTTAGTTCGCTTTTGGTGTATTCCTGGCCTTTTCCGCATATTCACGGCATTTCCCAATAGGTTTCCAGCATGGGCACATATATGACCTTTACGACCTCGTTTGACGTTAAAAATATCGACCTAGGTCATTAAAAATTTCCGATAAATAGACCACTATCGCCTCCACACACCCCCAAACGGGCGTTTATCTAGCCCTCTTGGTTTCTTGGATCTCAGGAGGGAACTTTAGGACCCCCTCCACTGCGCGTTAACACGCGCACTGGAGGGGGGCCTCGAGGCCCCCACCTGTTTTTCCGAGGTGGCCGGAGAACCGCTTGTAGCCAAAAACGAAACGTGGCCACAATTAACAGAATTTAATAGCGCGTCGATTGGTGAAGACTTTTTGAAAATCGGCCGAAAATTTTTTGACTTATAGGCTTTCAAAGTCAGACCTGCATTTTGAGATCGCCGTAAACGCGCGATCGGATCAGTTAGCTTGCATTGAAGACCGAGTGGTGACGTCATAAAGTCATATAAGCGGGACTATGTGTCAAGGTCACTTCACATGAAAGTCAAGGTCAAGGTCAAAGGTCACAGGTCAAGGTCATATCTGCACTTTCAAGGTCACTGACCACTGTGCGTCCGGCCAAATGACGTTACCCCGTCTGACATATATTATGCTATGACGTCATCGGTAGGGTACCCCAATACAAAGTTCAAGGTCAAAGGTCATTGGGAAAGGTCAATCCTCATTTCCCGCCAAACAGTGGCTACAGTGTTAGTCAAAGTGTAAATAATAGGTAGTATACCATATGGTGACCTTAAAGGTCAATGACCTTGAATGACCTTGACCCAAAAGTTTTGGGAAGCCTCTTTGAGACCTCTTCTCTATGAACCTTGTCCGCCTTTAGCTTATTCCCGCCATTTTCCCGCATAATCACAGCATTTACCAATCGATCCCAGCGTGGCCAATATTTGACCTTTACGACCTCTTTTGACCTTGAAGATATTGGCCTAGGACAATGAAAATTGGTCATCATGTAGATCACCATAGCCCCCATCCACCTACCAAGTGGCATTTTTCTAACCCTCTTAGTTTCCGAGATCTTAGGGGGCCTACTAGCCCCCCCTCCAATGCGCGTTAGTGCCAGACCCCCTCCAGTGCGGGTGTTAAGGCCAGACCCCTCTCCACTGCGCGTGTTAAGTGACCCGCGGTGGTACGGGTCTGGCTCTGAGCCTATCCGGGGGCAGAATTTGGCGCTTCCGTCCAGCCCAAACGTAGCTTACTCCCCCTCCCTACGGAAAATAACGGCGCCATTTGTACGCCTCAAAAGTTAAATTGAAATAAGCTTCCCCGAATTGAAGTCTTACTTCATCCAGGACCACAACTACCCGAATTTAACCCTGTTCTTCAGATAAGAAAAGGATGGTTTGAACGGAGAAAGCTTCGTACGCACTGGTGGGTCCAAGGGGGGGGACAAAGGGTCCAAGGCTTCCTCCAAAGCCTGGAATAGTATCTTTTTCTCCCAAAAGAACCAAATTTAAGTTTTTTTCATTGACAATGTTATGTTTTCGCGTTTCTTCTCAATTCCCCCCTAACTTTTGTTTGGCCCCACGAAAAATTGCTTCTGGATCCGCAAATTTTCGTGTGTGAGTGTAAATGTTACGTTCTAGCGTTTTGGAGTACTAGCGAAGTATTTGTTTGGGTTGAGTATAACTCGAATATTATGCGAGGCTGTTGCTTCGTTAGCATAATTAATGCTGATGATAATGGCGACAATGATAATATTTAGTGGTGATGATGAGAATGGCGATTTTAAAGCCGAGCATGGTTGGTGTAGACCGGTATCGCAGGAGAATTATATTTTTTAGGTGCAAACAGCTGCCCTTCTAGACTGAAGCCTAAATGATACGGTGGTCTTGGTTTCCTGTGCCCAGGGTTTCAAGTGGTTTCAAAATATACTTGACGTGAAATGGTGGACAATGGTGGACAAATAAAGACCATCGATATTGAATGTTTATGTCCAATTCCATGCATGTGTGTATTTTAGGCTGCGATCCTTTTTTACTCTTTATTTACAGTCTGACGTGGAAAAGTGAAAAGCCCTCTGAAGTGGATCTTATTCGAATATATCTGATTCTGATTCTGAATGTCCAGATTATTCCCTCGAGACATTGCGGAACTATTCTAGGACCTCTGTGCGAGTCAACACACTCCTAAATATTGCGTCCTGAGAACATTTCCTATCGTATATATCGTACAGGCAATGCAAAGCAACATTCATTCTGCAAAGTGCATGGATATTTATTTTCTGCGATTTGGGTCGTAGATTTTAGTTCATGCTCAGACCAGAATGTTTGCAAAGCCTCTAAGCTAGCTATATGACAGACCCACGGGGAGCCATTCTCTTCACTTGTCCATGGCTTCCATGGTGCTAATTCGCATCAGAAAATCGACACAAATACGGAAAGAAGGGTGCAAAGCCTATTTTGCCAAGCAACTGTATTGCAACATTGTTTCATTTTTTTCCTGTAAAAACGACCGAGCACGTTCTTATGGTAATACGGGGCTCCTGTGAATAGAGTTGTGCGTTTCAGAATTTTCTTGAGTCGACTCAACTCAACTCAAGTGCTGAGAGAGGTTGACTCAACTCCAACTCAACTCATGATCAAGAGTTTAGTGAGTCGACTCAACTCTGAATCAAGGCTAAATTCATCCGACTCAACTCTGACTCAACTCACGACTCAACTCAACTCAAACTTTGACTCGTTTTCAAAATAAAATAAATAAATGATAAATATGTAAATATTTTTTAGATAAAGAAATAGATCAATAAACCAGCAAAAAACGAGCTGTTCAGAAAGTCTGGCACAAAGTGGAAGATAAATAAAAGCAAAATTAATTAATTGGCATTCAAACATTGGTTAACAACTAGCGAGCAACCATGAATGACTTTTTAATTCTTATAGACTGTCACTGCCCAAAAAAGTCACCACGTGTTACAATTATTTCTAAAAGGAGCATTGAATATTAAACAAGGTAAATGAAATGGAAAGGAACCTAAAAAGGCTAGGGTTACACCAACACAGGCAAAAATTGAGCTTCCATGCTGTCAAAAAAGGTCCAAGCTAAAAACATGATATAGACTGTATTTGTAGGGATGGTAGAGGTATTGATTTTTCGTTAAAGAACGATGCTAGGTAATTTTTATAAATTAAACGTTACTACGCCATGAGTTTAATCAAAAGTTAAGCGACAATTACTCGAGTATATAGTTGCAATTGCTAAGTCTAAGAACTACGGCAAACTCTAAGAAAAAGTATACCTATATGAGGCGGAGCCTCTGAATAAGTCGATCTGATCCCCAAAATCCTTCAAACAGGATGAGAGTTGGCGACGCCGTTGGCCTGGCAGTTGGTGCGTCGTTAAACCCCAACAATTTTATTATTATACCATATATGACAAAGGACAATAGAAATGGAAATTCTTTCAACGTGTTGGATTTTAATACATTCATATTTTAAACCCAATCTAAATTTAGCTTGAGAACCTCCAATGAAGTACATACCTATCGCCCTTCAAAATTGGAGCACGATTTCATAGACAATTCATAATGTATAGCTTTCTAAATAAAACACGGACGCCAGGCGAGGGTCTCAGATCAGACAAAACTAGTAGCATGAAATAATTCCTCAGATTCTTGCGATAAAGGCGTCTCAACATTTCTGTCTAATAAAGGGTCCATTTTTTCTATGCCAATAGCTGTATCTGCTTTTAATAGGCAAAATGAAAAGAGCGGCGGCAGACGGCGCATTTAGGACAAAAGAAACAATGTAACATGTAGGTATACAAGTATTTGCATGGCTTTATGAATTATCACGTGATGTTTACATTTTTTGCCTTGAGGCTAAATAAACTTGAGGGCCTATACTCGGTTGAATTTGTTCTTCAAAGACAGCAATGGCGCACACACTATTCTTTCACATCATGACCACTGACGACAACAATCAGCAGCGAAGATGACGCGTGTTGTAGGAGTGGTTGAAGAAGTAATGTTAAATATTTAAAAGTATATATAATATATATATATATATATATAATATTTGAAGAAGTTTTTGAGTGATTTTAAATGTATTTTGTGGTTCGTTCCACTACTTCAAATGTTTAAGACAAGGCCAGTGATAGGAACCTGTTAAATTTTTTGAGTATATGTAATGTTTTTGCCTAGGGATTTCTTCAGACCGGATGGGCCTTTAAAATAAGCAATTGAACCATATAATTATTGATATTTTTTTAAATTTTGTATAAGTGGTTCCTGGTAAGGCTGCTGGAATCGGAGTCTCACTAAAGTCATCAAGGGACTTGTCACGGAGACCCCGACCCCACCACCCGAACGAGCAACTCCCTCAATGGAGAGGTTAATTTAGAAGCCAAAGTTTAACGTCCCACAAAGCGGAGGGACGGCCGCCCCGCCCAGGTCACCCTCTCACCAGTCAGTTGCCAGCCGACCTGTATGTCGGGTAAGCTATTCAGCGCCGGAGCGTCTCAGGGGAACCGATCCCAAGCCTGGACATGCACTGCCACTGCATGCTTCTGAGCAGCGGGCCGGAGCCCAATCGCTCTACGACACTGTGCTACCGGGGCGGCAATATATTAATATATTGACATATAAGTTTCAATATATTGAAACAAATTGAAACTTTGATTTAAACAATTGAAATTATGGAGGGAAAAGTATTTAAAGGAGGTTAAAGGAGGTTTGCAAAAGGTAGACAAATTCAAACACTTTTACTTGACATCATGTTTACCTGTTGAGCCAACTTTTTTCGTCAACTCATTTGACTCGCTGTCTTCACAACTCAACTCAACTTAACTCATTGACGTGCTGTGAACCAACTCAACTCAACTCAACTCACTGGTCTAATTTTTTAGACTCAACTCAACTCAACTCAGAGTCAAATGAGTCGGAATTTGAGTTAAACTACGACTCTGACTCACGAGTTGCACAACTCTGCCTGCGAACAATAATGTTCAATCAGTGTTGGAGAATCGTCAAATACCGTTCAGTCCTTGGGTTGTCAGCGTGAGGTGGCGCTGCCTGTTTGGGTACTATCAATATAGGTGGCAGTATTGCCGCGCCCGTTCCGCGAAATGTGCTTTTCTGTCGTGCAGATGCTTCTGATGGTTTTTTCCGCACCATTTTGTTTGTTCTTATGAATTTGTTTAAAAAATACGTTATACCAGACTTATCATTATTATTGTTACCAATAGTGGATCCAGGAGGCATTTACCCCCCAAATGAAAAAGCTCGGGGCAAAACAAAAAACGGGACAAAAAACATGTTTTTGCCTTCGCCCGCCCCAAATCTGTCGACTTCCTTTATTTTCCGGCTCCTTTTTAGTTTATAAGCAGGGTTTTGATACCTCAACTGAACCAGACAGCTTCGAACTGAACTAGTCAACTTCAGTGTAAATATTGGGCCTTGGTGTTCTTGATATTTAAAATCGCTTTTGAGTGAGGGAGTCTCGAATGCAAAAGCAAGCATCTTGTGGCCACATATTTTACCCCCTGACGTTTTTGTATTTCTGTTTTGTTTTTTTACTTGGGTTTACCCTCAAACCATGCAGTAATTGTGTAGTTAAATTGTAGTTGTGGCCACATCTTTTAACATCTTTATTGTTGGCCAAATGTTACACCGTGTGAGGTTTTTTATTCTTTCTTCTCCTTTTGTTTGCTTTTCTTCTTTGGTTGCCCGTCCCATACCTACCGGCTAGCCCCGACACTGACTGTTCTCTCTGTACGTGAGCTGCACTAACCCGTGAAATGTGCTGGATTCCTGTCTGGAGTGGCGCACTTCAAGTCTGCCGGTCCTGAATATTGACTGTCTGACGAAAATATTACTTTTTCTGTACGGCAGACAGGTAAAAAATGCAAATGCTCCTGATTTTATCTCGTGTTTCCGTTGGTAGTGCTCTAAGTTGGATAGTTGGGGTTTCCCTTCATTTGGAAGAGATCCCTTCACCTTGAGCATTGTACTCGGTCGGGGGTACTTTTGACACATCTCCATGCCGCCTTTCTCTTGCAAGGTAAGTTCATCTTTTCGCCAGCAGCAGTGTTGGAGTTAAATTTTATAGAAGGAATACTATCCCGATAACAAATATCTTTTTCACAGATTCGGTTGACATCCTGTGGTGCGGCTGTGAAGAGTACACATATCAGAAGTTTCACTTTTTGAATATACGTTTGTGCTGGACAGTATTGACAGAGCTGTGGGGTCGGTTGTCGACTGCGGGATCGGCTCCGGGAAATATGTACACCTCAATGATACTCGTGCTGCTCTTTCGTGAACTAAATTGAAGTCTGTTTGCCTGGAGGAACTTCCCACCGAGGAGTCGGTCGGGAGCTGTCCTTTGACAGTTTCCCGCCCGAAGTCGGTCGGGAGCTGTCCTTTGACAGTTTCCCGCCCGAAGTCGGTCGGGAGCTTTGACAGTTTCCGCCTGAAGTCGGTCGGGAGCTGTCCTTTGACAGTTTCCCGCCCGAAGTCGGTCGGGAGCTGTCCTTTGACAGTTTCCCCGTCGGAAACCGGTTGGGTGCTCTCTGTCAACTCAGCAGCCCTGGGTTCTGCAGCCGAAAAGTCTTGCAGAACGCTGGTTAGACGGCTTCATATTGAGCCTGTCTCAGTTTTCAGCCTTTTAAAAGTGTGGATGGAGTTGTGATCGGGTACGTTCGTGGAGAAAACTTAACTCGTCCAATTGAAAAATATATTGCAACGGAAAAATATCAGCATCATCATGCATCCGTGCTGTTCTGGGGTATTGTGTCGCCGATTGCGCTGTTTTTAGGTATTACTGGTTTATGGGGCAAAGCGATAGTTGCCAAGAGAATATGCTGTGCTCCCACCTTTCCACTGTTGGTGTGACACCTTGCGTATTCAAACAAAGCTGTGTTTCCAAATTTTGTGATGACCTGATACTTATCAACAAACTTGAACCGAATGTATGATGAACTGAAAAGGAAAGGACCTTTGCCAGAAGCTGGTTGAGAAGGACCTCTCACCAAAACTGACTTGTACTCAATATGAGACAACCGATAAGGACTGCAGTATTTTTCCGAGTAATCGCTGGTCGTGCTCACTTCACTTAAATCTCCAAGCTCTCTTTGTGTAATGACCGCTGATCCCGAGGTAAAAAAAAAAACAATTTAACTATCTCCTCTGCGTTGGATGCAGGCTGCCTGTATGTTACGGCGGTTGCCTGCCCGTCTCTCTCATGAGGAGGCGCTGCGCGCTACATTCTGCGCGCCTACCTCGGCGACAGCACTGCCATTTAGCGTCGTTTTTGTGTCTGCGGCCTCTGCATTACCGGCGATTAGCGCTCCGTCCCCGATCAGGTGGGCCGAACAGATGTCCTCAGCCGCGCCGCTATCGATCGTACTGCCTTCTGGTGGTCAGGCTGTGCTGTTTTGCCAGCACCCGAAAACTAGCGAACCCCGAGCTACTGTTTGAGGCACTCCGGAGATGCGTGTAAATCCGACATAAAGCGCTGCCTCTGGCTTAAGAACTGGCAAAGTTCTTAGATGACAGAGTATCCATAGAGACGGTAGGCTTGCGCTGGTTGCATATGCCACAGATGGCTGGATGTGCAAGCCAATGTCTGGCCAGTTTTGGAAGTGGCGCATGATGCTTGGCAATCGGCATAGCTGCTCACTTTGCTATCGGGTTAATTGTTCGTGTTAAAGGGAATGTGGCACCTTCATAACGTGATTTTAACTGAGATAGCCAAGTTGTAATGCAAGTCGGAAAACCCGGTACTCCATATATCATTTGTCTTGGAACTCGATATTTCCGTAGAAAAAAGCTAAAACCTACCTGACACCAACCCCTCATCACCCGGCGCATTGTTTGCTGGTGTGACGACATGTGCTGACGTCACGATGAGCATCAGCCAATCGAAGCCCTTGGAGCGTTTCAAATATGGTAGTGGTTGCCAGATCATAACATCATCCACAGGCAGATATTTATTTATTTTCCTAGAGGAGTATTTTTAAAAACAAAATATTGATGTTATTGAACATTTTTCAGAGAAAGCATGAGTGTTTTCATTATTTTTGGCTAAAAGTACGCCTAATTTCACTAAATTCCAGTATTCGACCAAGGTGCCACATTCCCTTTAATTGTTCGTGTTTTTCATCTCGCCCGATACGTATGGCTTGTAACAGCAGCTGTGCTGCCATAGACTTCAGGCTCAAACTGAGGCAGTATGTATGACACAAATGTCACAGGTTGACGGGAAATATAACATGGAAGCGTATTGTTATTCTACTGTCATATCTCTGTTCCAGACGAGACGCCGCTCCTGAGGTCACGGAACGGCTGGTGGCGGGCCGTAGCCGGCGGTTCGACAGAGACAGTAACGAGCCTGACATTCGCGTGGAGTCGAAGTGTTTGGCCGGCGTTTGACATAGAGATTAGTGGCTGTGGAACCGAAGCGTCTGAAGTGGGTGTGTCGCGTGCTCTCTGTCGCCAATTATAGACACGGCCACATGCGTGATTGTCAAACAGGAGACCTCTGCAGCTGGAGTCCGTCGTTAGTTTTTTTTTTGCTCCGTCATTCCAGGGGAAAACTGAGTCAGCCTTTTCTTGATTTAGGATCTATAACCGAGTTATCAGGCCGTTCACATTCTGATACATGAACCATAAAATGAATATGAACGGACAAGAAAAAGGCACACTTTGAGAAAACTGCGTACGGTTTTAGAACAGGGTTTTGTTACAGATCGCTAAAAGGAGGGTATGGCGTGGCGCAGCCGTTATTCTTCCAAAATGCGTTTAAACTGACACAGTTATATTCATGCCACCGCTCAATGCTGTTCACCTGTACACTATTTACAACCCTTGCACCAGTAAGCAAAGCTTTATGTAGGTGATGATGTGAACGAAGACAGGTCTAAAATGATCACTTTTGCTGAATATTTTACACGACAGAATACAAAGCATAATTCCAACCAAACATGAGGAACGAAGAAGCAGAAGCACCACTGTAAAAGTGAATTTACGTATAACTGAAGGTACTCCACATAGGCTTGATAAGCTACACACGCCTCTATTGTTCTCCCCGTGTCTAAAGTACTAACTTTAACTTATCTGCATGGACCTGACGAACGTTTCTAATAAATACATAAGGCACTTGCACTCCTCCCACGCACTCGGCATTACCACCTCCCAGAAGCTATCGAAAAGTTGATAGGTTGCGTGGTAAGCCAAACCAAATGAAGGTGCCGAGCGGCACGGCTGCTGCTGCCAGTGTAATCATACAGCAATGATAACCTTGCAAGAACCGAACAGCTTGCCGCGCTGGGGAAAATATATACTTTTTTGGGGCAGATCACTCTAACTGACATGATCTACCAGAATAATGTCGGCCTAAGCAAGCGGCAGGAAGGAGAGATTGACCCGCTGTGCAAGTCTTCTCCAGTAAGCTTATTTCCAGGGACAGGCAGGAACTTTCAGCCAGGAAAGTTGTGCCTGCCTTCGTCGCATGCCACTTTTTTCGAGACCTCATTAACGGCAACGAGCCGTTCGGCGGCATCATCTCCCACTGTCGCTAGACGTCTGTAGCTAAGCAGACGGAGCACAGTGGAAAAACATCAGCAAAACAGCCACCGTTCGATCACCAATCACCTCGCTGTCTCCCTGGTGTTTCTGTGTTTTCTTGTGCGCTTCACGTTTCGACATGTATTCATGTTTCCTTTCACGATCCAATCTAAATGGGTCTGCCTCAGATCCTTAAACAGGCCGTTGAATCTCAGCTGATAGGGTGGATAAAATTTACCCTCGTCCCTCGTACCAACACCTGAATATATAGTCTCCTGATTTTCCTATCACTCATCTGATGGAGATGATCGCTCGTCGCGTCCCAGGCACTGTCTGTGCTGAAGCCGTCGTTTTCCAGAGCCCCAGCACGGTTGGTTGTTGTCGGGAGGCTCCGTCTAGGCCCGCGCCACCTGGCGGTAGTGGCTGACTTGGTCGTGCAGAGCGCTGAAGCCCTCGTCGGCGAACCTGTGGAAGGACTTGCCGACGCCCATGCTGGAAGTGCGCGCCTTTGGCACGAAACCGCCGTAGCCGGAGATCGGCACCCCGTTATCCACTGTGGGACACAAAAGAAGCCGTCAGCAGGTGCAGCTAGAAAAATTGGAATGTCCTCACGCACGAGCTAAATTTTGGTGTAGATAATGTCGAGAGCTCGAACTATCACTATCACTGATGCAAAAGAGCTGGAGAAAGCCTGTCGCCCACATAAAGTTAGACGGCATGCACGACTCTTGATTTAGCTAAATTGTCAGGTTTAGTATTTGGAAACCGTTTAATAGTATTTCACCGCTTGCGCTCCAAAGCAAAATTAAACTGCCTGAAGTCCCAGAACGAGTACAAACTTGTAATCGTTGTCTTGAGTGGCCGCACAGTTTTGGTGGGAGCCTTATCCTTGGGCTGGAGTTTCGGGGAAAGGCCTAATGGATTATCCTCAGTTTCGCGGCACTCGTCAATACAGCAAATATGCCCGCTGCCAATGTCACGCGCCGCCGCGTTAATTGCACTGCTGGTGTGTGTGTATGAAGGGAGGCGTTGACTTCGGTGGCCGGCTTTTGCTACCACTGGCCGTCTGACTGACAGTATGGCAGAGCCGATAGAAAGTCGTGGTAGGACGACAAAAGTCCCAAACGAAGGGATACTTTTCAATGGTTTTATTTGTGGGTGTCACAGGACGGTAATATCTTGTGACTTTTGGAGAGTACAGTGAAACGCGAGTGACACAAGCGTGATATGTGTACGGCTTCTGAAGGTAACTTTAAAGCATTGTAGATGTCAGCTCCGGTGGAGAGACATCAGGAAGACATGAAGTGAGAAATTCTAAAGCTAACGGGTTTAAGGGGTCCGTTTGATCGTTTCATGTGAATTTGATAATTTGAAACATTTCTGAATTGGTGTGGCGTGAAAGAAGGAATATCAAAAGCTTCGTATGTGGCGTATTTTATGTTAGCTATATCCGTCGGAGTTGTTCGACGTGTTGCCGTTGTGAGAACGCGTCTGAAAGCTGTTCTAACAGTAAAACGCTTCTGATTGTTGCCAGTGAGTGCTGGACATGCATAAGCCATTAGGCTGGGCTGGAGTGAAACCGCCATGACCCTGCTTGACTACCGGCTGTTTGCATTGTGACCCATGGATAACACTACCGTAGTGAATCGATATGACGTCACTGCTGGACAATGGATGGACATTGCACTGCGACAGATCGGGGTCACTCAACTCACTCACTTGAACAGCAGTGTGCACAACAGGTTTGGAGCCTTGATTGATACTGATTGTATATGTAATCAACAGTATGCAGGCCTTATGGTGCATAACTGTATGCATCTAACTGACCTTTTGGGAATGTGTTACCCCAATCTAGGCCAGGTCGACGCTAGGTCATCGTTCCCGTTAAGTTGTTATTAATATGTAGCTTTCTGCCTCGCATTCTTTTCCAAGCTCATTTGATGTGACGATAGATCGGACGCGGAATAGTATTGATCTTTACGAAAAAGTCTTTTATATTTAATCATCGCATGAGGGGTCAGCCGGAAACACTGCGACCTACATGTAGCCTCACTGCTCATATGAATATTCACAGAAGAAGGTATCAGCGTTGGACATAGTCCCGGCGAAGGGAAATTATTTTTAGACGACAGGGGACCATTTATGACACACCTGCTGCATAGTCTTTGCACCGTCGCCTGTGCCCTCAGGAGACGCCGCGCGGGTTCGGCTGGTGGTCAAGCAGGCCAAGTCATTCTACCAAAACTCTTATTAACATTTCAGAAAAATAATGATAAGGTTGACTGCGCTCTACCTATTTTCAATCTTCAGCCGAATGTTGGATAAGAAATCTTGACATGTTAATCGCTTGCAATTAGGCTGAACATAGGCGGATCCAGGGTTGCCGATCGGGGGAGCACATGATCGCGGGCGGGGGTGCCTCTTTTGGGTGACAAAACTTATCAGGTGGGCGCCAAATCTTATCGCTGGGGGCGCCGATACTCGCATCCTGGGGGAAGGGGGCTGGAAAGCGACATTTCAGGGGGTCGTCATCGACCTTTCAGGGGAGCGCTGAGGAAACTGTGTGGGAGAAGTACCTCCACCTGCCCCCCTTGGATCCGCCTATGAGGCTGAATCCGTGTACCATATTGATGAGCTTACTGTAGGTGTTGTATCTGCTGTACTTGTTTGCGTTCTCCTGCGCTGGAGCGGGTGTGGGGGCGGTACTGGTAGTGTCGGAATCCCCTCCCCCGACGCCTCCTCCCACCTCTGGTACCTTTGCTGCAAAACAGGAGGACGGATAACACTCAGTTTACAGCACGCAGTTTGTTTTGAGTCAGCTTTCAGCCCATCAAAAAAGATGAGCTCAATTCCAGGTCTAAGCAAACAAGCAGGAAATAGCTTATGGTAATATACTCGTGATATGACACAAGAAAGTACGCAATAGTCCCATTAGGTCAGCCAGTTTGCACATGGAAACCTAGTGGAGCTGTTTGGTCACGAATCAGGTATTTTTACTGAACGCACAAATTATCTCACTACGATTTAGGTCCTTACAGTCCAAATTGAACAAATAGCGCATGGACTGGTCTACAGCCACGCGCAGGCTGGCGTCTCCAGGAGCCAGAAGGACTACTGACCGGCCTTCTCCTTCACCAGTCGGCTCTTTCTGTCCAGCGACTGTTTCTCCAGGTCGGTGTAGTAGGACTCGGCCACGCTGCGGTAGTTGACTCCCACCTGCTGGGCGTACTGCGGGATGTGGCCTGACAGAGGGATGGGCAACCGTCAGCTCGGCTCCTCAGCCGCTCAGCCTCATTAGCTCGGACTTTGACCTCACGAGTCCAGGAAGACGGCTCTACAGTCTACACTATTGCTGGAAATTCGAAACCTGAGGTTTCAGACTGGAAACTCAGAGTCCAGTGGCGGATCCAAGGGGGCCAAAAAGACATTTGACCCCCCAAACGGAAAAGCTCGGAGATAGACTGTGTTTGCCCCAATGTTGTCGACCTCATTTTGCCCCGAATGCTTTTTAGTTTAAAAGCAAGGCTTTGGTGCTTCAACTCTCAACTTTCAACAGAACCAGTCTACTTAAGCGTAAACATTGGGCCTTGGAGAGAAAAAACGAGCGTCTTGAGGTCACATTCCAACGTTTTTTCTCCTCTTTTTTTTGCTCATCGACTTTTGGGTTTACCCCGAGAACCTACCATCCAGTCAAATCATGCCAAAATGTTTCACCGCGTGACCTTTTTTTGCTTTTTAAATTTGTTTTA
Source organism: Lepas anatifera (assembly GCA_034440635.1). Taxonomy (NCBI): domain Eukaryota; kingdom Metazoa; phylum Arthropoda; class Thecostraca; family Lepadidae; genus Lepas; species Lepas anatifera. The sequence goes on from JAOTON010000034.1 coordinate 103,929, forward strand.
CCCCCAAAAACTACCGACTAGATCCGCCACTGACAGCCGCTCAGGCACATACGTTGTCGATGTGGGGCGGCGCGCTTTACTTATTACACAGGCACCTTAGGCACTGCGCAGTCACTTCCAAATTTATAAATGGGGGCTCATTATTGAAAGAATGCAATGGACTCAAAGCTAGCTATTCGGAGCGAGTACTCCAGTTTGGAATAATTGTATCAAAAACACTGATACAAACTGACAAAAACACCGATACAAACTGACAAAAACACCGATACAAACTGACAAAAACACCGATACAAACTGACAAAAACACCGATACAAACTGACAAAAACACCGATACAAACTGACAAAAACACCGATACAAACTGACAAAAACACCGATACAAACTGACAAAAACACCGATACAAACCCACAAAAACACCCAAACAAACCAAAAAAAAAACCAAAAAAAACAAAAAAAAAAAAAAAAAAAAAAAAAAAAAAAAAAAAAAAAAAAAAAAAAAAAAAAAAAAAAAAAAAAAAAAAAAAAAAAAAAAAAAAAAAAAAAAAAAAAAAAAAAAAAAAAAAAAAAAAAAACCGAATTCATTGATGGGTGCACAGTGAGTGGACTTCGGCAGCACGTGTGGCAACCCACCAGGGGGGACAACACGTTGGACCTCATCCTCTCGACTGAGTTGAACATCAACGTGGATGTGAGAGACGGAATTTTTAAGTCTGACCACCGTGAAATAGTGTGTTCAGTGAAGGCAGTGAAAATTGGGGTGCCACTCGTCAGTAGGAACACTGCTTTTGACTACAAGCATGCAGACTTCAACGGACTAAAACGAGCTCTCCAGTTAATCTCGTGGCCTGTGCTTGATGTTGATGACGTTGACGAGGCTGTTGAAATGTGTTATTGTTTACTTCAAGCTGCAATAGCCGATTATATTCCTGTAATTCAAATCAAGCGAAAGTTTCCCCCTTGGTTTGATCGAGAGCTCAGGGAAGCCCTTAAAGAAAAAGAGGCTGCGTTCAGGCAGCTAAGGCGCAACAGAAATGAAACTGTGGTAACCCAGTTCAGGCAGGCAAGAGGTAATTTTAAAAACTTAGCAAGTTCTAAATATGGTGAATACCTTGTAGGACTCACGCATGATTTCAAAACAAACCCTAAACGGTTCTGGTCGTTTTTGAAGTGTCTAAAGTTAGGAAATATGAGTCTTTCTGTCTTAGTTAGCGAAGATGTTGCTATTACTGACGACAAAAAGAAGGCCAATGTGTTAAATCAAGTCTTTGCTAACAAGTTTTCTGACCCTCACGTCGCACATCCGTATCCAGAGGCACCAGTGTATGAATTTCCTGTATTGTCAGAGATAGAGTGCACAGAGGACATTGTCCGAAACATACTGAATGAAATACCTGTAAACAAAGCATGTGGGCCTGACGGAATTAGTGCACGGATTATTCACGAGTGCTATGATGAACTTGCCACGCCTCTGAACAAAATTTTCAATTTGTCTTTGGCCAAGGATGTCTTTCCAAAAAAGTGGAAACAGGCAAATATAGTTACCATCCATAAAAAGGGCAGCACTAAGAACCCGACCAACTATAGATCAGTTTGGCCCATTCCTCTCTTTGGAAAGACTCTAGAAAAAGTTGCATGTACGTCTCTGCTTCGCCATGTACGGCCAGCCATGTCTGATCATCAGCACGGCTTCATGGAGCGACGGTCCTGCGCGACCAATCTCGCTACGTTGATGGCCGATGCATGACAATCAATAGAAAAGGGATTGCAGACGGACTGTGTGTACACAGATTTCCCCGCAGCCTTCCAGAGTGTTAATCATTCGCTTATGGTTCATAAATTTAGTCATTCGTATCATATAACAGGATCGGCTCTAAATTGGCCATCTTCTTACCTTCATCACCGACAGCAACGTGTGATAGTCAATGGGAAAAGCTCCGAGTGGGCAGATGTGCTCTCGGGCACGCCGGAGGGCGGATTGTTGTCTCCACTCATGTCCGCCATGTTCATCAATGACCTTCCGGCCCGAATGAATTCTCACTGTCTCATGTTTGCTGATGATGTCAAGATATATATATATATATATATATATTATTATATATATTTTATATATATAAATTTTGTTCTACTTGTTCCGTACGGCTGTGGGTGGTCTCTAAGTCCTCAGGGACTTTCACCCCGACCCCACCCCACAGAACCTCATGGGATATTTGAAGTTTAACGTCCCACAGACGGACGGTCGCCCGTCGGTCCCTTCCGTGGTTGCCTCACCCGTGGTTTGGCGGAGCGTTCGGGGAACCATAGTCTGACATGCTGCCATGCTGTGGCCGCCCATTCTGTTTTCCTATTTCGAAAAATTTCCTGCAAAAGTGATGCGGCTATCTTGCAAGATGACCTAAATCGGCTGTGTAGATGGTCCCATTCCTGGAAGCTAAATTTGAACCCTACAAAATGCAAGTCATTCAGAATGACCCTAAAAAAACAACCAATTCAGACGACATATTTCGTTGGAAACACGGTCCTTGAGCACGTGGACACCATCAGGGACCTCGGTGTCATTCTGGATCAAAATCTCACCTTTGCACCTCATATAGATTCAGTTGTGAAAAAAGCGAACAAATTTCTCGGTCTTTTGATTCGATCATTCCAAAAAGCTCGGGGTGGACGTGGCGCGGGTGGGAGGGATCAGTCCGTCCTCCGTGCGGGCATCTTACTGTGCGTATGTAAGGTCGATACTGGAGTACTGTAGTGTTATATGGGCGGGGGCTGCACGAATTCATTTGAACCGAGTCGAGCGTGTGATACATACCTTGGTGGCTAACTCAACGTTCCTCGTCGCGTGCATTGGCTCCCTTGCTTACAATGATTTGTTGTCACCATGGAACAACATCGCCTTTTTTACAACATGACATTATGTTTGCCTTTAAAGTTCATAGAGGCATGATAGACTCGCCGATTCTTCTTGGTCGTTTTCCTCTACATGTGCCGGCAAGAAGAGGGAGAACAAACCAGCTATTGAGTGTGCCCTACGCTAGAGTTAGCATGGTGAAGGAGGGGATATTTGGCAGAGTACCGCGGTGTGTTAATGAATTCATGAGGAGATGTCCTCGGATAGATATGTTTAACGAGCAGGTGGCCAGTTTCAAATCTGCTGTGATACTCTATGTTAGGTCCTTATAGTTGATTCTGTTCCCACTGTACGCATTGATTACAGTTTTAAACACTAACTATAGCTTTTAACAATGCTCGCGCGTGTGATTGTGTTTTTAGCTATTGAGCTGTTTGAGTTGTTAGATGTTTAGATTAGGTTTTTAACTCCCTCGACTTCGTCTGTAAATGGGAAACATGTGCCCGTAGACGATAGACCAAATAAATTAAATGAATGAAATTAAATGATATCGTACTTACAATTAAAGCACCATGCGATAGCTCTTTATGTAGCTCTATCTGTAACACTATGGATCTCGTGTGCCAAACTTGGGGCCTGCTCACTTAGCCTGTTTTAGGGATGCATCCTTGAAATATTGAACAGGTTAGCTCGTAAACCTAAGACCATCCTCCACCATGTAGGGGCATTCTTTAACAAGTCGAAAGGACTGCTTTGCACGTCACTGACTGGACTTATATATAACTAATGCACGTATCGATGGCGCTGGGGACTCCACTGCTCTTTGAGAGGCCTCTGTGTGTCACTGAGTTCACTGGACGGGGCCTCGGCTGTTCTTTGAGTGGCCTCTGCATGCCACTGAGTTCACTGGACGGGGCCTCCACTGTTCTTTGTGGGGCTTCTTCGTGCCACTGAATTCACTGGACGGAGCCTCCTTTTACCTGTTCAAGGACCTGACCTTCAAACATTGAAACGACCATCTGCGATTGGCTTACCAGCGTCCTCTGTCTTTTAGGGGCCCCTTTGTTGGTCAGAGGGCTGCCCGTGCATGCCATGAAATATACGCAGGGTACGTATTAAGGACGGTGATGGCGCCTCCTGGCGTTGGTGGGCCTACACGCGCCATTCACGGCGTTGAATAAGGCCTACTTGACCCGTTCAGGGAGCTTTTCTCGTGCCAGAGACTTCCCCGTACTGGCGAAGTGGGTTCCTATGACCAATAGGTAGTCTTATTTGCTTGTTGGTGACGCATTTATACGTCATCAGACTCCTGAGGCTTTCAAATGCTTCCAGAACTGAAGGAAGCCTCTTGAGTCCTGCAGAGGGCCCCTAATATTTTTTGAGGGCCAGGCCCCATGGATTTGTGGCCAAGGGAGGGAGGGGGCATGGGTGGCGAAGCCACTGCCTGCAAGCACTAAGTTGACCCGTCCAGTATGCAAACCTAGACGTTAATTCATCGCATTCGCTCAACATTTAGTGAACATAGAACTGCTAGGCTGTGCAAGGCGACGTTTGTATGATACATCAATAAGAATAAGAACGGTTGGAACTTAATGACGCACCAACTGCCAAGGTTATACGACGTCGCCAACTCCCACCCTGTTGGGAGGGATTTAAGGGGACGGATCGACTTATTCAGAGCCTATTCCGGGACTTAACCCGGGATCTGTGGCTCCAAGAGGCAGGTGCTCTACTATCGAGTGACGCATCCCTGTTACAGACGTAAAGGCTTGCAAAGAGCTGAGCACTGAAATATACACTGCATTACAGTACATAGCATTATTTCCTTTCATAACAGTCGCAAAACAATGTTTGGTGCGGACATACTGGGAGAAATACCTGCCTGTCAAGGCCGCTATCGATTTTCCAGGATCTTCCCACCAAGGTCGTGATCGATTGATAGAAATATGTCGAGCTCTTTGGTAAATTATCATAATAACTATGCATTTCTAGTGTTAAGGTCTTGAAATATTCATTGAAAATGATAATATCCTAGGGCGTGAATTTTTAAAAGATTGGCGGTGCCCAAATGTCAAATAATACCGATAACCAGCATGTTTATATGGACGAGAAAGAATAAGCTGTGTTTTAGCCTTTTCATAGTCCTGCTGGAAGGCTCAATACCAATTTAAAGCCGCGAAAATGCAAAAGAAAATATTTTAGGTATTTTAACTCTACTTAAGACGTTTTATTGGGGATGGCCCGGTACCCCCAATGAAATATACATCCATACCCCTGAGACTACTCCCAGCTCTGCTCATCAAAACCACCACAAAACGTGAGTACTTAGAACCAGTGTTGGCGCCTGTTTCCTCGAGCTGACCACTTGGCAAAGATGGCGAAGTGCCTTCCAAGGTCCAAGGTGGTGGAGGTCGGGGCGTGCTGCCGCATGTGCCAGTCCATGGCGGGGCAGCTCGATTCCAGCGGCGGTCACGAGGCAGCCGGTAATTGGAGACCGCTAAACGTGAGGTCAGCTGCTCAACAATGAGCTCGTAGATTACCGCCGGCGAACAAGAAAATTGTTACATCATACTCACCAAGGACGTCCGCCGACAGCAAATTTGAGACAAAGTGGAGCCGCCCAGGATGAATTTGGGCGGGCCAGATGACCCGAAGAGATGGATATGGAGTATTGTCTATCGTAAGCTGGTGACGCGACCGTGAACCCAGCATCATTGTTTGCTTGTGATGACACATTTTGCCACACTACCCCAGCTCTGAAAACGTCTGATCATATAAGGCAATTGGTGGTTTGCGTGACGCAAAAGACGGACCAGACCACCCGAGGACACGGAAACACGGAACCCCATGCATTGTGAATTTTTAGCATTCCTACAACGCCATTTGTCAACCGGTCATAACAAGCGCTCAACGAAGAAGCTAAAAGCTACCAAAAATGGTTCGTGAGTTTATTTCCGATAATTCAGTGCTTTTGGGAGCTTGGTGGCATTGTCTGCATCCTGCATTACAACACTGTTTGGTAACTGGAAACCTCTTTGATGTGAACAATTGACAGGACGAGGCCGACAGGCGGAGGCAGCGCAGCTTCCAGCTCCGGCGGCGGCTGGCGTCTGCACACATCAGCGAATACGTCGCGACGGCGCAGCCACTGATGGGTTGTCAGCGTGTGCACATGGCACCGTGGCTGTAATCAAGATACCTTTACTTAATTGTACAAAATTTCAACAGCGTCGTATTTTATATCGGCTGGCTTTGTTTCTGCAGTTGGCTAAGGTGTTGCCTTGAAAATATTTTGAGGCACTTTGTTGAAAACGAAAAAAATTGTGAAACATCTTGTTGAGCATTTGCATTTGCTTCCGAGCTTAGACGTTTTCGAGCCAATTTTTTCAATTTATTTCAATTGCCCCTTCAGATCTTCAGCGGGGGTATATCAGATACTGTCGCAAACTTTTCAACTGTGCTCCAACATTCTACCTAAATGAGGTGCTGGTCTAGGGCTTTGGCCCCGGGTGGTGTCCCTCTTACTTAGTGATGGCTCTATTCTTTCCTCTCATTCGTACATCTTTGGCTGTAGATGTAGCCTTCTCACTTCCCAGAATCCCAGATTGGTTATGTTATAATCTAAAAAACAAGTTTCTAAAGATGAAAATCTGGGTTATCTCTTATACAAAAAATACCAGTGTCCGCAAAGTCAATTTCAAGCAAAAACAATCGGTACTTTTGTTTCCAACTCTGCCCAAAAGCACAGCTCCCGGAGGCCCAGGCCGTAAAACGGCCGCGGCATTGACACGCTTCCCAAGTCCCTGCTTCGTCCCGCCTGACGACATGTCTTTTGGGAGCACGGTACTGGAACAGGAGCACATCTGACCTGTGTACCCGGCGATGGCGCGGTAGGGGAGCACATCTGACCTGTGTAACCGGCGATGGCGCGGAAAGGGAGCACATCTGACCTGGGTAGCGGGCGATCAGGAGCACATCTGACCTGTGTACCCGGCGATGGCGCGGCAGGGGAGCACATCTGACCTGTGTACCCGGCGATGGCACGGCAGGGGAGCACATCTGACCTGTGTACCCGGCGATGGCGCGGCAGGGGAGCACATCTGACCTGTGTACCCGGCGATGGCACGGCAGGGGAGCACATCTGACCTGTGTACCCGGCGATGGCGCGGTAGGGGAGCACATCTGACCTGTGTAACCGGCGATGGCGCGGAAAGGGAGCACATCTGACCTGGGTAGCGGGCGATCAGGAGCACATCTGACCTGTGTACCCGGCGATGGCGCGGCAGGGGAGCACATCTGACCTGTGTACCCGGCGATGGCGCGGCAGGGGAGCACATCTGACCTGTGTACCCGGCGATGGCACGGCAGGGGAGCACATCTGACCTGTGTACCCGGCGATCAGGAGCACATCTGACCTGTGTAACCGGCGATGGCACGGCAGGGGAGCACATCTGACCTGTGTACCCGGCGACCAGGAGCCCATCTGACCTGTGTAACCGGTGATGGCGTGGCAGGGGAGCACATCTGACCTGTGTACCCGGCAATCAGGAGCACATCTGACCTGTGTAACCGGCGATGGCACGGCAAGGGAGCACATCTGACCTGTGTACCCGGCGATGGCGCGGCGGGGGAGCACATCTGACCTGTGTACCCGGCGATGGCGCGGCGGGGAGCACATCTGACCTGTGTACCCGGCAATCAGGAGCACATCTGACCTGTGTAACCGGCGATCAGGAGCCCATCTGACCTGTGTACCCGGCGATGGCGCGGCAAGGGAGCACATCTGACCTGTGTAACCGGCGATGGCGCGGTAGGGGAGCACATCTGACCTGTGTAACCGGCGATGGCGCGGCAGGGGAGCACATCTGACCTGTGTACCCGGCGATCAGGAGCACATCTGACCTGTGTAACCGGCGATGGCGCGGCAGGGGAGCACATCTGACCTGTGTACCCGGCGATGGCGCGGCAGGGGAGCACATCTGACCTGTGTACCCGGCGATGGCGCGGCAGGGCAGCACATCTGACCTGTGTAACCGGCGATGGCGCGGAAGGGGAGCACATCTGACCTGTGTAACCGGCGATCAGGAGCCCATCTGACCTGTGTACCCGGCGATGGCACGGCAAGGGCACATCTGACCTGTGTACCCGGCGATGGCGCGGCGGGGAGCACATCTGACCTGTGTACCCGGCAATCAGGAGCACATCTGACCTGTGTAACCGGCGATCAGGAGCACATCTGACCTGTGTACCCGGCGATCAGGAGCCCATCTGACCTGTGTACCCGGCGATGGCACGGCAAGGGAGCACATCTGACCTGTGTACCCGGCGATGGCGCGGCGGGGAGCACATCTGACCTGTGTACCCGGCAATCAGGAGCACATCTGACCTGTGTAACCGGCGATCAGGAGCCCATCTGACCTGTGTAGCCGGCGATGGCGCGGCAGGGGATCACATTTGACCTGTCTAACCGGCGATCAGGAGCCATATGACCTGTGTGGCCGGCGATCAGGAGCCCATCTGACCTGTGTAGCCGGCGATGGCGCGGCAGGAGTTGGGCCGGTAGGAGGTGGGTGAGACCACGGTCACCGGCTGGGGCCCCGAGGACGCGTCCACGTCAGGGGCCCCGAGCCCGTCTGCGACACCGACTGGCCATGCGGGGTCACTACCAGGTGACCCGCCGGCATTCGCGTGTTCAACTGAAACAGAATAAAAGGGTGGTTAGTCTCACCGAAGTTAGATCAGCATCATCTGCAACTCGAAATGCTATCATCGGTGTCGGAGTCGGCCTTTTAAAGCTATTTATTCATCTGTATGTTAGGCTGTTTGTTAAGGCTACCGGAAACTGATATGTAATTTGACAACTTTAGTACCTAATAAAAGTATTAATTTATTTCCTTCGCTTGTATCAATCTTAATTAACAAGGCTCCTGAATGGATTGTTCTGGTGCAGTTATGTACGCAAATGGATGCAGACAAAGGGGTCCCAAAGTTGACTCAGTGTCGGTGAATTCGTTATCGGTGAAATATTACACTTAAATGCCTCGTTAGGAAGTGCTATTTGATTGCAGGATATGTCCAGCACGACAATCTGTGCTGCAGCCGAGGTCAGCTCTGCATGATGAAACGCTCTCAGCCTTGTTTCACACACCGGCATGAAACAATGGCGGCGGCCGCGGCGGAAGCAGAGCTGTGCCGGGGGTCCGGGCAGTCGGTGTCGTCACCGTTTCACTGCTGTTGTTAGCGCCGGTTACCGGTATCAGCGGTATCGGGCCCGCAAAACCTCCGAGCTGTTATCGATGGCGGTGCTTAGACGGGTGGTGATGACTGGATCAATCACAAATCACTGCCAGCACCGAGAAGACCCACTGAAACTGTCCCAGGCCCGACAACAGCGCTCTGTTCTGGCCAGATCACCGTCCCTCCGGCCGTGCTTTCTCTCTACCCCGGAGACCCAGGCGGGTGAACTGCCAGTCCTGGGCGCGCTGCCTCGCCCTATCGACCCCGTCGCCGTATACATACACTGCCCCGGGAACGGGCCAACGGAAGCGTAACCATGACGCTGTTGAGCCGCCCGCCCACGGCCTGCACACGGCGACAATCACTGCACACTGCACAGTCTCCAAAGCTGGAGGTGCAACTCTGCACAAGTTCACGCGGGAAAGTTGTCGGCGAAACGAATCTGACAAGGAAAATCAATGGTTCCTGCCCTGGGTATGCAAGCATGATCGATGTCCGGGCTTGGCCATGCCGTACGTTTGGCTTTAAATTACCGGAACCAGAAAACACGTTTAGTTCGCCATTGTACTGACTTGTCCGCAGAGACTCCAATGTTCCAACATTTGATCAGGCTTCAATCCCTCCTGCAGCTATGCATAAGCGATAAGCTAGCGTACCACAGCTTGCTGTCAGGCTGTGATTTAGCGCAGGAGCACCGCCGCTGTTTTTCTAAAGGGGGGGGCAGGGGCAGACCCCGGATTGGTGATGACGGGGAGGCGAGTCTTGAACATGTTGGCTCTCTAAAAACGCTAATGACGGTACACTTCGCCGACTCATTTACGTCAGTCTCATGTAGATACTAGAGAAAAAATGGCTAAAACAAAGATAGAGTCGTCCCAACATTGGAGGTATGCGTCCCCCCCTCTTTTCGACGCCCATGGTTGAGTGTCAACCAGCGGATGCGGGGGCGGCAGCCGGCTGTCATACCATCCACTTAGACCCCCGCCTCACCCGTCACGCACGCTCTGTCAAAAACAGCCCCGTCGTCGGGTGTGGCGCTCCCCGGAGATCTCGCTCGCAGGATGCGACCGCTCCGGGCTAGTGTCAACAGCGCACCTTTGGATACTAGTGACACTAACTGTCTAATGACAACGGTCAACAGAAAGCTCCGGTTTTAACTTGCACGCTGACGTCATTGGTGCTTTTAGAAAGGTGGAAAAACTAGATGTCACCATTCGTCACGTGCTTCTGATCCGCAGGATAAGGAATGCCAAGCAATAACTTTCGGTGAAGAGGTCTGGGTCGTCCTCGGGAGCTGGAGGTTGTGAGCGCTGCTCGTAAACTGCCGCTGTAGCATGGCTCTTAGCCGTGTTCTATTTCATTATTTTAGCCACAGGGCCCACATCACCTGCGTCTGACCGTGGAATACTGCGCATAAAGTTTTGCGATGGTTGGCGAAGCGTGATTGCGAGGCTTTTTTAATGGTACCTCCGTTCGCAGCCAGCGTGACCTTGGGTGATTTACCTACCAAAGTTCCAAAGTAGCTATCCCGAGAGACCGTCATAGCTTGTGACGTCAGAGCTGCCACAGCGCTGCGACAGCTCATACACGCCATTTCGCACTTTGGCCAGTCTGTACCAGCCGTGGTACCAGGTCTTGCTCTCGTCTGCACCTGCTCGCATTCGCCGCCGCCTTCCTTTGCCGCCAGTTGTCCATCATCAGCAGTCGACCTTGTCGTGCCGCAGGGCTTTTTCCGCCGGTCACGCTTCGTCTGCCCCCCTCCCGCCCCTTCCCCCGTGCCACGCCCCTCAGACGCCGGGGGAGTGCGGCAGTGGTGGCTGTATATGAGGCGGATTCCGCCGCCGCAGTGTGCGTGCTACTGTTGTAAAACTGTGCTCTGTTAGGTATTCACGACCTCTGAGCTCGTGGGTACTGGAATAATTCAGGCCATATCTATTTTTACAATGGCGGTCCGAGGCACAAGCGTGCAAGCTCGTTCCTACTACAACAAATTAACCATCTAATGATGCATGGTCTATTTCTGTAGGCTTTTGTCACCTTTTAGTTAAGCCTGATGCGAAAGGACTTCGCGGCCGTGCATTTCAAAGACTGACTTCAAAAATTGTATGCTGGAGGTTGAAAACAAAGCCCGCTACTAGGGAAGTGTGGGATACTGTACAAGCCTGGAATAATCGTCTTATTCCGATTGAATAAGCGGAAATGCAGGCAGTGACGGCGGAACGTACGAATTTAAAGGGGGGACCATGGGCTTTTAACCCCATTTCTTCCAGTCAAAGCTATAGGGTTGGTGATACAATCTCTGATTTTAGGGGGCACGGCCTCGGTGCCCCCCAGTTCCGCCGCCAGTGAATGCAGGGCTGTGTTGTTTGACGCATGTCAGTACCTGTTGTGCGTGGCCAGTGCCCCTCAGCTCATGCGTACCACTCAGCACTGGATCATGCGGCCGGGTCGGGGCTGGCAGGGTTCGCGTACGCTGCTGCATCAGCTCGTGCATTATTCCTCAAGCCGAATTCAGCGATTGTGCTCTAAGTGTTTGGCCATCTGTTCTAAGAGAGCCATACAAATCCCTCTAGGCTGCGCGCCTTCTGAAGCCCGATTTGGCCTGCTAGTTGATTTATGCTGAGGGATGCATAATTGAATACTCCTGCGGCAAATGTTTAAAAGGCAGCTCTGTCGCCGTGGACTGGATGCCGACGGTGGATAACGTTATCGTACTCACAGCACGGAAGTTGAAACACTGTCGCCTGGTATGTTTGAAGTGAAACACGGGGCGCTGGAGGTTATTGCCCTGTGTCAGCATCGCTGAAATGTGCTCAAGTCTTCACCCGTTCGGAAAGGTGGTATGAGTGAATGGATCTTCCTAAGCATACGTTTGGGCGTAATTGAACGATTATGATAGAGTGCGGCGGAAGTTTTGCAGCCAGTTTGACGATAATCCCAATTTCGACGTGAATTTACGAGGAATTTTCGCAAAGTATATTCATCACCAGAAATATTCCATCAGCACCACTGTCCTCCAAGCAAGCCGCGACTCCCATGGGCGGCGGCTGGGTTGCAAACACGCATGCTGGTACATTTTATTCACAGCATGCGTTCGGATGAAGGCTTACCAGTTCGCGCTCAATAAAACCGGCGTCCCGCGGAGGACATCGGTAGCCAGCACCGCAGTGACTTCTGGTCGATGAGAGGAAAGCAATCATTTGCAGTCGAATGAATTCCCACACAGGACTTGTGTGAGTGGGTCCCATCCTGTCGTGCAGCCATCCAGCCGCAGGGCTGAGTCAGCTCGGTTTCTGTGCTGGAGGCAATGCTTCCTTTCATGAGACTACGGCGTAATATTTGGATATCCGTTTTTGGCGCGAAATTGTCGGAAAGAGTGGCGTACTTTTGGATGATTCTCCTCAACACTCGTCGACGAATATTTTGTGCGATTGGTATATTGCCGTGGTATAAACAAACTGTTAGGGGAAACTTTCGGGGGAGGGGACAATGTACTGGCTTCTTATGTGGGGACAATCGGAAACGGAGCAAACAAGAAAATCAGTACATATCTGCACTAACTCGCTGGGTTTTATTTCACAATGATATTTTATCTCCCCATCTTAACTTGAAGTAAAAACATCCCGTTTAGTGATGAAGGGGCAAAGTGATGGTCCCCGACAGTCTAAATTACGATACGCACAATGCATCAGTTGTTACATATCTGGTTCCATCGGTGCCCCGCCGTGTACTCTTTAGGTCACTTGCAAAGCCTTACTAGAGACTCAGTTGTAAGACTGAATTAGGGGTTCAAAGTATACAGTAAAACATCCTATGCTGTGACGCTGGATAAACCGTATATTCATGGGTCACAGGGAAGTGAATCAAATATAAATAACGAATAAGCTGTAGCTAATATTGGACTGCTGACCTGTATCTCGCCCATATGTCGCACCGTCCAGCCATAGGAGTGTCCGACGTCGGCGAACCGCAGTCCGGGACAGTGTCCCGTGTAGCTGAAAATACACAACACGTGAGACAATACCAGGACAGTGTCCCGTGTACCTGGAAATACACCAACACGTGAGACAACTGTCCCGTGTAGCTGAAATGCGCCAACACGCGAGACAATACCAGGGCAGTGTCCCGTGTAGCTGAAAATACACCAACAAGTGAGACATTTGTCCCGTGTAGCTGAAAATACACCAGCACGTGGGACAACTGTCTCGTGTAGCTGAAATACACCAACACGTGAGACAATACTAGGACAGCGTCCCGTGTAGCTGAAAATATACTAACACGTGAGACAATACCAGGACAGTGTCCCGTGCAGCTGAAAATATACCAAGTGAGACAACAATCCTGCGTACCTGCCAACACGTGAGACAATAGACCCGTGTACCCCGAGGTCTAGAAAACTTGGTACTCAGGTACGAGCGTCGGAGACAGAATTAACCCGGACAAATCGCTCAAATTCGAAACGTTTTCCCTCAGTTTAGGCAGCAGCGATCCCACGCGGTTATTGTCTCATTCCGAGAAGCGATGGTCAACAACACCCAACAAACCACCTCCAATTGAAGTAAGGTACCTAGAGTTAAAACCCTTGTTATGTGCAGACAGCTCTTGACTTAATAGCGCTCTTACCCGATTCCTAAAGGTTATCAGCATGCCTCCGGATAGTGGGCAAGACACAACAATGTTGGTACACGAATTGATTGGGGCACTTTAAGAGACAAAGAAATGACTGGGAAACATGGGTTTTGTTTGCTTAATTTTCTATTTGTGTTCAAAAATAAAACTAGAAATTCTAAGCTACCTTTATTCTCGATTGTTGAACTTGTATAAATAATTGTCAATCTGTTATTCTGAAATAACTCATTTCACGACCCGTCTCAGCATTATGCTCTAAGGCACTAGCGCTTTCTTTCGAACCAATATCTTGGACGAATGGCTGTGTTCGAGCCGTTCTTGATATTGTGTTGGTTGTGAGCGTGTAGCAAACAGGAAAAAGTAAATAAGCCTATAGAAACATGGAATTTATTCCATGATAGAAATGCTTCGAAACACAAATTTTCGAAAACAGCAAATTTGCGCCACAGATAGATTTCTTGACACACACCCCGTGCGCCAGCGGCGGTGTAGTGCAGTGGATAGAGCAAGGGTATGGAAATCGAAAGTATGCGTATTAGAGACCCAGTCGGAATAGGGGAAAAGTGGCGATTTTTGGGTCATCCCAGCCGGTCCCGAGCCTGAAGGGGGTCCGACCGAACCCCCTTTCTCAGCCCAGGCAGTGCCGGATGCCCAGGCAGGCGGGGCTAGAAATTCGTTATTCTCGACTGTTCAACACCATTTTATTGGAACGATGCTTGTGCAAAAGACTATGCTTCAGAGTTGCTTGCAGAAGATGTCAAGGAAGCCCACGTCGACTTAAACCGGTGCTTTTCTTTTTCCGATTCTGGACCCAGTGAGCAAACTTTTTGGGGGCTTTATTAATTGATTGATTCCTTGCCTAATAGCTTACGCAAGAAATAAGTGTGTTGTCATGTTTTTTTTTAAGGAATGAAATAGAAATAACAAAAACAATACCCAAATGCGTACAGGCGGAGCTATCAACAAACCTGACAAGGACTGAGGCACAGACAAGCTTCTACCATCGAGTGATGTCGGCCGTTAAGCCATTTACGTATGGCCTACTTCATCCCGCTGTGATTTAATTTTTGTACATTTCAGATACCTAACGTAGCCGTCTTGGAACTGCTCAACAGCCCCGGCTTTCGCTCGTGGGTCGTAGATCATTAACCGTCACTTGCCAGCTGTCGGAAAACTGAGTCAGCGCGCTAATAGGAAATTGCTGTCCGCATGGTTAGCCTTACCTGCCGCCATTAACCTTCTGGACTGCACCGAATGCTCTCTCCTCAGAACTTTAAGGTCGAGCGGCCAAGAGCTGGATAACATCATCGTAGTCTCTAGTAAGCCAAGTATGTCCCGGTAATTTAGCTAACTGACACAGTCGGTGCACTCCCTCTTCATCTGTGGAGCGCAGGATAGTGGTAGAAAAGGAGGGCGTGCCCTCTGGTCTTCCGTAATCAGCGGTGCATTAACCATTACCAGAGCGACGCTGGAGGAGAGTGTGCGGCAGTGCACTCGACGCGGGCTCAATGTCACCGACGCGTGGTAATCGTTCACTGGTTCTACGGACAGCAGACGGCCGCGATACGGGAACAGGTAGTAAATAGTGACCACCCGCGACGAGCCGTTCCATTGATTGACTTCTGAAGGCACGAATGCAAAATATCCGAGAGTCTGTTTTGTGTCTGTGTCCGTGCCTGTGCCTATGTCTATGTTGCTATGTCTGTTTGTGATGTGTTTTTTAGCCATTTCTGCTTTGTACGCCTTTGTACCGTATTCCCACAGGATCGGTGATCACTCTCGCTCCCGCGCTGCGGCTATAGTGTCGATGCTCATTATGTCAACACCTGCAGCGCCCTCTTCAATATCATGGCGTCAACACGTACACGGGGCTGTCCATTGGACCGGGTTCTACTACAAAAAGTGTTTTGGAACAGCACTTCTTTGGCCAGGGTCGCGGCAGGTCGGACGCCCAAGGCCGCGCCCCAGATTTCCATGCACGCGGCCGGGTGGGGAGGTGCGCACTACAATGTAGCCACCAGCCCGACCGGAAACCGGTCCGGCTCTTACCTCTCTCTCTCTCTCTCTCTCTCTCTCTCTCTCTCTCTCTCTCTCCATTTATCCATTTATCTGTCTGTCTGCTACGTGTATATCTATTGATTGTGGAATAAAATTTAACGCTGTAGGTACGAGGAGGAATGAATGGGTTTGCAGAATTTAGTAATAGTTTTTGGGATGCTTTTGTCCCAATGCTTTCAGGTTTCTACAAAAATATTTGTGGTCAGACAACCCACCTACGTTTGTAAGGTAATAGTTCTAAATTCATGTGTTAAGAATTGCCACCCGAATTCACATATAATGCCATTTAATACCAGCAAAAAGATAGGTTGGCGAATCCAGAAAGTTGTTTTTTAGGGAGGCCCAAAAACGGTCAAAATTAAAACAATGCACTTAACCCTTTCCCCGGTGGGGGGTTGTTTGAACATTCCCTCAAGTTTTTCCGGCGGCACGAAAAAAGGCGGCACCAAGCGCCGCCGTACTTGGCACACCTTATCCTTGATCCATTCCATAACTTTCCCACAAAATTTTAAGTTTGGGTCATCTCAGGTCAGGTCACCGTGCAGGTCAAGTGACTTCACCTAAAAAAATGTTAAAGGTGGCATAAGTAAGAAATATGTGAATCTATCGGATTGAAACTTATTACACATAAGGGCCCCACCGAGTTCTACAAAATATGTTCCGGGATTTTTCATATCGATGACCTAAGGCCAAGCACGGACCATGACCTCTCCATTGGAAATACATGGGAAAAACGCAAATTGGGCTGTATTTGTGTAGATACAGTTGAGAATACCTTCATATTCTCCAAATCGTAGTATTCTGGGCCCCTTTCCAGGGTCATGTTGCAATTTTTACATGTGACCTCTGATAGGCTATCTGGTACTATTCAAGAAGTTTTCAAACTAATTTAATAACTTTGCATGACATGATGGTACAGCTTTTATGTTCATACTATTGCCTTTGAATTGCTGTTGCGAGTCGATTGGTATGCATATTGACTATACTAGGTCAAAAAGTGACCTTGACCTGACCTGAGGTGAGGTCATTTTTGTGTTTTGACCTAGCATTGACATATTATACATCACTCGATTTGCCGTGACGAGAGGAAGCGAATGGTGCCTACAAAATGATTCTAACTCAGCTCTGTCAGATGCTAGAGCTCAAAAACTTTGCCCAAAATGTCAACTTGTTTTACCTGTCATGACCTCAATATTGACCTGAGCCAAAAAGTGACATATATATATATATATATATATATATATATATTTAATAGCTTCTTCATGAACTTGTATGAGATATCCAACAGCTTTCGCGTTTTCTCGCTATCCCGCATAGGGGCCGAGTTCGAGGGGGTGTTTAGACACCCCCCACCAGGGCAAAGGTGGCTCGGGGACCCACCGGGGCGCGGGATAAGAAAAAACTGAGAGAACTCTAGCAGTGTTCCAGGGCTGTGACCCCTGTGACCCCCTCCGCCGTATCTGCTAGCATTGTAGCACGCAGACCGTCCCATCGCTGTGCGTGGGAGCGTGGTGCGATGGCAGCCAGTGAATAGCAAGGCTGTTAGCGTGTAACGCGGGCAGAAATTTCACCCGCTGAGTGCACGCGCTGAAAACACGCCACAAAGCGAACGCCCCAACTGGCATACGCGTCGGAAAGGGGGGCCAGGGGGCCCCCACTTTGGCCAAAATTTCTGATCTCAGTCAAAATGAGAAGCCGGATATTCTTTATCCAGCCGCTGGGAAGGCAACGAGGAGCCCAAATTGAACAGTTTTGGTACTGATGTTGAAAGTTTTTGTAGATCAAGTTGAAGTTTGACTGGCCCCTTTTTGCGGTGGGTATGCCAACTGGGGTTCGCCGCTCTGTGCCAGGCGGCCTCCTGTGGTTAGTGGGATGATTGCGCCGTTTTGAAGCGCCGTAAAATCTGCATGCTACCGTGCGGGACACGAATCTGCGCAGATGTTGTTACGCACTAAACCGCGAAGAGCATTGAATTCCCGCATGAAGCGGAAATCTACCTTTGCGCCGACACTGGCGCGAAGTGCACAGTATTACTGTACACATGTGCCTGTCAGATCAGTACACACTTGGTGCAGCTGGGCCGGGGGGGGTCACGCTCAATTACAATAATATCAAATTAAACATACCTACCAAAAGCGGTGCTTTGGGCGTTGCTATCGTGTGAGGCTTAGGCGGTCGTCCCTGTTTCGGATTCATACCGATCCGAGCCGGACAGAGTCAACGGACTTGCGATCAATGATCAGGGAAAGCAGAAAAACGGCCCGGAAACTCCCGGGCCTTGCTGTCATTGAGCATACCCCGATTTTATTTCCGATTTTTTAAATGATCTGTTGACTGTCAAACCTATCGTGAGCCGTGGAACATTTGCGAGAGATGAACAATCCGGGCGTAACTATTTACAAGCTCTTCACTCATTTCTCTTCGTTCGACTTTTACGTATTTCCAGCCACTGTGGAGATAGGCCCGTTGTAGAGACAGCGCTGTATCAGACGTGTTTGACGGACACCACCAGGGCGATCACCGCACCCTTGACCCTTGGCCCTCTCTTTAATTGCGTTCGTGTCTCAGACGGACGTATGTAACAAGCTAACTGCACTGCTACTCTAGTAAAGAGTGTTGTAAAAGCCGACGACATTTTCGCTCAGGGCTATTACTAGGGGAGGATCTAGATGTTTCAAGGCTGACTTGGGGAAAGTCGTGAGATTGAAACACGTTATCTCATTTTGGCCTGTAATTGGAAAGTCCTTGTAAAGTTAAATATATGCTAGTGCTAATTATCAACGGTATATTTTCAATTCATAAATACGTCCGTGCCATTTCCTCCGAGCGATTGCCTCAAGCTGATTGTAAGCAGGTAAATAGTGTATTAGGGATATTAAGAGTACCAGGATGTTTTTCCACGCAAACTTGGAATCATCTTTTTGTTTTTACCCCCCTCTGTTTCCCCCATTGAGGACCAGTGCCTTTCTGGGCTTCAGATCGTTCGGCAGAGGCTATCGTGTCCTTCGCTAAATACCGCTATTGCCCTGTAACTATATACACCCTGCAGAGCAGGAGGACAAGACCTACCTACCCTTTCGGCTCTTTGGAACCCTAGGAGTGCCATTTTCCGTCTGTGGTCCTCAGAAAAGGCTTTGAAAAAAATGTGCTGACGTCTATGCCTGTACTTCGTTCCGGAACATAAGAGATGGCGGGGCTTCCCTCGCTAATGGGTCGGAATTTCCTCTGCGCTGCCATACCATTAGGGGGGCCAACA
This sequence comes from Lepas anatifera, assembly GCA_034440635.1. Taxonomy (NCBI): domain Eukaryota; kingdom Metazoa; phylum Arthropoda; class Thecostraca; family Lepadidae; genus Lepas; species Lepas anatifera. Next base: position 122,954 of record JAOTON010000034.1, read on the forward strand.
TTTGTTGAGATGGCCCCGTTGAAGAATGTGTGACTAGGTAACTCTATACACCGATGGTGTGTTTCTCCGCCGCATCGAATATTGGAATGTTTGGGCTTGATGACTTCCCCATTCGGGAATTTGATACCGTTTTCCATGCCAATCCAATAATCCGGGGCTTGTGTTGCATGGGAGACGGTATAAACTAGGAATAGGTTTGAGGTCTTGGACGAGGCTAGTGAGAGCAATTTACTAGAATAAACGTCAAGGTATGTTTTACCGTTCTCAAATAAAGTAACTACCACTGATTGGCAATAATTTTAAGAGCTGTAAAGCTATCGAGCGCTCACAACCGGGCTGCAAAATGTATTTTATTTGAAAGTGGGACTGAAATTTTACTGGTGACTTCACAAGCTATTCTGCAAGTTTGAAAGCCACAATATGAATAACCTTAATAGTGATAAAAGTGGAGAAACGAACAAAATCAGATCAAGGATGTTCTTCTCTGAAAGGAGAAACGCATTAAAATACTGATACTGCGAATTGAATAAATGTCACATAACAAGCTAATGAGAAAGGGATGGGAAAAATAGAATGTTTATTTTTTGCCTTCTGCTATCCTCACCGGAAAGAAAACGTCGTTAAAATGTCCTGTACTGACTGAATTACTGTCTTTGCAGGACATCTCAGGGATACTTTCCGATTACGATGGGGAAAAAGAACGGAAATTAAATCTCTCGAGGTTGCATCTTTTTGTGATTTGGTGATAATTTTTAAATGGATTTGAGAATGAACGTTATTGTGTTATTTGACCGTCGCAGGTTTATAATGAATTCTAATCCTGCAGTTCAAATCTGCCAACATCCGGGAGGTTGACTGAAATTTTTTAAACAAATCTCCTAATCAGGGAATCCAGCTCATCGCCTATCACGCGATTCAAAAATGAGCTGCCTTGGTTCGTCATGGAGACGAAATTTGGCTCACACACACCGGAGGGTGTCGCAAAACTACTGCGACCAAGCCTGGCTCGAATTCACGCCACGGTCACGACCAGAATTCGTGCCACTAATGACATGTGGAGGGCGTGTCAGACGCGACACCCTCCTCTCCCACCATCTGCTGTGCCGCCCATCACCATCCACCACTTGTGCGTGACTCGTGAGACGGCAAACAGTCCTGGGATGCTCTGAACCGAACCACCTCTGCCGCCCGTATTCAGCCGCACACTTCCCGACAAAAACAGTGACGCACGTGGCACGCACACCTCGGCGGCAGGGCACACTCACCCGGCGATCGGCTGCCAGCGCGGAGGCATCGGGCCTGACTGACGTCCAGCAGCCAGCGCCGCTGCTAGTACTGGCACTGGGTCAGACCCGGCCGCTGGTGCTGCCCCCTTTGACTAGTCGTGAAATGACCGACCTGCCATCTTTGGGACGACAATTATATGGAGGAGAGAGAGAAATGTTTGGCTTAGAATTTTGTAGTCTTCTCCAGTAGCGGCGAAGAGTCCGGATTTATGAGGATCATTCCCATTCGCTTTCCCATTCGCTGAAAATACCATACTAGCGAGTGAATCAGCGTGTAACTTCCTGTCCACTGAAAACCTCGGGCGAGTTAACGTCCATTGCAGAGCGGAATTGGACCGAAATGCGTCTAATGGCTGCAACGCACATCACATCCTCCCTTCCCCGTACTTTCGTACTTGCCAAAACATGCACCAATTGTTTTTTAATCCTTCTCTGAATTGTTTCTTTACATCAGGCATATGCATTATCTTTCCACCACAGAATAAACACGGCCACCGTAACGACATCTATCCTTTTGCTTCAGTGCAATCAATTTTTGTCGCAGTGCTTCTTGTTCTACTCGCGATTTTTGAATGCAGAAACGCTCTGAATGGGCCTTTACAGCGAAAATATGATCAATATTTGGGATTTCACTGATTATTAAAAGTTATTTTGATAACGTCACTTATTGTTAGAAAAGAGGATGTATTTCTCTTTTTAGCGTATGGAAGTAGGGACATTATTTCCTGTTTCCTGATTTTCAGACCTCTCTTGTTCTTACATTATTATTTTTATAATTTTAACAAAGTGGTCCATTCCCTTCAAGCGCTACCGCGGGGGTTTCATGCCTACTTTACAGGTAGACGAACAGGCGAGGAACTTTTTCAAAGTGAGGAGGGACAGGGCTGTAACCGCTGCCAAGACTATCCGGACAAGTCTGGACGCTTTTGGGCTCTGACCAATAGCTGACCGGAGAAAAATAGAAGTGGCGGCTTCTGCAGGTCCTGAATGCCCCTCTCCTATTTTATACCTCCACCTAGAGCTGCTGGTGCTGGCCCCTTACTCCTGTAGCATCCTCAGCTGTCGCCGTCCAATAAGTGTTGGCACTGGTGGCGGAACTGGGGGGGTGGGGCACCGGCGCATGGTACACCCCCTTAAATAAGAAATTTTAACACTAACCCTATGGTGTTGACTTGAAAGAAATGGGTTGAAAAGCCCATGGTGCCTCCCCTTAAATTCGAAGGTTACGCCGTCACTGAGTGTTGGTCGCATCCTGTCGCACCGAAAAGAGTGAAGGTCAGCCTCGAGTCAGCCAGTTTTCCGGTAGATATGCATGCTTGAAATTTCCCGCATGTGCCCCAATACCGAAAGTGTGCCCCCTCATTCTTTTGTTATGGCAACATATGTCTTTGGCTTTTGATGCGTAAAGTTCATGCGTAAAGTTTTATTTTTCATGCACTATTCTGTATTTTGCCCCAAAGTGTGCATCCTTGGTCACCCCAGAAATTGCGGGGGTATGGCCAAGTTCTGTATGGACTGAGCTTATTAGGGATTAGCCCCTGGTAATTTTCATAGCTGTAGGCTGATTCGCTTTCAATTTCGCCCCCAATTCAAGTGCTGGCAAGCTGCATCTCCTCATGCCGCCCCTATAAGTCCTGGTCTGTACCAGGTGCCGCCCGGGTGCGCCCCAATGAACGCTAGTAGGCTTCAAACAGACAATGCTCCCATTGGTGCTGACCGGGCCCGGATTTCCTCCTCCCTATTTGAGCACTGGCTGCCTCCAGGTGCCGCCCCCGTCGTATTGAAGGGTCGGCGCCTGGAGCTCCATGTGCCTCTATTTATTAGCTTTATGTGCCGTCGCTCTCCTGATGCATTTATTAGCTCCAGGTTCCTCTGTAGTGATAGATCCATGGGGCGGAGGTGTGTAGCCGCTTCCTAGGTCCGAAGCGCCGTCCCATATGTATTTACGTGACGCCCCCGGTTCGAGCACAAATTGTTCCCCACATGGATAAAAAGATACATTAGTTTTGAAACTGCGGCACATGTGCCTGAATCTTATTACTGTCATGCTCCTGGGGGAGGAGGGGGGTCGGATTCGCCCGCCTCTAAGATTTCAGGATCTAACGGTCCGGTGGGATAAATAATTAAACTGGTGTCGATTTTTTTCTAAGTGAAACTTGATTTTCAAATGCACACCATTCAAAAATGTTTAAAATTATTTCGAGGTGCACAATTTTTATGGTTATGGTTTGCCATAGATCTTGACCATGCCATCTGGTTTTCGTGATCAAGTATTGATGGAGAATGTACGCAGAATAGACCTAATTTGAAACATGAGAGAACGCAAAGCCCGATGGTGGTACCAGGGCCAGAGCTGCGTCATCAAATATACACATTTCACCAGTTTTCTGCTGCATATATTTACCAGCGTATGATACTGCATGACAGCTCCGGCAGCGCTGTGAATTATATGATGCCAAACATCGTCAGAGGCGCACGCGGGAAAGTAAAACAGGAAACTGCATATAGTGTCTAAGAAGCATGTAGATAAACCCCTCACTTACCCATACTTCTTATATTTCCCAAACTTTATCTGGCCATGCGAAACAGAGGGGATCTGAACAGGGGCGCAGCCAGGGGGGGGCACAGGGGCACGTGCCCCCCCATCGGTGCCGGGGTGCCCTTTTGATTGCCAGGTGGTGTACCCTCTTTGGGCCGTGCCGCTCGAAATTTAGTGCCCTACGACGTTGAGCCTAGATGGAACTAGACTGCATTTAGCAATTTAGACTATTGTTTGACAATTAAGTGCCTTTTTGGTCAGTTAGGACATTCGGTCTCCTTTCCAAGCACCCGGGAAGAGTATAGGCACGTAATCCGTTTCCAGATAATGCCTCATCATTGCCAATAATCGTACGGGTGGAGCTAATCTGGTGCCCCGTGAGCTCATCTGGTGCCCCCTGAGCGCTGGTATTGGCCCCTGGAGCTGATCATGTGCCCTCTGAGCTTATCTAATGCCCTCGTAGTCAATCTGGTGCCCCCCCTGAGAAAATAATTGTGCCTTCTGAACCTATGTAGTGCTGAGTTAGTCTGATGCCTCCGGGCCTGTTTGGTGCCCTAATAGCTGATTTAGTGCCCCTTGAGCTGATTCGGGTCCCCGAGCTGATCTCATGCCTCCCCAAATTGATATACTGTCTCCTAAGTCAATATGGTGCCTCTTCAGCTGATTAGGTGCCCCCTCAGCTGATTATTGATGTCTCCTTAGATGGCCTGGTGCCCCCCTGAGCTGGTTTGGTGGGCCCTTAGCCCACCTTGTGTCCGCTGAGCTGTTATGTTGCTCCCTGAGCTGATTTAGGCTCCTGCCATAGTCTGGGAAGGCTGGGAGCTGATCTGGCCCCCGAGCGGATCGATCTGGTGCCACCGAGCTGCACTAATGCCCCTGAGTCGATCTGGTGCCTCCCGAGCCCATCTGATGCCCTCTGAGCCAGTCTGGTGCCCCCTGAGCTAATCTGGTGCTCTTTAAGCTGATTTGGACCTCCTTACGTGATTTCATGAGCAGCTCTAAAGCCTTGAGCTGAGCTGGGCCTACAGAGGCTGATGAGGACCCCTGAGATGGTGTGGGGCTCCTGAGCTGATTAAGTGCCTCCTGACTTGATCTCGTATTCCTGAGTTGGTCGGGGACCACTGATCCGATTGTTTGTCTCCGAAGCTAATCTGGTGCCCTATGGGCATTTGGTGTCCCCTGAGCAGCTCTGGGGCTTTTGAACTGATTGGGCCCCGAGCTGGTGAGGGATCCCTGAGCTGATTTAGTGCCCTTGACTTGAACTTGCCCCCTGTGCTGATCGATCTGGTGCACCCTGAGCAGATATACTGCCCCTGACTTCATGCCCCTGAGTCGATCTGATGCCTGCTGAGTCATCAGTGTGTCTCCTGAGCCCATATGATTCCCTCTGAGCTAGTCTGGTGCCCCATGGCTAATATGGTGCCCTTTAAGCTGACCCGGGCCTCCTGGGTTGATTACGTAATTTCCTGAGCAGCTCCCAGGCCCTGAGCTGAACTGGGCCCACAGGGGTTGGTGAGGGCCCCTGAGATTTGTATGGGGCTCCTGAGCTGATTAAATGCCTCCTGACTTGATCTGGTATTCCCAAGCTGATCTGGCCCCCGAGCTGGTCGGGGACCACTGATCTGATCGTTTGTCCCCGAGGCTGATCTGGTGCCCTATGGGCTGATCTGGGTCCCCTGAGCAGCTCTGAGGCCTTTGAACTGCTTGGGCCCCGAGCTGGTGAGGGATTCCTGAGCTGATTTAGTGCCCCTAACTTGATCTTGCCCCTTGACCTGACTTGAGGCCCCTGAACTGATCTGGGGCCCCAAGAGCTGATCTGGGGCCCAAGAGCGGATCTAGGTTCTGAGGGTACCCTGAGCTGGTCTGAGCGCTGAGCTTGTGAGAGCCCCTTAACACCCGCACTGGAGGGGGTCTGGCACTAACGCGCACTGGAGGGGGGGCCTGGTAGGCCCCCCTAAGATCTCGGAAACTAAGAGGGTTAGAAAAACGCCACTTGGTAGGTGGGTGGGGGCTTTGGTGATCTACATGATGACCAATTTTCATTGACCTAGGTCAATATCTTCAAGGTCAAACGAGGTCGTAAAGGTCAAATATTGGCCATGCTGGTATCGATTGATAAATGCTGTGATTATGCAGGAAAATGGCGGGAATAAGCTAAAGGCGGACAAGGTTCATAGAGAAGAGGTCTCAAAGAGGCTTCCCCACAACTTTTGGGTCAAGGTCATTCAAGGTCATTGACCTTTAAGGTCACCATATGGTATACTACTTATTATTTACACTTTGACTAACACTGTAGCCACTGTTTGGCGGGAAATGAGAATTGACCTTTCCCAATGACCTTTGACCTTGACCTTTGACCTTGACCTTTGTATTGGGGTACCCTACCGATGACGTCATAGCATAATATATGTCAGACGGGGTAACCTCATTTGGCCGGACGCGCAGTGGTCAGTGACCTTGAAAGTGCAGATATGACCTTGACCTGTGACCTTTGACCTTGACCTTGACTTTCATGTGAAGTGACCTTGACATATAGTCCCGCTTATATGACGTTATGACGTCACCACTCGGTCTTCAATGCAAGCTAACTGGTCCGACCGCGCGTTTACGGCGATCTCAAAATGAAGGTCTGACTTTGAAAGCCTATAAGTCAAAAAATTTTCGGCCGATTTTCAAAAAGTCTTCACCAATCGACGCGCTATTAAATTCTGTTAAATGTGGCCAAGCTTCGTTTTTCCGCTGCAAGCGGTTCTCCGGCCACCCCGGAAAAACAGGTGGGGGGCCTCCGAGGCCCCCCTCCAGTGCGCGTGTTAAGTTGGCTTGAGGCCCCCTGAGGTGATCTGGCGCCTTAAACTGTTCTGGGGCTTCTTGAACTGGTTTAAGGCCCTATGAGCCTATCTGTGGCCCATTGAGCTAGTCTGATGACCTCATCTCTGGGACCAACGAGCTAGTCTAGTCCCTGGGTGAAGCATGAGCTGCTCTGTGGCCCTGATCTACATCAGGGGCCCCTGAGGTGGTCTTGAATAGACAGATAATAAGAATACGAGGCCAACTCCCATCATCTCGGGGCGGGGTCACTGAGCTAGTCTAGTCCCTGGAGGCACAACTGGTGGGATGGGGCAAGGTGCTCTGGAGGCCCTTGATCCACACTTGGGGGCGCCAGAGCTAGTCTTGAATAGATGGGGAATAAGAACACAATGGAAACTCCCCTTGTAAAACGGAGCTAACGAGGAATGAGGAATCTTTAAAACGGCTTGTGATACCTAGGCACCCCCGGTTATATAAATTGCTTATTATACTGGTGGATTCTGGGAAGGGATGATAAAAAGGCATGTGCCCCTGAGCTCAGAGCACAGTCCCCTAAACCAGGATTGCTACTAATTAATTTAAATGAAGAACTAGGTTTCACAATGTTCACCCTGTCACACCATCCCCATTCAAACCACCGGCCTGTTCAACTTTTATTTACTCTTAACTGGGACCGATCCTTGAGAATATGGAACTTAATAAACGCGTTCAAAAGGTATCTTCCAAATTATTCCGGTAGCAAAAATTGTGTTCTTCCAAAGACACTATTGCACTCCTCGTCACATGGCGATTGTGGGAGGCAAGCAACTTAATCTGCTTTCAGCCAGGGCTCACTCGTCACGACAAAACCAGTGCGCATAACAAATGAATTTTTGACTCCAATATGCCTTAACCTGCACATTGTAACAGATATCACATGCTCCGCTGATTTATCTGATGTTAAGTACTTGCAAGAGTTGGCTGATTTGTCCTTAAATCTATCCAAAACAGTCGTGTTTTTGCTACTTCCATGACATTTTGGTGATATTTTTCCCCTTTTTTCGGATTTAATCGAGTTTTCCTTCTCCGCCAATGATTTATTTGCATATTTATTGAACTAAAGATGCGCAAAAATGATATAAACAAAGATATAGAAAGTTTTTTAGGTTACGTTAAAAAGTGCCATTTTTCCCGGGGTGCCCCTCAAAGTTGGTGTGCCCCTCCATACCAAAGCTCTGGCTGCGCCCCTGGATCTGAATGATCTTATCTTCTTGATTCACCTTACGATGAAGCTTTCCTTAGTCGTTCCTGGAACCAAATGCATGCATGGGATGATTGTTCCATACATTGCACGTAATGGACAGAAATATGCATGCCCAATTGCACATGCGTGAATCTGCCTCCCTCTAAAACTACAGCACGTAATTGAGCACGCCATTGCCATTATAAAATGGTAAAAATGAAGGTGTGTGACATTATGTGGCCACTTGGCTCTCCTAGCTGTACGCAGTACTTTCACTATGCAGGGATTCAATTACATTACATTAGAAGCAGCTCCCCTTGGGAACTGTTGTACTTGCCCGTGCAAAAATGGTGAACCTGGTACTATCTGTTATCCTATTCAAGATATCCAAAGTTCTGACTGCTCTCGATATTTCTACAGACGGCTTTGTTCTTAGAAGACTCTGTAATAAACGATAAATCACGGTTTGCGAATACCTCCTCCATAAAAGCCAAGCCATATTTTCACCCCCTGAAGTCTGGGAAAATTTATTTTAGGAAAAGTTATAAGTTCCAGCAGCTCATCACAAACCATTCAGGACGTATCCACGGGTAGCAGGAAGGTTGAGAAGAATCTCCCTTAAGAGTAACGGTTGACTTTAGAGAGTGATGCGCGCGGAGGAGCCGTGCTTCCCACCCTCCCCCGCTGGCAATGGACTTGATTACTCGAAAAGAACAAAAAATACAGCGGTTTCGTCCATGAAAACTAACTCCATAACTCCTACCATAGTTAAGCTTCAGTTGTTCAGCTCAGTCTCCTCCTTTCGTCAGTTACCCTTGGGCCTGGCTCCACTCCTCTCCATTCAGCAGAAACCCATCTCGCGACGCTCCTGACTTCAGCGAACTCGGCCGCCGGCTAGCCTGTGCTAACTGTCGCCGTCTCGCCTGTACCGAAGAGCAGCCTCGGATGGTGCAGCAGATAGTCAAGCAAATAGAGATCAAAGTATGGCTAGGAATTCTTGGAAAATATAACTCTGATAAATATCTTGGTTCAGGGTTAAGAAATTATATCATTTCAATGGATATATTTCCGCTGAATTTCTCGCAACATAAGTGAAAGCGCCTCCACCAATCAGCGGCCGCCATCCGCTGGGTGTCGTTTGCCTGCGGGCACAGAGGTTAGAGAGGTCACGCTGGGCACGGCTGACGACGAGTTAGAGCCTCGGTGGGGAGGGGTCGCGTGGCGGATTATAAAACCTACATGCGTGTTGTTGAGAATGGTTGGAGTAATGCCTGCTGTTGGAAAGAGGCAGGGGGATAGGTACAGGAGACATTCTGTGCACGTGAATGGATATATGGGGTGGGTGTGCAGTGTGCGGTGGCGATAGCGCTGGAAAAACATGGCTTCATTAAATGAGTTCGGCGTGTAAATATATCTGAAGGGGAAAATGATATGTTTTGACATCAGGGTGCATGATGCAGCTTTTCTAGGCATTTTTCAATTGGCAAACACTTGTTGGCAATGCAACACACACGGTGAGTATAGGTTGGAACAGACACAGACGGTACATGCGACAGCACGCCTAGCTGACATAGCGTGCGTATACAGCACTGAAAGTCTCCCTGTCTCCTCTGGCTGGGTACTGTAGAAATGCCGGTCGAATCTCTCCAGGGGCGCCTGTAGGAGCCCGCCAGTCCAGACCCGCCACTGCACCAAACGACTTAGATGCATTCTTTCGAACGGCGGAAGTTTTGGAACGGCTACGTTTCTGAAAATGCTCAAAAATTTAAAAGTGAATTGCGAAATCTTTACAGCACCGCACTTGCCAGTGCTACGAATATTATGTCGGGATTGACTGTTCTGTTGACACAGTGATGTTCTTATGCTTTCGAACTCCCTATACCGACATTCGTTTGTAACATAACCACAGTGGGGCGCGAAATGACCAAGCAGTTGAAGCGCCCTAAAACCCCAAACAACAACAAACGCTGGCTGAACGGTCTCGAATATTGATGGTTGTTGCTCGGACTTAAATGAGCGTTTCTTTGCAGGGGCTTGATTTAAATCTCTTTGAGGTTCCCCGGGCACCCGGTATGAAAAATCGAGCTAGAGTTGAAATCCCCCCTAGATTTTATTCTTGATCCCTTTCAGAATTCAAAAGGGCTGTGTGATCGCTGAAGCAGAGATAATATTATGCTATCTCCTTTTATATGGCGGTCATTTATTTTTTTTTGTTCAAATTTGGGCACCCGCAATTATTTTCGGAAATCCACACCCCTGCCCTGTGGTGACATATTTTGAACTCTGGTGATCCTGGATTTGACCTGAAAATGTTAAAAAACCTTTTTTAGAGCCTAGGTCAGGCTACGTAAAGCCGTTTACCGCTTTTTGGAAACAATAATTTTTTCTAGATCTTACGGGGAAATGTTTTTTTAGATCTTTCGGGGATTGTTTTTTTAGATCTTACTGGGGGCGGATACCGTCACTCACCCCCTATCAAGGCGATGTTAGCTCCGACCCCTGTCCAAGTACGTGTCAGACCACCAACACAATGATGGTCGCGCCCAATATGTGACTCTACTATCCCGCCCAGCACTGCGAATCGTGGGGTGGGTAATCTCGTTTTTACTAGCAGTGGTATATTTTTTACTTTTCGCGGCAAGACATGATGTGGAACATTGACAGATTGTTTCTGGACCTGCGTTAAACTTAGTGTGATTTTGTTTTCTACACAGTACTTGATCGAAGCTCCTTTGTATTTGTTTAGTACATATTCATAGGAAATCAACAATAGCGAGTAGGTACACAACTGGATTCACTCTCACCTTTTCCGTTGTTATTTTTAAGCGGCCCATTAGCTGTGTCTTATCTTAAAATCACATCTTGATCACAGACGCGCACGTAGGAAATTATAGCGAAGAATACATGTTTGTGGGGGAAAAGTTCGAGAGCAAAGCGAGGATTAAACATCACCACCTTTCGATTAAACGTTCCCAGATAAGGCCTTATAGAGCAAAGAAAACGTCACGGCTCAGATTTAGAGAACGGAAGTAGGGTGCGCATCTCCGATGCAAATATTAGAGCATCAGCAATGCTTCGTTGCCGCGAAAGCAGCGTATAATGCACATTTGCAGCTGTCACTAACAATCGTGCAGTTCCTGGATTTCTGAATGACCAGACCAAAGGGTGGAGACATCACGTGCAGCTAGGCTCGCGCACAAAGTGATTGAATCACGAATACCGGTCACTCTGCACCCGAAGTAATGCAAATACACGGCCCCCGACCGGTTGTCAACAAAGAGTAGGAGAAAATGAGAAATAATTACATTGATCTAGTTGAAATTTCCCGGCCTAACATCAATTTACATCATTTCATACACAAGAAAGCTCAGTCATCTAGAAATCGATGACATCACACACTGAATGATGAGTTCATCTTTTAAACTATATCGGCGGGTGGATGTGTTAGGTCATGGTCATTTTATTCCCTTCACGTAGGGAAAGGCAACCTGATATCAGCTGTGGAATCCATCAAATGAGGCACAGATGCATGAAGGTAGAAAGGAATTTCCTATTCTGAATTTCTGAATAGGCTTGTGAAACAGAATAAGGCAGGCTAAGAAGTTTATAGGATTGGAAACAATTTATGTTTCTATATCAAGACAAAGCACTGCAGGGGCGTAGCCAGGATTTCGCTCAGGGAGGGGCGGCGCCCCGAAAAGGGCCCTTGCGACAGCGCCAAAAGGGCCCTGATGGGTAAAAATGGCCCTGCTTGTTACAGAATAGAGTGCTGAAGAGGGCTTAAGAGGGCCCTGTCTAGTATAAAATACCAAATTTGACCACAGAGCATAGTGCGGGGGAACCGCGCGAAGTGCGGCTCATGTCCTCAGAGGGGATTTTCGGGCCCTCAGGAGGGTGCGGCTGTCCCTGCCGCCCCCCTGGCTACGCCCCTGAAGCACTGCTATAAATTGTATGCCGAAAATAATTAATCGATTTGGACCGTTTTGTGCCTCATTCGAACTATCCCACACGACGCAAATTTAGCTCTAACGGGCTCGTTCTCACTTGCCTTAAAAACACAAAAGGCATTTAGTCTACATGGTTTAGTGGTGCAAGCATCTTTCCGCGGATTGAAAGCGTCATCCGCACCAGCGTCAGCATGGTGCAAATAAGCACCTCCTCTGCCCCTGGCCCCAACGGACCACGGTGGCCGCCCGCGCCACGTTTGTCCACCTCGCACAATCAGACATGGTCCATGCGTACAATCACTACGCAGACCCTCGTATCTCCTGGTCGACGATCCCGGAATCGCAGGAGCTGTGTCTGCGGTGGCCCGCGCGAGATGCTAGCTTCTCCACCGGCGCCGGGTGTTGGTCCGGCTGGTCCGCAGGCGGCGCTACTGTCGCAGGCGCCGGTGGCGACATCTCTGTCCATGGTGACGCCGCCGCCTGCTGCAGGGGTAGGGTCGGGAGGAGCCGGCTGGGAGTGCGCCCTTTCCCCCAGCTGGAGATGCCCGTGGCGTGAAGGATCTCCTTCAGGAGAGATCTCTCAGGACTGGGACTCGATCTCTGCGTCTGAAACCAGCACATATTCTGCTCACATTTCAATATTTACCACGAATGACTCTAACGAAGAGCGTACCAGAACATCGAAATATTTTCTTTGCTTTCTACACTGTAAGCTCATAGACGAGCCTCGACATTTAGTTGAGCCTGTAATGCGTCAAGTGGCCCTCAAAAGAAATATTAAACATCTGAAGACGATTACAAAGCCACGACTCACCCGCAGTGCGTCTGCATCAGCTGCCGAATCCCTCTGGTCTGTATGGGCAGTACCGAAGACCGAGAGCTCTTTGTCGCTGCTCGGAAGATTTTCTTGAAAGGCTGCAGGGGTAGCGGTCCTGTCCGGTGGTCCCTGACTTTGTGGTGCTGCCGCGTAGTTTCCGCTCTCTGGGGTAACCCTGGCAGGAACTGCCGCCCGCGGGAACGCGGCGATGTCCTCTTCTTCAGCGAGAGAGGACAAAGACGAGGCAGGGGAGAGCGATCTGGTGCGGAGATGAAGCGCCTCGATGGAGTCGTTGAGGGCCAGCAGTTGCCGGAAGAGCTCGTTGTCCAGACGCATTAGCGCGCTCTGCCGGGCACACGTGCGGGAAATTAGTACATTGATGCTGACGACATCAGTCACGAAGATGTTGTAACAAACAGCGGACAAAAAGTGGGTACAACTACACGTGGGATATAACATGACTCAAATACCTTATCTACGGTACCCACATTTTTAGGTGCTGGTTAGTTAAATAGCGTATATGTGTAAAAGTACCCATCCACGCTCACAATATGCCTCTGGATAGTCGGCAGTAGTGGTGTCAAGTTCCGATATTTCCCAATTTCCGATCTGACTCAGATCTGCATCGTGCCCTAGGATCCGGAAAAGTACAAATCGAATACATGTCCGGGGCAGAGGGGGATCCAGCAGGCAAGGGAAATAGGTACCCCGATTGACCCACCCGACGCACTCACACCGCATTTCGTTTCCCCCTACCCCCTCCGAAACGTGGCCATTCTCCCATGTGTAAATATTGGCGCACCCACGATACAATTTGGATAGGTCACACCTTGACGCCTTGGGTAGGTCACACCTTGAGTAATGGCGTAGACCTCCGACCCCAATGGTGTCGCCTTCAGGCCCAAACGGTGCCACTTCCAAACCCGAATGGCTTCCCCTGACTAAAGCGCCCCTAACTATTGGAAATCAGGAATCGTCATTTGACCTGGGAAATTATTGGTGTCGAAAAATGTATGCCAATATTTGGGCCAAATGTAAGAAAAATAGCTGATGACAGCCATGTACAGGGAAAGAACAGCATTGCAAACCGAGTTGTCCATACTTTTCCCTTTCAGTTACGTTCATTTATTTCAGACACACAAGGCTTGTCATGTTTCTACGTCATGAAATCAAAACGTGGAATGTCAGATCATAAAATAATGGTTTGTGAAGCTTATTGACACAATAACTCCCGAGGTTATATGAAAACCCAACTTAGTACTGTTGGAATGGTATCTCGGGAGCCAGACTGCTCTTTGCCCAGGGAACCTACCCGACCTTGAACCCGGGTCGGCCGCGCGGAAAGCAAGCTTGCTGACCACTACACCGCCTCGCCTCCCGAAAATCTTCAAAACTCAACGACAAATCACAGGATAAATGAGTACAGAACATTTCAAAGCCTTATATAGAAGGTACCAACACTTTGGACGTCTAATGAATCAACATGGTGACGTCACATATTGACTACAAGCATTTCAATATTCCGGAGGTTTTTCTTGCAGTGCACTCCAAAGACAGCATTTGTTAAAGGGAATGTGACACCTTGGTCGAATCCAGGAATTTAGTGTATTTTAGAGTATTTTTTAGTCGAGAATCATGAAAACGTTCCTTATTTCTCTGAAAAAAATATACAATGAGCTCAATATTTTGAAATTTAACATGCTCCTTTAGGGTAAGAAATAAACCTTTTCCTGTGGATAAGGTCATGATCTGGCAACTGCTACCATATTCAATAGGCTTCAAGGGCTTTAATTGGTTAATTACTCACCTTGACGGCAGCACCGTCGTCATACCAACTGTTGATAAGTGTGGCCGCCAGGCTGGGGTAGGTTTAGGGTACATTTCAGGCAGGTTTTTATCTTTTCTCGAAGGAAATTTTGAGCCTCAAGACAAATGATGTATTGAGTACCGGGTTTTCCGGCATGCTTTACAACTTGGCTATCTCAGTTAAAATCTCGTTTTAACCCTTGCCCCGGTGGCGGGTACGAGCCACCTTCGCCCTGGTGGGGGGGGGGGCTAAAAAAGACCCCCACGATCTCAAAAACTAAGAGAGCTAGAAAAAGCGCAAAACGGCAATCGCAAGCTCTTCGAAAATGATATCGAAAATACTTGGGTCATTTTTCTTGTCAGGTCAATATCAAGGTCACCAGAGGTCAAAATAGGTCAAAATCCCTAATATGAGGTGTACTAAGAAAACCTCATATATCTCAGAAACTATTATAGCTAGAAACATTTTTAACACCATTCGAAAGCTCTTGAGATGCGCTTTCATTATAGTGGCATTCATTTTCGTGTCAGGTCAAAGCCTAGGGAGCTACAGGTCACTAAATATTGGGCAAATTCTTGGGAATGTCCATAGCCACCCATGCATAAGGGCGTTTACTTTTTTCGCTAATAGCTTCCAAACCAAACAAGATACAGCCATAGTTTATGCACCATTACAATCATCTCGTCAATACGAATCGAATGATATATGGTATTGCTATGCCAGGTCAAATTTAAGAATTTGACCTGAGCCAGGTCAACAGTCTGACCTAACTTGACCTGGTATAGTCATGATGTATATCATTTGATTTCCAGTGACTATACAAACACTTTGGTGACAAAATAAAAGCTCTATCTTAGTTTATTCAAAATTTATAGAGAAAAACAAAATGTTTTTTTACCTAAGGTGACCTTTTAAAGGTCAAAAGTCAAAATTTTTGGCCTCAGCTTCAGAAACGGGCTAAGAGCAAGTCGCACCGGTGTTTTGAAGTTGATTCCATCCATACTTACTGAGAAAAGCTCATTTCGTGATTTTCCCCATGTATTTACAGTAGAGAGGTCATGCTCTGTACATGGCCTTAGGTCACCAATATCAAAAATCCCGGAAAAAATTTTGTAGCTCCTTGTGGGCCCAGTATGTGATATAAGTTTCAACTTGATTGATTAACCCTTCTTTCAGTTATGCTGTCCTAAGTATTTTTTAGATGAGGTCACTTCACCTGGTCTGGTGACCTGACCTGATATGACCTTGAGCCAAAATTTTCAGGAAAGATGTAAAAATGATGAAGGAACAGCTAGACCAAGTTTGGCGGCGCTGCGCGCCGCCGTTTTTTGGTCACTTTGGAAAAACCCGAGGGGGTCTAAAAAGACCCCCACCCGGGCGAAGGTTAAAGGTGTCACACTCCCTTTAATGTCATCTTCTACTCTCCTTCTTAGCTGCTGAGGTTTCTTGTATGAAATATCGTGACCTACCTGTGGGTGCGAGGGAGAAAACGTATTTACCTATTAACATGCTATTTTATGTACATTTTTTGGTCTTATATGGGTGCAAAATAATCTCAGTAATCGGTACGCCCTAAAACACCAAAGATACTAATGATGATGATAATGGAATAATGTCATCGAGGGCCTGCCCCCCCCCACCCCACGCCCAATGTTTGTGAAAACTCCTCCATTTTAGTCAAACTGAAAGTGACAAGAATCTAGGTTAGCAGTTAGGATGAGAAATGACTAATATTGGTTGCATTAGAAGTGACAATCAGAATCAGTTTATTCGCAATCATCCCCAATCATTCAAGGTTTTACATGGTTGCACGTCAAGCACATTCCGCGCCGGCCACCTTCCCCGCCATCAACAAATATGGGTGCAAATTGTGAAAGTCGCGTAACGTAAAAACCATGTTGTGTGGTCATGTTTACCTGGTCAATTAGGTCGATCGGCTTTCAAATATGATATAGCAACTGGGATACTTGTATAGCTATGGCCTGGGACATTTGATAGAATTGCCGTACTTATGTGAACGTAAAGACTCCCGCCGGTTACGAGACCTAATATGGCCAGCAACAGGTTATAGTAAAACTGACAACCTGAAACCCACCGGATGGGGAAAGCTTTATATTAAAGCCCCGAATAGTCCCTACCACCTGCAAAAAACATAACCCTAGGAAACACAACCGACCACCTCGCCACCACCAAACAAAAGCGGCCTCGGCGCCGCAGTTAAAGGAGTAAAACACGCAGGTTAAAATACAAAGATAGTTAAAGCTTCCACGCATACCTACCACTCAAGCGAAAACCACAAATCACAGTCCACTCTGAAAATAAGCATTTAAAGCACGTTGGAAAGTAGTCTGGCTGGAGACATTACGCACGCTAGACGGTAGTGCGTTATATTTGGTTGCGCCAACATTTCCAAGTCTCCTTCTACCCGCGCAAGTTCTCGCACGCGCAGGTCGAAGTTGGTGAATTTGTCTCGTGCCATGGTGGTGTTCAGCATACATAAACTGATCTCGCAGGTCACTCGGTTGTTCAGTGACGAGTACATTTCGCACCAGACACAGCTGGTGATAATCAATAAGTTTGACACATCAGGAAGTCCAAGTCGACGCACCTCATGGCTTATACGCTCAAATTTCCTTTTTCCAGTGATTACCCGTGCTGAAAAATTTATCATGTACAGTCCTAGATTGTTTACAGCCCGGTCTTCAGTGACAGTAATGTTTGCTACTCTAATGCTGACCGGGGGCAAATCCTTGAGCATGCCTGGTGTTCCAAAAACAATTAGCTTAGTTTTTGACGCGTTCAATGTTAGACCGTTTTGTGCAAACCAATCGAACAGCAATGAAAGTTCTTTCTCCAGGTCTCTAATCATGTCCAAGACATTGTGTTTTGAGCCAGATATCAGGATTTGGGTATCATCTGCATATTGAACGATTTTGGTCTTTTCGGTATACAAATTTAGCCCATTAGCGAAGATAGATAAGAGCAAACAAGATAACGATCCCCCTGATAAACCCCGGTAGTGTTTGGAAGCAGAGTCGACATGGTGTGGGTACCATTTTTTTTGTAATTTTTACCTTCTGCTTGCGGCCATGGAGGTAATAGAGAAACCAATGATTTTCTATGCCATACATGTGTAATTTGTTGAGTAGTTTGTCGTGCGCAATTACATCAAAACATTTTGAATAGTCCAATAGGACAAGAATCGTGATTAAACCCGTATCCATTGCACGATAGATGAGGTCAGTCACAACCGAGAGTTCAGTTTCTGTAAAATGATTTTTTCTATAGCCATGCTGAGCGTTGGAGTACAAAAAAATGATCGTTGAAATAGGCATTCAATTGTGAGTGCACAACTCTTTCCGTAATCTTCGAAATTGCCGGTAACGTCGTCACCGGACGCCAGTTTGCCGGGTCAGTAGAGTCACCGCCTTTCGGCAGACGTACGCCTATACCGCACTTCCATGGCTGCGGGACAAGTCCTGTGATGAGGCTCGAATTGATTATATCGCATAAAACGTGAACGATTCCGTAAAAGAACTTCTGAAACATGGAGATGCTTAAACCAGTGATATCTACAGATAAGGATGATTTCATGTTACCAACAATGATACACAAGTCGTTCGTTGAAATCGGTCTAACCTTAAAACCACAAGCAGGCACACGCGGCAATCTAATCAGTAGATGCTCAGTAGGTGGCTCGACGCCTGCTGCAGTATTGGGTCCGACGTTCACAAAATAGTGATTGATTACATCTGGCGTCACGTTGGGGCCACTGGTGGTAACCTTTTTACCCCAAATGAGCTGTATACATGTCTCTTTCTGCAATGTGGTTTAGACTTTCTTTCCTTTTGAGTTAAGTTTTTTCCCTTGTTTTTTCTGTATAGATTATACTCATTTCCTTGCTTATTTAAGACGAAGGATTTGATAACCTCGTAGCCGAGTCCGTGAAGTCAATCTGTGGACGTGGGCGTTACGTGTTCCAGTTAGGCGCAGGGATATCAGATGACAACTCTGGGTGTCGGGTACTGACAAAGGACGGGCCTTCCTTTACGCCCTTAACCCTCCACCTGATAGGTTGTATTCTCCCTATCATATTAATTACCTACATCCCTCTCCTTCAGCCATGACTTCTCATTTAAAAAAAAACTGGGTAAAAGCTTTAAAGGTATCAAACAGCCAGAAACCAAAAAGTTGTGGATTCCAGAAGTGAGGTTTTCTTGTCAGTCAGAATGAGGTGGTAAATTACTTGGCCCCTTCATGTTTTACGGGTGGGTACGCGCATGTATAATGTGAACCCCTTGGTCTTTTGGTCTGTTTTTGTTCTTTATTTTTGTCACCAAGTTTATATTTTTAACTGTGGTCCGGCCAAAAAAACTGTTAGCTGTTGATATAATGATATGATCAGGAGCCAGCAGTTCTAGACGCCAGGCACTGAATTTAGCAGGACACTCCTTTTAACACTTTAGTATTTTCTACAACACTTTCTTATGGAAGACGAACAAAAGCAAGAAAAATAGGTCATGCCAGCGGGGTAGGACGAATAATTGCGAAACACAGCCGTTGCTCCGTTTTCCCCGCTTTAGCCTCAGTACCAACTGTTATGGACTGGAATAGCATGTGCATTATCATCGCTCAAATCGTCTGCTCTCGGCACTGAGGGCGAACACGCTGGCCGCTGCGAGGTGTTAGTGGATAAGGAGCGTGGCCCTAGACCTCACAAGGACTTGAAAACAGGCTGAAAAGGTTCCCCGTCAATGAAAAACTTGATAAAGGTTAAGCTTATCTTCCCCAGGCCTGTCTCGCAGTGACACTGGATTTGATAAAGGAACCAGAGTCACTCTCAGAAAACACATATTTTTAAGTACACCGAAACATCTGTGTACACTTGTGTAATATCACCGTTTTTTTCACTGGTTTGAAGAATAAATACAAACCTAGGAGTTCCTTGTTGCTATCAAATCCTTCTATGAAATGCTACTTCCGAAAAACCATAAAGCGACCATCGTGATAATAAACCAAACTCCGATAGGTTGAAAAATTCAAGAATGCGTAGACATTTTCATTTTCGAAGTCCCAACGTGTCAACTTGGTTCTGATGCGCGACTTCCGTTCCGCAGTCATTTTGCGCTAGGTCAGAAACTTTCGGGACCGAAACAGGGATTGTAATTTAAACTACTTCCAGGCCTGCTTCACCCGATACAGCAAATTGAAAATAGTTCAAATAAAACGCGAACGTTTAAAGCATATTTCAATACAACTTCACCTTTCATTCGGGGTGCCCGATCAACCCAAAGAGATGTTCGAAGGGCGGTCAAAAAGTTTTGCGATTCGGGTATAAAGAAAAGAGATAGGAGGAAAAATATGTTATTGCTTTTTAAAATAACCCCTTTCAACTTCGATGCACCTGCGCGAATTCTTCCTCGGGCTTGTAATTCCCGTCAGCCAGAAATCTACCGACTGCTGTTCGATTTACCCTTGGACGGCGTACTGGACGTCTTCATCGTCTTCAAATCGACACTCACGCAGTGCTAACTTGAGATGGCGGAATAAAAATTGGTCGCTCGGGACCAGATTTGGACTGTAGGGGGGGGGATGATTAAGCTCCTCGAATCCGCACTCGCACATGGCAACTTAAGCAACTCTGTCCTTGTGGACTGGGGCGTTGTCGTAGAGGAGGAGGACCCAAGCGTAAACTTGCCGCGCCGCTTCTGACGGATACACTGCTTCAGCTGAGCCAGTTCCTCGGCGTAATATCGGCCTGTGATGGTCCTTCCACGAGGCGCATAGTTCACCATCACCACTCTCTCAAAACCCTGGAAGGGGGTGGCCAGGACCTTCCCGGCCGAGGGTGGGTCCGGAGGAGAGACTGAGGGTGGGTCCGGAGGACTCCGGCTGACGGAGGTCAGAGAGCCCTTGCCCTTTCAGGTCATGCTTTCGAGCTCGGACTCGGGATCTCAATGATGGACCCACGTTTCATCGCTGTTCACTATGCGTGACTCGAATCCCGCCGGGTCTTGGTTGAGCAGTGTGCACGAACAGAAGCTCCTCCGAACTTTGACGACGTTTAAGTCGATTCTGGGGCGTGGGATTTCTTGAGACCCATCGGGCAGAAACATTGGCCCTGGCCAAATTGTAGTAGATGCTGTTGTAAACACTTCCATGAGATGCTCTAAGCTCTGACACGATTTATTCGACCTTCATCCGTCAATTTCCGAGGATCGTCATCTCCGCACGGTCCGCATTGTCCTCGGTGGTCACGTCTGCGGAGTGTCCTTGAGGGGGGCCATCTTCGAGGGACTCACAGCCATGGCGGAGCTCCCTTTTCCCGCTAGAAATGTTTTCATAGGAAGGGGCAGTGTCGGTGTACATTGCAACCATCCGTTCAGTGGCGGATCCAAGGGAGGTAAAAAGGTATTTGTCCCCCTCCCCAAGCGGAAAAGCTCTGGGCAAAACTATGTTTTTGCCCCTCCC
The DNA here is from genome assembly GCA_034440635.1 of Lepas anatifera. Lineage (NCBI taxonomy): Eukaryota > Metazoa > Arthropoda > Thecostraca > Lepadidae > Lepas > Lepas anatifera. Next base: position 143,851 of record JAOTON010000034.1, read on the forward strand.
CCAAAGCGATCGACCTCCTTTTTCCCTGATTCATTTTTAAGCAATATTTTAGTGCTTCAACTCTCAACTTCAAGCAGAACCAGTTAAGTTTAGTGCAATTATGTGACCTTGGATAGGAAAAGAAGTATCTAGAGTGCATATTTTTCACCCCTGTACCCAAATTTCTACTGGGAAGTCATATTGTAGGTAAATTTTTTACTGCGTGCCTTTTTTTGCTTTTCGCCTGAAATACCCAAAATTGTACCGGCATGGCATATTGTAGCGTAATTTTTCACTGCGTTACTTTTTTTGCTTTTGGACCCTGGTTTGCCCCTCCAAAACCGACCGGCTAGATACGCCACTGCATGCGGACATGGATCTGCTTCGCATTGCTGTCTTCATTGGTAAAACATTTGATCACTGAGCGGTGCTCAACCTTCTCCATTGCTGAGGAATTATTGCCTGGCGATCTACAATCAGCTACTGCTTCTAAAATAGACGAGGCATGTGCGAGCGGCTCCATGTCATGACTTGCCATAACTTGACCTAACACCCCACCTTCCATCCATCTCCCTTCCCTTACTTTTCCCAAACAGTTCGCAAAACTTTTAACTGCCCCTCGTAAATCCACACCCCTGCGCCTTTCACTAGTGTTTTGGGGTGGACAACAGTTTTGCAGAAGTGAGGGGTCTGCCACGTTCTGACGAAGGGGAGGGGTTCAGCCCATTTCTCACTATTCTGACATAGGGAGGAGTCTGAACAACCCCAATTTTCGCTGACGTCATATGTAAAAAGTTAATGATACTGAATTTGATATCAATCAAATGAAGTATGAACAATATATAAAAAATACCATAGCATAGATATTACATTATAATGCATGTCTCTCTCAAGAAAAACATCCCTACCAAGCTTAAACTATCGTTGCAGATTATTCGGGTTTGCTGTGCCATAAGCGTCGCCACCAGAGAAGTGGGGAACCCAGTCAATCTTCAACTTGCTTTTGACGAGAAAATTCCTCTAAATAACCAAAATATAATGGTTTTGGCTCGTTGCTGTTCCCACACTGGCTGGTTAAAAATCCATCCCATTCCTTCCTATATTGGTTGAAATCTGGAACGTTCGTGATCGAGGCGGAATAACCTGCACGTTGATAAGTTTTTTTTATTTAATCATTGAACATACAATAGTCCCGTTGCTATACATTGATATCAAATTGTCATTTACAATCTTCACTTAATACGGAAAATTGTGAAAGCTATAATACATGCATCGATAACTACAGCCTTTACATGTGATTATGGGTGGCCTGACTAACAACCTTGAAACTAATCAACACTACCATTGGATAAAAACAGCCGCTTCATGATTATCTTTAAATCTCAGGTAAAACCTGTTCAGTGAAAACAGCAAGAAAGAAAAAAGCAAAAAGTCCACTAGGACCAAGTATATCTCAGGAGATATGGATACGATTGAGTGCTAGTTGATTGGCACATGAACAGTCGACAAGCACATCAACTTCCCCGCCGAGACCTAAAGGAGCACGGCAATAAGAGTGGCTGCAGCTATAGCTGAGGCAACACCCAGTGAGACCAGAGGACGTGCTGCTGCTGCTCCACTGGGGCCTTCAGTACCACGACAATAAGGCCGAGCCTTCTCCACCAAGGGATCGTACTTGGGAACTGACCACGGTCCAGAAAAACTATCTGTGTAGTGTTTGTCCGCTGTGATATCCCGGTCCATGCAAAGCCCATACATGGGGCCTTCGAATATGTCTCGCTGTAGGTTTTCCACAGCCGTCGGGTTCCATTCGGCTTGCTTCAAGTACGTGTAGAGAGGAGTAGGTGGTTTGCCCTCTTGCAGTATTTTGACGGTCAGAAGCTCGACCTTGTTGAACCAATCTTCCCCGGTAATGTTTCCGAGGAGAGATGCCGGACTTGGGCCGGCTGTAGCATTTTTGGAACTCGCGACTAGCTTATTCTTTTCGCTGGCGAACTTATAACCTCCATGAGCCCACAGCTCTCCCGCAGTCTCCACAGGCAGGTAAAGTCCGTTAATATCAACACTGTTCAGTCCGATGTCTCGAAGCGCCGGTCCCAGAGGCATTTGGCTCATACATCTCATTAACGGCGTTCTCGGGTAGTAGGTAACAAATGCCAGGCACATCTCGTTTCTGGAGCCAAATCCACCCATGGTGACATCTTGGCGGTCTTCGGTGTCGTAGCCGCATTCCAACACCAGTGAGTCTCCCGGCAAGATGCGAACGTCGCCATCGATGACCCTGCTCTGCTGGAAGTTGAAGTCGTAGCTCATGTCGTGCGCAATGGGTTCCAGCTCCTTACCATCGCGGATGTGCCGCAGCAGCATTGTCCTGCCGGCAAGATGAGCATGCAGCAGAACAGCATGGACGCGTACTCCTTCGTTGGGTAGGTATTTATCCGTGCACTGGCTTGTACAAACACTAGAGGTGACGAAGTTTTCCTGTCCTGGTGGTATTAGTTGCGAGGACGACACTCTTTGTCCCACGGTGAGTACCTCTCCTTCTACCGGACGAAGATTACGCGCGAAGTAGAGCTCGATACCGCTGAAGTCTTGCAGACCGGTGTGCTTGTGTGGGTTATCGTAATGGGTCTCCAACATGAAGTAGGTGCTGCCGCCGTGACGATGACCAAGAGGAATTCCGACGTCGTCAGGCAGCATCTCGCCCTCTCCACCCACGGCCCATGCGATGAGGACGTTCTTACACAGGGTCCACTGCGGAGGCATATTAGGACCATAACACTCAGCTCCTGGATGCTCGAGAGAAAACTCCTCGAAGCTCTCATGCATCCATTCCGGTAGCGTGCAGGCGTACATGACGAAGTGGTGGAGATACGCCCGAGTGGCCTGAGCTGGCCTGACACGGTACCCAGTGTAGTGCATCTTCTTTCCATCGAAGTCTGGAATCCTGTGCATTGAACAGTGGTAGTAGGTTTCGGCGGGTGGAATCTCCGTTCCATTATGCTCAATCATAAATAACTCGGACGCTCCTGGTGCTGGGTACTGGAACGTGCCGGCGCCGTCTAGACTGATGCTTCGCACCCCTCGTGAGGGGCCGTGGTAGGCTGGGGAGTCAGGCTGAAGGGGGTCCGAGTGGTGAAGCGCCCAGATTAGACGTGTAGTATCCATACCAATATCGACATCCTGGTCCGTGTCACAAGACTTCAGCGGCCGTTTGAAGGAGAACACCGTGTGAGTATCGTTCTCCCAGCCGCTTAGTGCTTCAACATCACTGTGCGAATCCAGCAGTGGTTGTCCATTTTTCTCAGCGTACATATCCTGAACAAATAGCTTGCCGTCGCTGATCCAGCCCATTACAATGTCGGCTCCTGTCATGCCGCCAGAGGGGGAGAACCCTACGGCGGCCCAGCCAAGGGTGCGCGCCTCCACTCGCATGGTGACCAGGTTAGCATTTCGTTCGGGAGTCCAGTGGAGCACCACGTCCCCGTCAGGGTCCACCACCGCAGTGTGCTCTGTCGACGCGATGACAGCTAATACCAGCACCATTAACAGCTTCAACGCCATCCTTATGTACTTCGCCCCAGTCATGACACTCCCATGAACACTGCTCCCTTTGCGCTGACTGCGGAGGCAGGTAATCGGTGAGTTCACGCAGCTGCTCGTCAGCGCTTGTTTGTTCCCTCCAGTGCCGCTGTGTGCCGCCAACTGCGGAGTCGTCCCGGGCGCCCTCGGTCTGGCATCTGATTATCATTCTCGCACACGGCCTGCCTCGGGCGGGGCGACTCCAATGGCGCGCACGGGATCAACACGCATGTAAGGTCTCCAGCGCGTTTTCCAAGGGGAAATTAGAAGAGTTGCGCTTGTCGAAGGAACAGTCTTGTTTCCAAGAGAGTCTGTTTACACAGGATGAGTTAAGCCTCCCAAAATTCGAAAGCTTAGCTCTCCCTTGGTTGCCCCTGGAGGAGAGGTAGTTTCTTACGCCTTGACACATGAGTCAGCAGTTTTCTACCCGGACGTTTACAGTCACCATGTTCAAGGCGCCGAGGTGAGGCCAGCTTTACAGATTTCACCGTTTATGATCTTCACAGAATCATATATAATTCTAAGTGATTTTCAACATATCACATAGCTATAAGCATGGAGTAGATTTATAGTTCATGATATATAGGAAGTATATGATATTCATCATGTCTATATGATATATAGATATGATATCACTTATGTGATATTCATAGGATATATCATATCATCATATGTCAGTGAGTCCGTGAGTTTGCAAAGACCCTAGTTAGTTTGCAGACTAACTAGGTAGTTAGTCTGCATAGTCTGTATGTGGTAAAGGCGGGTAAGTAGATGCAGGAGATAAGAAAGAGTACACAGAAGCTGTTTTGGCTACTTAGAAACCACTGAGATGTTGAGTCCTTGCAATAAAAAAGCTACCACTGGCTTGGCTGGTAGAAAAATAGCGTCCTATTGGTTTTTTTCGCGGGAGTACAGAACAAAACAAGTATTTAGTGCCCTTGATGAAATATTTCGTGACCAGGAAAACCCGTCGGCATTGCTCCTATTATCACGAGCCTTTGCCTACGGTGTGTCATCAGTAAGACGGGCGCTACCCGAAGTGGCAGGTGTTGCGGCTGTGCAGTTGCTGGGCCGACTCGCCCAGTGCTGTTGCGTAGCACGCAGCTCGCCTCGACAAAACAGATTCAACAGCGTTCTGCGTGTGATGAGTGATCAACTCGCTGGCAGACGGCCAATGCGGGCACTCCACTACTTGTGCCACGTGGTCATATCGACGTCCAACCGACACCACACGGGCCCAGAGATTCAGCGATTACAAAGATAAAAGCATAATATGATGTAAAATTTCTGTTTGATTACCTTAGATTTAGATATTAACATGCGCATTGACGGGGGCGGGTAGGCTCGGGCTTTTTCGAGGTAGCATAAAAACGGCGGCTCACAACGCCACCGTACTTGGCACATCTTTTCTTCCCTGATCATGTTTACAACTTTTTCTAAAAAATTTAAGCTTAGATCATCTCAGGTCAGGTCACTAGTACAGGTCAGGTTGCCTGACCTGGCTAGATAACATAAGATAGCATAAGATAGCATAAGTCAGGCAGATGAACTATCCTATTAAAACATAGCATTTAAGATAGCATAAGTCAGAGCAGGATGAACTTATCCTATTAAAACTTATATCATATAATGGCCCCACCGAGTTCTCTAAATATGTTCTGGTATTTTGTATATCGATGACCTAAGGTAAGGTACAAACCATGACCTCTCCATTGGAAATACATGGGAAAATGGTTTTACCTGAGTAACTTATTAACCTTCGCGCGGGTGGGGGTCTTTTTGCCCCTCGGTTTTTAGTGACCAAAACGGCGGCGGGCGCCAAACTGGTCTGCTGTTCCTCCATTTTTTCATCTTTCCTGAAAATCTTGGCTCAAGGTCATATCAGGTCGGTCCAGGCCAGGTGAGTGACCTCACCTCAAAATACTTAGAACCGCATAACTAAAAGAAGGGTTAATCGATCAGTTGAAACTCATACCACATATTGGGCCCACCAGGGCTACAACATTTGTTCGGGATTTTATATTGGTGACCTAAGGTCATGTGCGGCATGACCTCCCTTGTCAATACATGGGGAAAATCACGAAATGAGCTTTTCTAGTAAGTATAGATGGAATCACTTAAACATCGGTTGGACTTTCTCTTGCCATTTCTGAAGCTGATGCAAATTTTTACTTGTGGCTTTTAAAGGTCCCTTAGGTCAATAGCATTTTTGGTGTTTTTTCTACAAATTTTGAATAAACTAAGATGGTTTTATTTTGTACCAAAGTGTTTTTATAGTCACTGGAAGTCAAATGATATACATCTGACTATACCGGTCAGTTGATTCAGACCGTTGCCTGGGCAGGTCAATTTTAAATTTGACCTGGCATAGAATATCTATATCATTCGATTCGTATTGACGAGAGGATTGCAATGGTGCTAAACTATGACTGTATCATGTTTGGTTTGGAAGCTATTAGCGAAAAGTAAACGCCCTTCTGCATGGGTGGTTGGACTTCCCAGAATATGCCCATATTTGGTGCCTGTGCTCCCTAGGCTTTGACCTGCACGAAAATGAATGCCACTGTAATGAAGCGCATCTCAGAGCTTTGATGGTGTTGAAAATGTTTAGCTATCTGTTTTGAGTATATGAGGTTTTTGTCACCTCTATTAGCGATTTGACCTATTTTGACCTCTGGTGCCTTGATATTGACCTGACAGAAAATGACCCAGTTTTTGTATTTTTGAGGCTTTGATTGCCGTTTTGGTTTTTTGTCTTTTTTTTAGATCGTGGGGTTTTTCCCCCCGGGAGGTGGCTACCCGCCCGGGGGGTTAATGGATGGCGATAGGGCTTTAATGGTAACTGCATTCGATTTGCTTGTTCTTGCGGTTCTAATGATATTTATTTTTACTAATTGGACCTCGACCTGACCTCAGGTCAGGTCAATTCTCAGATATGACCTAACAAGGCTATGTTGTATAACATTCTATTCGACTTGCTGCGAGGATTCAAAGAGTTGAAATTGTTTTGCTCTATATTTACTTGTTCAGATAAAATGACCGAAAACCTTCATTTACATGTTATCCCTATGACGGCATGTATTGACCTCTGGTAACCTCAAATGTGACCTAAAGAAATGGTTCAAGTATTTTCGATGGGGAATTGCATGGGCTCCCCAACGCCGTTTACCATTTTTCGCTCTCTAGCGTGTTTTTTTAGATCTTAGGGGATGGGTACCCGACCCCCGTCAAAGCGAAGGCAATCAGGCCCCGTCAATGCGCGTGTTAATAAATTCTTGGCACGTACTAGAAGTTTTGTTTCATTAGCTATCACGACTAAACAGATATGCTGAAAAGTGTGAAGAAGAGGGAGGCCCAATATTCTAGTGAGAGCTTTAGTCAGTGCTGTTTCAATAGATTTTGTCTCAGTCATTTCAAATTTGGCGTTTGGGATCAAATTCTCGCGAAAATCTTCCAGGGACTTGTGTCAGAAACCCCGAACCAACCCTTTGAACGGGAAGTTCCCACAATGAAAGGTTGGTAAAAAACATTTACCGTCCCACAAAGCACAGGGACGACCGACACGCCTCGATCCCCCTCTCACCAGGCAGTTGCCAGCATTAGTCGGTTAGCCTGGCACCACCTGGGCGCCTCTCGCACCCACCACCGCCTGCGGGGTCCGATCAGAACCCTCCCACTCTACGACCTCGGGAACCGGAGGCAATACGGAAAAAATTAAGAGTGCTGAAAGCACCTTACCTTTTTACTCTCAAGCCTAGTTTGAACCATATCTGGTGATCCGTGACGTCACAAAGGGCCAAAATTTGATCAAGTTTTGACCCATTTAAAAAATCCTTGATAACTCGGCAACCATTAGACATAGAACAAATAGTCTCTAAAACAATTTCTGCTAAGAAAGGAAAAACTTAACGAAACAATTTTTGTTATAAAAGGATGAAAATAACAAATGTATCCTGAAATTCTCTGTCCAATCAACCGGCCTAAAAAGTGAGGACATTAAGAGGACTGAAGAGAAAAGAAATTACGAATACACTATTAAGAAATAAGACCTGAGAAACGAAAACGAGGGATCACGAAGACAAAAGTGAAGAATGAAAAGAGAGACCAGCTGATAAAGAACGAGACTAATTCATCATCACCGTCATCGCCACGCCTTGTTTTTCTGTTGTTTTCCATGTTTTTTTTCACTGGATCCCTTTGTCAAGTCCCACTACCTCACTACATGGGTTGAGCGCGGCGCACGTGGCGACCCTCCCCGTGGGGTAATCCTTGTCCTTCCCCAGCAACCATCCTATCCTTATCCTTATACTACAGTGTGTTTTTGCTTAAGTTTGTCATTTATGTCCCTCATTTTCATTACGACCGGCGTCAGAATAGCCCCATGGATAGTGGAGATGCTGTGTATGTCAAATAGATAAATAAATAAATAAACAAAGCCAAAGGCATCCATGTGCTAGTCTTCGCTCAAGGGTTCAAATGAAATTTAACGTGACCTTGAAGGTCAAATGTGATCTTTACCTCAGATAAAGTAATGACCTTTCATAATCATGCTGCTTGTCATTCAAATCCTTTGGTCATGTTCGTCACTAGGATACAAAATCTACTGCTGTACCTTATCTCGTTCAAAAGACATATGTAGACACAAACAATTGCCACTGTGACTTTTTGCGATCTCTGGTGACCCTGGTATGGACCTGATTTAATAATGGGCAGCAGCGTGCATACTTTTCTTTTCAAGAACTTTCGAATGATGTTCAGAAAGTTGATCTAGCTATTTTAGAAGTCGAGTTACACCCTTGTTTTATCAGCCTTTTTTGAGAAGAACATAATCACCTCTTATAGGTTTAGAAATGTCATCCTTCCGGGTATCTCGGGAGCCTCCTTGCCAAGGGAACCTGTCGGACCTTGAACCCGGGTCGGCCGCGTTGAAAGCAAGCTTGCTAACCACATCTTCCACAGTTTGCTAACATCTTCAAAACTCAACGACAAATCACAGGATAAATGTATACGTAACATTTATGAATGTATACGTAACATTTAGGAGCGTTTAAACCTCTGAAAAAGTAAGCGATCGCTTAGATGAATGCAG